>MU224948.1:188274-221032 GCA_018584345.1 Thuja plicata
ATGAGGGCCAAAATATCAGGGATCGGATACAGAGAAAAAGGCCTATTTTTGGGACCTCTAAACAAGTGGAAAAGGTGTGAAAGAGGCTGCAAAAGTCATGCCTTATCAACCTGGTCATAATGGCCACTTATAAAGGCATTCTTATCTCTCTAGAAGAGTCACAAAAGTCTCTGAATTGCAATAACTTTTCTGCAAACCCAAAAATGCATCTTTTGACCCCTTTAAAAATCTGATCTTTCCACCTGTAAAAAAATCTGATTTCCAGCGGCTGAGAAAAAATCTGATCTCTTTCTGTCTCTTTGCCTTCTGCGAGTGAGAGATGCCATTTGTTCCTTGACCTGTCGCACTCTGAATCTCTTTTTTTTTTTTAACCGATATTGAAACAAATCTATTCAAATATCAGAAGACTACTCTATGCACAATTTCCTGAAACTTAGAAATCTCTGATTAATCTTGGGATACTGCAAACCGAGCAAAATATCTCTCTTCTGCAAACTAAAAAACCTGGGCTCTGAAGACGGAAAACATGGTAAATGCAAATGAATTTATCATCAACTCCTTTGAATAAATTCTGCTTTAACAGTTCATCGGTTCTGTCAACATTGCTGCTACGTTTTTCACCTTTTGAAAGATCCCTGCGAGTGAGCGACACATCCTCTATTATCTCATCGCATACTTGCCACCCATCTTTACTCCAGTTTTCATTTTCTATAATTGAGCGGTGCGTTAAATCTTGCTTAGTCATTCCATGTCTATCACATACTCACGGCACTTTTTTGCTCTTCTTTTGAACTCATGCCAGTGAGCGATGCTTCCTTTACTGACAGCTCATCGCACCCTTGCAGGTTAACTTTTCATATCACCTGAGTCTCGGTGACTGAGTGCCTATGCATTCTGCTTTTCAGTTATTCCATCATCGCACACTCGTAGGCCTAAAAATTTCACTTTATGACTGATTGCGAGCATGCGACAATATTTCTTCTCCTTCCTCGCCTAGTCGCGAGCTGCTTTCTGATCACCCTCGTTTACTGGCGACTGAGTGACGACCTTCCCTTTTAAACTCATCACATAGTCACTGGCGGTTTAGAATGACTTTCAGATCCTGAGTGACTGCGCGAAATTTATTTCTTTACCTTTAACCTATCTGGTCGCTCACTCGCGATCTTAATATCTCAACCTTTATCTTATGCACGAGTGAGCGATGGCATCTGTTTTCTGCTTGGTCGCCAACTCGCGAACTACTTTTCTTTCACCTGAGTTGATCGGCGACTACGTGATTCACCCCTATAACAACTCATCGCCCACTCGCGTGACTTTAAACATTGACTTACATGAGACATCGCGACTGCGCGATGTACATTTTAAAACATCTTATCACGCACTCATGCATAGAACATAACTAAACACCAGTAGATCATGACTGCGTGATTCACCCCTATAACAGCTCATCGTCCACTCAGGTGACTTTAAGAACTTGACAAAAACCCGGTGTGACAAGGCGATAAGAATGAAACACATGTTTTAAGTGGATATAAAGTAACTTTGAAAAAGAGCGCGCCATGACCTAGGGTTTAAACGTAACGTTTAACACTTGGATAACCTAGGGTTTTTAGGGTTTTTGTTTGAATTTGGGCAAAGTTTAGACTTAAAACCTGAAAATATGACAGAGCTGAAGCCAGACTGAACAAGAAGTAACTGATTTGAGAACACCATTAATAATTGGGCTGCACCCCTTCAATCTATCTGAAAAACATAACCAGCTCCACTTCTGAGCTAGAAAATAAATTAAAAAAAGAAAACAATTATCACTGCTGACCTGTTGGTAAATAGATTGTTCTTTTCAATTTAACTCTCAAATGCCCAAATCTGTGAGAAACAATTTGATACCAATAGTTGGATAATCTATCACTAGATTGATAGATTTCCTCTGAATTGGAAGGTACAACTCCCTTATGTGAATAATATTCGATGAATTTTAGTCTTTCCTAACCTAACAGGGGTATGCTCTTAACCCGAGAGTAGGAGAGGTAAACCAAGCTAAATCTAGACAGAAAATAGCTCAGGCAAAGTAATTACAACTCTAAATCTAACCAATTCTGAGACTCTATCAATTAGATTAATTTCCCAAAACTGGTGATGCATAGGCTAATACTAAAATGCAAATGCTATACTAAAAGCTAACAATGTGATGATATGAGTCAATTCGTATTATAAGAACATTCCCAAAACTTAGAGAAGCAACCGATTTTCCCCTAAATTAATTGTATCAAATCATAATACAAAACTTCGGCTCAAATACAGATTATGAGTCTAATTCAAATGAGATGCTCAAATTCAACAGAAAGATAAATGAGATGCAATGGAATAGTTAAAGAAATGGCATTCATACATACATAATTGACTCAACGACGATGATATATTCTTCACACCAAAATTTAGCCGACCCTTGTATTGATTTTTGGATTCATACATATAGAGTTCCAAATTGAACTGTTACAAAAAGGAGTAACCAAAACGGTTTAACTTCCCAACCAGAAATGATAACTAAAGGTCTATCCGTTACAAACCCTTGACAAAAATAGCACAAGAGGAGAATACATTTATTTTTTAGCTTCCTTCTGCTTAGCTAATTTATCCCTATAGGCTATCACAGTAGTGATGAACTGGATGAGCTCTTCATGTTTGTTGATGTGGACATTGGTGTAATAGATGAGCCATTTGGAATGCTCTTTGGATAGAGTCTTGATTACTTCTGACCGGCCTTTTAGTTCTTCCATATCCTTAAAGATGCATCCACTCAATTGTTGGAGTTCTGGCACCTTGTCTAAATGAGTCGAAGACAGCTCTGCCAAATTATGCAAGTAGTCTGTGAATGACTTCTGCATGTTGGCCACTCCAACTATTGCTTTGCCTTCACCACTAGTCTACGAATCCACATGAAGTCCTAGCAGGAGTTTATAATTTTTACTCTGCTCCTCCTGCACCTTAACATCTATTTATTGTAGCCCTGTCTCGGCCCGAATAATCATCTCGATTTTGAATTCCAGACTTTGGAGCCATTTGATCAAGGGCTCATCACCCTTCTGTAGGATCTTAGCTTTTAGGGCCTCCTTAGTCTTCACTTTTACCACCACATGCAACATAACTATGCATTCTTGACATCTCACTCTCTCTGGAGTGAGAGTCTGTAAATTCTTCTCAATGTTGTTTTTCTCCATTTCTAGCCTTAGAACAACATTACCTAATTGCTCAATGATCACTAGATCTTCCAACTCGAGCCTCTCGATCCACCTCTTACCAATCTGTCTGTAATTTTGATCCTCTTGCAACCTAGCAAGGATGGCTTGGTTCTCAATAGTACTAGGATCAAAGGAAGTTTGAGTAATGGGAGCGCTCATTATAGGAGTTAAGAGTTGTCTAATGAACTCAGTCAGCTAAGCCACATCTACTTTAAGCTGAATTTTGGAAGTCTTGAGATCTTCCAACTCCTCTTCTATTACCACATTGGTGGACTTCCACCAATCCACTTTAGTGTCATGCCGAGCTAAGCCCATATCAAATGATTGCGACTGAAAATCAGAAGCCGCTAGATCTTCAAGCTTGCCTTCTTTGGTAGGCTTGGCTACTTCCATGGTTAAGTGCCCTATTTCAGGATCACGACCCAGAGTAGACATAGTCTTTGCATTCTTTGGTTTTCTTGTAGTAGCCTTGGGCTGGAAAGCCCATGATAGGGTGTCTTTGCTGGGAACTACTTCTTCTACCCTCTTCCTCTTGCACTCTAGAGTATTTTCTATCCATGATTCTGCACTAGTTACCTTGTTGGTGGAGACCAACTCTTCAATGAATAGCTTTCTAATAAGTGGAGGAGTAGATTTGGGACAAGAGGTGAATGGGTTCACTGAAGTAGGTGAGGAGGAGATCAATTTCACAACCTGAGTAACCTCCTATTTCTCCCCACCTCTCTTATCAGATTCTGCAGAAGTACTAGGGCTATCCTCCCCAACTTTGACTATAACAGGGGACATCTTCTTTGGAGTTTCTAGAGTTGAAGTGCTAGCTAAAACATCTATAGCAGTGGTAATAATTGGTTTCTCAAGCTCTGTAGCTTTAGGAGGCTCATCGGTAGACTCGACTTGATTTGTCGGGTCGACCACTTCTGTGACTCTGACATCTGGAAGGGGACCTTCTCCATAAGTCTTCTCTAAGAGAGGCTTTTTCAAGAGGTTCATCTCCTCCCCCCAATGGTTGAATTAGTCCTTGTGCAACTGGAAAGATTTCTATGGAGGAAGAGGTTGCAGCACCCGTAGTTATTTTCGCAGGAGTTCGCTGAGTGGGAGGTTTCCTCTCTGACCTTTTCTTTTGGCCTGCCGTCCACTCAACCCACTGAGCTATTATTTTGAAAATACTTGCCATTAGGGTCTGCAAGTCACTTATCGCCTGGTCCAGCATCGACTCTAAAGTGATAGGGGTGGACTTTATTTTCTCCAAGTAGGTATCATCATACAGCTGGTTACCATCATCTTCTAGCCCTTCTACTGCGATGTTAACATTGAACTTTTTGATTTGTTCAATGTTTAACTGGGTGTAGAACCTTTCCCTGCTCTCCAAGTCATCTTTGCAATTGGCCCAATAGTCTTCAATATCAGGTACATGATGAATAGCCTAGCTCATTTGCAAGACATCTTTGGCGTAATCAACAGGATCAAACTGCAGTCTCAGAAAGTCATATGTTGCCAGAGAGAACTTCTTCGAGAATGTTTTAAGGACATTCTTTGCCTCTGATTGGGACACACAACTATAAGCTCTGATGACCATCGATAACTCATAGCCTTTCTTCTTCACCTCTGAGCAGATCAGGTTCACCTGGAGTGCTTTCCTCATTACTTCGATTAGCACAATCATGTCTGTAGGGTATATGGGCAGCTTCAAAGGAAAGTCATCGAAACTTGCAAGACGAAGATATGAGAAATCTCTGAACTGAATAAAATAACATCCAAATGGGCTTATAAAAGCCATGGCTTTAGGAGAAAATATCCTCTCTAGGAAACCCTGTAGCTCCCTGCACAGTCTCATTGTAAAGTCATCATTAACCGTGAGATAATTCGCATAGCTATTTTGTAGTTGCAAAGAAGGGAAAAACTCATAGATTTTCACATCATCTGGGAATTCTTCTAATCTAGGAAGCCTAGGCCATATTTGAATTGTGGCTAAAATATATATCAGGACAGAAGACATGTAAAATTAATTCTAAAATTTGGCCCTATTGAGGGTGTTCGAGAGATTCTCACTTACCATCAATGCCCAATCAATGAAATGATGCTGAGAACAGATTATCTGAACTAGGAAGAAATGTTGTTCAATGAAATTAAAAGCTTCACTCTCACCTCTAATCTTGTGGAGTAATACCAGGATGTCCACTATCTTGGGCTTTAGATTTGTGCCAAATAATGTTTTGGGCAACTTTCCCTTAGCGCTCTTGGGTTCTTTAAACCATGACTTCATAATCTCTCTTTTCCAGACTGGTCTCTTTGCTAAATATTCAGAAACCGCCCAGCTATAAGTCATCTCAGAGTATTCCGCCTACTCTGGAATGTAGAGAGAATTCTGAATAGATTCTCTATCAATGGAGAGGAGCATTGTGTTGTCTGGTAGGAGAATTTGCTTGGTGTCCGGGTTGTATCAGGCTATACATTCCCAGATCAACTCAGGAGCCTAAACGGGTACAGGAAAACCAGCAGCTTCAACTAACCCACTCTCCTTCAGCTTCTCAATGATAGGATGGATTTTCTCTTCTCCCAGTCTATTATGGAAATTCTGCATGTCAAAGAATTTTAGCGAGGTATCTGAGATTTTATTCCACTTAGAGGTAATACCGTTCAATCAGTCGAATCCTACAAATCTGGAAGCCATGTGAGTGTGATTCACTTTGAAGATTCAAATTTCTCTTTGGAAAATAGGAACAAAGAGTGACTGGTCTTAGCTACTTCAAATTCAAATGATTTGGTGAACAATGGTGATTCCAGTTCGAGGTCTTCAACTGATCATATACTTTTTTTTTGAATTCTTACCGTTTAACGACCAACTTCCCACGTCACACGAATGAGAAGACCTTTACATTAATGAATAAGTCTGTTACAAAGTAAAACAACCTTATTCATATTAATTACTTTGCTTTTCATGACATTAGAAAACATTTTTTTTTACTTTAGTAACCGTAACGGTAACTTTCCTAAAGCGATGGAGAATTACTTTTCTGCTTCTCCTTTAAGCGGAAAAATGCCTTTGGAGTGCTCTCTGTCTTAAAATCTGCCAAAGGAGAATTTTGGCCTGTAGGGATGCCAAAATGATATATATTGATTCCATTGGCCTTCTTATGTGTCGGCTCTCTTGTAGAATGAATTATTCTTTGAAATTTCTTCACATTGATAGCTTGGCAGAAAACACATCTTGTGGGTCGGAACCCACTGGTAGGAGCAGTGGAGAAGCCATTTTCAGCTTTTCTGCCCATGAAAAATTCCATGAAATCTCCTCCGTTTGATCATTTCTTATAGGTTCAACATGAGTGCTCAAGGCTTTCTTGATCCCAACTTCCTCATTTTCCATCTTTATTTATCTCTAGTATTCTTAAGTCTGTCAATTGCGGAAAGCGCACCCCGTATGTCATTTTCCGCCATGGAGAAGCCAAAACTTGATTTCCCGCCAATGTTGCAACTTGAAGATATGAGGCAAAGTATTTTATCTGCTTGTAATTTTAAATCTAGAAACTTTAAAACACAACCTTTACCGGATTAGGGATTTAACCTACCCAATAAAACATGATTTTTGGACTCAGAATCCCTCCCGGCTTAGGAAAGAGAAGTCAAATTAGGGAAATCTGATAAAGGCCTTCTACCTACAGTGGACTTCTAGACTTAGACTCCAGACTTGTATGAGACTTCTACGGACACTACTACACACAAAACATCCATTTTTGTTTTGAGATATAAAGACCAAAAGTGGGGCAACATGATCGAAGAGTCAGAGTCTGTCTAGTATCCTTCTAAGCTATCCAAATTGGGATTCATCCTAACAAGCGAAGAATCATCCACTAAGGCAACATGTAGGTTCAAATCCTCTAATCCTACACATGACTCGTTGGCTACCTCAGGTTGGGAACTATAAGTGTGAATAACATCAACATCTCTATCAACTGTGGAAGACTTAGAGAAGGAGTCCCATTCATACTCGTGTGAACTTGTGTCTGAACTGGGACTAGCATGCTTACACCATGAAGGTTTCAGGCATCTTTATGTGGAAGGTTTCATGTCATCAAAAGTAACTCCTTCTCTTTCCATTAAACGAGCAAGATTCTTACATTGGCGTTCTCTATGAGGATCTTCAATATCTAATTCATTTTTTTCTAAAGTTGCAATTGACACATGAGTCGCCGGAGTATCAGAATCTCCCCAAAGGAGATTAGTGGAAGGTACCCAATCTTCACACATGTCTTGTTAGTTTTTCATATTAGGAACATATTCTGGTTCATTATCACTATCTGAATCCTCAAAGATAGGATTAGTGCACTTGTTATAATTTTGAAATCCTAGGCCAACCGGCTTCTTAGACTTACGTCCAAAAAGAGCATGATCAAGAGGTTCAGCTCTAGCATCCAAATTGTGATTAAGAGGGCCATGTGTGTTAAAAATGTGTCACACTTCTATGAATCATTATATCCAAGATTTCTTAAGAATGAGATCTTGAATGGCGAATCATAGCTCTCTATTCATGGAGTGCAAGGGTTTGTAATGGAGGCCCTTAGATTGACCTAGTTTGTGCCCATGCAAGTACACCATAAAATGAGAGATTCAATGTATGAAAATGAAAACTATTCTATATGATTGCAATGCATAAAAGGAAATTAATCTATATGATAGCAATGCAAGATTAATCTATAAAAGGAAATATGCAAGCTTAATTTATGGAAGAAAATATGAATTTAATCTAATATGAATCTAATCTACATGAATATCCATGGATGCAAGAAGAAAAAAAGAAGAGAGAAGTTGCAATATCCAAGCTTGAGTGCTCAAAATCTCCTCCAAAATTGCTCTCCAAACCTGCAACATAACAATACAATAAAAGTGGGATCCTAAATGAGAAGGAGAGGGCTCCTTATAAAGAAAAGTGAATGGTTGAGATTAAGAGGCAAAAAGAAATGGGCAATGGTGGAAATTAAATCTTGGTTGATCCATGTGCTCATTTAAAAAGCAAAAAGCCCACCACTTAGAAAGTTGTGATAAAAAAAGGATTTTTATTTAATTTATTTCCTTTTTCATCAAAAGAAGAGCTTTAAGTGGGGATTTTTATTTATTTAATTAAAAGAGGGGTTTTCTCTTAATTAAATAAATTAGAAGAATTTTATTTAATTAAATGGGAGGAATTTAATTTAATTAAATAAGATGAATTTTATTTAATTAAAAGAGAGATTAAATCTTTTAATTAAATAAAAATGATCAAACCTTAGGAAATATTGAAATAATTGAATTAATTACGATTTGATCAAGGAAATTGATTTGAATTGAAAATGTTGCAAAGCATTGATTCAGGAAATTGATAAAATTGATAAAATTGATAAATGGGGCGCATAGTCTAAGCGGGCATTTTAGGGTGCATGCACATAGGTATTAATCAATCATAGTAGGTGATACATATATCTTATGAACTTAAAGGATCTGTAATCAACTATTCAAGATTGCATACCATCAGGTCATAAGTATTTTTGACTACTCTCTAACAATTGTAGCAAATAGAAGAAATCCTTTAAGAAGGTGGACTTAACAATCTTATTGTAAATCTCTTAACTGAGTGTACACTTAACAGTGTTGTTAAAATATCTTAACCGAGTAGACCTAACTAGTCTAAAATGTTACTCCTAACAGGGTAAGATCATCATAAGTGATCACACTTTTAGCCTTAACTGACACCTTTCACTCTGCAGATAGTGAAGCTTTGTGGGTTTCATCCTCACCACACTTTTTACCTTCTAACAGGGGTTTTCTACATTACCAATTCTTGTATCATGTGTAACTAAGTTTCATGAATGTTTCTATGAATATTTACGTGCAATTACATTTATGTTTTGATATTACATGCATAAGGTAGAAAATCAATATGGTCGATAATGCAAGTAAAGATTACTAAAGGTTAAAGTGATAAAAAATTTAAGGGTACTTATTCACCCCTCCTCTCTCAGTACACACCATTCCATTATTCAAACAATTGGTATCAGATATAGATCTGTTATTTGGAAAATTTTAAATCACTTGAGAGAAAAGATCATACAATGGAAAGGTATAATCTTGATAAGAATATTGAGAATCAGAAACTACAAATACAAATCTTCTATGAGAAATACAAAGAAGCAAGAATCAAGATGAGAGAGCTATTGGATGAAATAAAATCCATGGCATCTCACTACAATAAAACTGACTATCATGAAGAAGAGATACGTGATTTTTTGAGTCATCGGGATCTATATCTAGCAATACATGTGACACATCTAAAGGAAGCATTAAAAGTCTATATGAAATCAATAAACATCTAACTAAACAAGTAAAGGTACTGAAAATTGGTCTAGAGACATAAATGGTAAGAATGATTGATGTTATGAATAATGGTAGACAAGTTGAACAAGAAAGAACATTAGCTATTGATGATAGGAGGAAGATCACTGAGAATTTTCAAGAGAGAGAAACTGAAATAGAGAGACTTACTAAACATCATCATGAGATCACCAAAAAAATAGGTCTTATGAGTCATGAAAAAAATTGAGTAAACATAGAATTCAATGGGAAATTGGAAAATATTGGTGAACTAAAAGAAGAAAATGAGAAACTAAAGCATGAAGGAAGGATTTAGCAACAACATAATGATATGATCAAGAAAGCTTAAGAGAGTACAAAAAGAATGGATGGTTTTCTGATGGACAAAGAAGACTCAACAATAATACCAGTTTAGGGTAAACCGAGCATGGAGAATCATCAAACCAAGATGATAAAAAATATGTCTACACAAATCCAAGAGAGAAGAAGCAGTCATGAAATCACTGTGGAAAACCAAGTCACACATTAAATGTTTGCAGGAGAAAAACTAAAGGTATTCCTAAATCTACTTCTACATTCATAGGTAATTGTTATAACTGTAACAAGCATGGACATAAAGCACATGAATGCAGATCTACAGTAAACAAACCAAAGAAGGAATCCTACATGGAAAAATATTGTTCTACTTGCAAAATGCATGGATACACATCTCATGAATGCATAAAAAAGAAAAAGAAAGTATGGAAACCAAAAGAACAAGAAAATGCTAATAAATTGAGAAGAGTCGGTAACTCATATGTTTGAGATTACAACACATGGGTGAATTGCACAACATGTGGTAGATATGGAAACATAGCTGAAAATGGCATGAGGAAATGGATAAGAAGGTTTAGAAGCTGTAATAACTCTAGAATGGCATGCGTATACTGTCATAAGGTCAATCACCTAAGAAAGGATTACAGAGACTGAGTGACAGATTCAAGCACTTTTTCTAATGAGAACACTATTGAAGATATCAGGAGAATGAGAAATAAATTATGGAGGAAAGCTTCAAGAAAAGATGATGTTGGACCAAGCACCATAGTTGGTGACACCTCATCCAATGGATCTGGTGATATCACCACCCCACCTAAGAAAAACAAGTAAGTACAAAACTGCACTCTACAAAGTTGAATTTTACATCAATTCCAATATTCATTGATAATAGGCCAAATTAGCATGAATGGTGATGTACTATGGCATTACTTGTTAGGATTTTGTGAATACAATCTCGTTGATCAATACATATCGAGCATCATTGGTATACATATAAGAACCAAGTTGTCAATATAAACTGAGCATCATCAGTAAACACATGAAAGACAATCAAGTCTCTGCTACATAATGAGAACCATCGATGAACATGTGAAAAGTACAACTATGTTGTCACTTACCTTGAGTGTTGTATAATCACCGATGATGAAGACTTTGGTATAATACTCGGGAGTCTTTGTTACCAAGTGGTAGCTGGAGCATTTAATGTACCACTTAGGTTATTTCCTATAAATAGGGCAACAAAGATCTCATTCATTCACCAAGCGAAAAGAAGAAAATAGAAAAGAAAAGACAAGCGACCAAAAGAGATAAGATTACAGATTGATTCACAACATATTCAAAGGCTACCATAATAGATTATTAGCAATTACAATAAAGATAAAGTGAGTATCTGGACTCACTAAGCTCATAGTTCATTTATAGAGAAGCCCTAATTTCACAAAAATGGTAACCACATCGTGAGGCTCAAAGATCAAGAACATAAAAGACAAGAAGATCAACCTGATCAAGAACACAACCAGTGAAGAGCCTAATTATAAGTTTTTCCCAGAGGTTTCTTCACAACCTGATGACAAGGGAGAATTCTCAAGAATCCCTCCTAGGTTTTTTCTAGTTGAAGATATCTATACATACATCCACTGCAAGGTTGTAGAGATCTGAGATCTTGAGGTTGAAGAAGCTTACCAGAAGCTTTGCCAAGATGGAAACCTAAAAGATGAACACAAGCACATTGAGGTGAAAGGGTTAACTAATGCCCTAATATTCCCAAAAGATTTTAAGACTGAGTGGATATGAATTGTACTTAGTTAGGTACATGACATGAAAATATGGTTGGATGAACCAAAACTTATCATAAAGGATGTGATTCTGTAATAGGTTACCTAGTAACCGACAAGGCTAAAGACCTAAAACATTTTTCTAGCCCCGAGATTGAAAAGCTAACCACTATAGTATGGGATGGAAATGGTTTAAAATTTAACTCAATCACTGACCCAGAGATAAATTTTGGTGCATGTGTGATTGGGTACAAGGTATTCCAAGCTAGCCGATTGAACATCATAGTATGTGGAGCAGTTGACACTGGCTATAATATTGTAAACAAGGAACTACAACTGGACTTATCTGAGCTACTACTGAAGCAACTAGAGGAGAATATGATAAAAATTAGATCAGCCAGATCTAATTCATGTAAGTTTGGTTCACTCCTTATGTGCACATTCTTCTACTTTCATAATTTATTCAGATCTGTCGGTAATGTCAATTGGGACACAACCTGACCAATAACTGCACAGATTAGTGAACTCATTAAGTCACTAGGGGATATACTCACATCTGTAATGGATGCATACTTCACAACTTTTAAGGAAATAATGCAGAAGAGAATGAGGATCCCTACACAACTAGTTGAACAATGCAAGGATGACATATGTTTCATAGTGGATACTAACACCACTCTAATAAAACTAGTTGTACCAAGAACAACATGATTACCACCATTGGATTATGAGATCAACATTGATCAAGCAACAAATGATATTGAAGCATTATTCAATGAACTAGTGGACAAATCATTGAGAAGATTTGGAACATATTAAGAGGCCAAGTCTAGAATCAAAACTGGCTTAGTAGTGAAGAAGATAGACCAAAAGAAAACAAAGATGGTAAAAACACTTGAAAAGAAACTTTTGGTAAATGATGAAGAATCAGAACAAGATTTCGTTGAGGGAAAGTCACCCATCGGTGAAGGTAAAGAGATAACTAACTACGAGTCTACTGATTCAGATGCACTACCAACCAAGAAGGAAAAGGTTACAAATGTAATAGTTGCATCAAGAACAAAGAGAAAAACAACAAAAGAAGAAGACTCATCACCGGTAAATAAAGGTGTTGTGAGGACTTATAAGAAAAGAAAAACTCAAAATAGGCCATCAGCCCTGAGGAAAAGAAGGAAATATATAAGAGGAAAAGAGGAAAAGGATGACACTGAATAGGATGAGAGAGAACAAGGACTCCAAACTGAAAAGATCAAAGTTCCTAAAATAGTTGATGAATTTTCAGAGTCAATCATCAACACTAGGAGCATATCACATCCAAAGATTAGACAATGGCTAACCTTGTCTCCCATAGATCAGAATAAGATAGAAGAATCCATAATTAAGGAAATGATTGCATACAAGTATGTATCAATACAATTCAATAAGAAAATTCCACAATAGCTTAATGACAAAATATCAGCAAGATGGACATATGCCCTACACACAGAAAAATAGATAAGCGAAAGATCCCTAGTTACACTCATGCCACCTGAGTCCATAGTTGAAGGGATTGATTCAAAAATGAAGGAGCATGCAAAGAATCTTTCATCAAAGATGAGAGCATACAAAGTACTTGAGGGAAGATTAGAAGGCCTTGACAAAGAAAGCAATGAGATTTGGAATGAAATCTTCAATTAACCCAAGCAAGTATTAGCTCTTACCGAGACACCTCACTATGAAGAGAAGGAGGCCACACTGAGCCCAGAGCATATCTTCATCAATGACACCAAGGACCTCAATCTAGTTAATTTTACAATAAAGGTGAGTAAGGCCATGGATGGTGTACCTCAGATATTACTATCATTAAGGGATACAATAGAGATCACCATAAAACATATAGCTCATATTGATTCTGACGATGATCCCAAAATTGATGAAGATGTAAATGATGCCACCGAGAAAGAAAAGGAAAAAGATACAACAGATGTTGAACATGTAAATGTACTAGGTCACATACCTCTATTGATACAAGTTATCAATATAATTACTATAGAGAAGGAAAAGTCACCTGAGCCTGATGCAAACATACCAGAAGAAAAAGGTGATGACCATGGGGACCAAAAATATACAAATGAGGAGAAGAAAGATGCAAGTGGAGAGGAGAAATTGAGTGATGCCACTAACAAGAACACCGAAGAGATAAACAAGGTTGCAAATAAAGAAAAGGTTTATGTAGAGACATCTACTACTGACCAACATGTTAATACTGAGCAAGATAAAAAAGGCACCACACCTCCCATGCAATCACCCAAATAAAAATAAATAGAGAAGGAACTTGCTATAGTCCTTCATTCCCTTGCTTCCAGCACCATATCAAAGAAGAAAAGAAAAGCATTAGTCACACTTGAAGAAATCATTGACATACCTAACTATGATCCTAGAACATTGGATCCCATGTCACTGACCAAGTATGGTGAACTTCGTAAAAGGAAGACAATGCAAGACAAGCTCAGGAAGGAGCACAAAAATTTACAAGTCCTGAATAATACAAAGGAAAAAATATTTTGGATAGTACCTGACACTCAAATTGATCAAAATACACCAATATTTGATCAATTAGTAGTTCTCACCGAGGTGATTACATCACAAAATATGGAAGTTGACAAGGTGATTGAAGAACGTGCAAAGGAAAAGTGTCAATACAAATTCACAGAGAAGATCAGCCAAGAAGTGGCAAAAAATAAGGTAAAACATTCTAAGCTAGTTACTACATTGGAACCAATACTATCAGAAGCAGTCAACTTAGTTCAAAATTTTTGCACATTAGAGCATTTCACTATCTAGAATAGTGAAAAGATAGCTAAACTAGATAAAGATCTTAAATCTTGTGCACAAAGTCTCACAACCAATGAAAATGCATTCAAATTGCATTATGAGAAGATTGGAGAATCCAAAAGGTTGAGACTTGAGCTACAAAAGGATAAAACAAAAATCATAGATGAGGTAACTGAGCTTCAAGATATGTTACTCCTGAATCTCACATTTTTGTTGCAACACATGACTTTGACAAAAGCATTAATTGTCACCCCATAAATTGTTGGAATAGTCCCAAAGGATAACTGAGAGGGGGGGTGAATCATTTATCAACTACCTTAATTCTTTTCTTTACTTAGATATCAATTAACATAAAGCAAATGCACATTTAGATAACACAATAGAGAATACAACAATTTTGGTTACGGGGAAACCAAATAGGTAAAAACCCCGGCGGGAATTAGCACCCACAAAGAACTATACTTGAGTATAATTATCCCTGTCAGGAGATCTTACAACCCTGTTAGGAGTTGTTCTTTACAATTCAATAAGCATAGAGACCTGGTTAAAGGTCAGACCCTGTTAGGGGTGAGGACTCACTATCCAAAAGCTCACTGCTAAAATGGTGAAGGTTGCAACCTTCAATAAAATAGATGTACACTATATTTGATAAATGAACTATTTGAGTAGACCTATTGTCTTGATCAGTTCCAATGATTTGTAATCTTCTTTTGTTTCTTCACATAGTTCTTCAACTTACTCTGTCTCACTTTCTGCTCTTTTATGCCTATTGTTTTTCACTCCATTTTCACACTTAGCAAACAAAATTGAACTACTATATGTTTCTTCACCAAGGATAAGGTCACAACAATATCTAGGAATACTTCATCAACTTCTTTTTCAGCTTAACTAACCACACAATCAAAGTTAGAACCACGCAATCAAAACTAAATAGACACGACGCTTCACAAAGTCAGCTCCACAAAATTAACTCCAACTTCATGATTCTGATAGAACACGCTTGGAACCTTTGTATCATCATCACTAACTCATAAATAAAAATTAATACAAACATGCATATCCCAAAGATAAGTGCAACTCAAGAAACATGGTATTTACATTGGCTCTAGACAGATAATCTTCAGATGTTGTAACTGCCATAACTGATTAACATCACTCAACTAAAACTTCATATCTGACTCGACGTGAATGCACATAGCATCTAGAACATGTATAAACTATGGAAATAAACACATATAGCTTTAGAAAATCTATATGGATAATTTCATATAGAACACTATTGTATATTATATGTTGTCATCAATGACAAACATACAATCAACTATTTGCATAGAAGCAAATCTCCAACAATCTCCCCCTTTGAAATTGATGGCAATATATGATATCATCAAATCAAAGTGTCTTTCTTATTTTTACAATCTTCTCAATATCCTCATCAAAAGTTCCTCTTCACTGTTGTTGCTTTGTATACTCCCCCAGAGTATATGCTCCCCCTTACTAATACTCCCCCTTTGACATCAATGAAAAAGGGTGTTAAACACTATTAAGCACAAGTACTACTCCAGAAGTAGAGTAGTCAACCATTCATCAGTCACTAAGGACTAATGTTCTTGCTGCAAATTCTAATCAGACTCAGGAAAGGGAATTACTCCCAGCTTCTCCCTGAGATACTCAAAAGTATCTTTTGATAATGGCTTTGTAAAAGTATCTGCAAATTGTTCTTTAGTGCTCACATAATCCAACTTTACTTCTTTGTTTGCAAATTTTTCTCTTAGAAAATGGTATTTGATCTCAATGTGTTTTGTCTTTGCATGCATCATAGGGTTGTTTGACATATTGATAGTACTAGTGTTGTCAGAGTGAATAACAATAGGATAATCAATCTGAATACCAAAGTATTTAATCATCTATTTGATCCAAACCATTGTTGAACAATTCAATGCTACTGCAACATACTCAGCTTCTGTTGTTGACTAAGAGATACAATTCTTCTTTTTACTTGTCCAAGTGACCAATCTATTTCCAAGAAATACTGCTCTTCCTAATGTACTCTTTCTGTCATCAACACAACCTGCCCAATCAACATCAATATACACATGAAGTTGTATATTCTCTGAGTTAGGGTACCATAAACCATAGTCTATAGTTCCTTTTAAATATCTAAATATTTATTTTATTTCCATTAGGTGATTTTTCTTGGGTTCAGCTATAAATCTTCAAATAATGCCAACTGCATTAGAAATATTAGGTCTAGATTGAGTAAGATATATGAGCTTTCCAATCATAGACTTGTATAGAGTCTTGTCAACTGCTGTGGAATCATCATATTTAGAAAGCTTGCTTCCTGTTATCATGGGGGTGCTTAATGGTTTTCAATCTTCCATCTTGAAAGTCTTGAATATCTCCTTCACATACTTAGACTGATTTATGAATATGCCTTTGTCTGTTTGTTTTACATTTAATCCAAGAAAACATTTGATAGGTTCAATCATGCTCATTTCAAACTCACTTTTCATTTCTTTGGAAAAAATTTCACTAAGTTTGTCATCACCTCCAAAGATAATGTCATCAACAAAAATAGCAATGAGAAGTAATCCTTCATCTATCTCTCTTACGAATAAATTACAGACTGCTGCTCCTTTTCTAAATCCTATCTTTGTTAAGTAACCATCAAGTCTCTCATACCAAGCTCTTGGAGCCTGTTTAAGTCCATAAAGTGCTTTCTTTAGTTTGCATACCATGTCTGGTTTGACTGACAGTTTGAATCCTTCAGGCTTCTCTATGCAGACTTCTTCCTTCAGGTCACCATTCAGAAAAGGTGACTTGACATCCGTTTGATATACTTTAAAGTTCTTGAACATTGCATAAGCCAATAATAGCTTGATAGCTTCCATTCTACTCATAGGGGCAGATGTATCAGTGTAGTCTATTCCTTCTCTCTTTGCATATCCTTTACATACTAATCTTGCTTTGTTCCTTACTATTGGAGATTTGATTATGTTCAGTTGATTGATTGTATGTTTGTCATTGATGACAACATATAATACATAGTAGTGATTCTGTATGTACTTATCAGAATTATAACATGAAGAATTGTGTGGTTAGCTAGATTTTGTTGAAATTTTTATTATGTTATGTTCATACACACATATCCAGATAAGATGTTTCAATCAAGTTGTGTAATTCTGTTATTGGCAGTTACAGTTCTGGAAGAGTATTTGTTCAGAGCTGATCTATGTAACGTGTTTCTTGAGTTGTGCCTATCTTCAGGATATGTGTGTGTATATTCATGATTATTTATGAGTTTATGGTAGTTATCTAAAGGCACCAAATGTGTTTCAAGAAGATTTCAAAGTTAGAGTTAATTTGGTGAGGCCGACTAAGTGAAGCATCGCGTCTATTCAGTTTATACTTGCGCGGTTGTAATTATGCTTGCATGATTAGTAGAGCCGACAAGGATGTTATGAAGAGCTGTCTTATAGGTCCCATGATCTCATACTTTGAGGAAGATACTTATAGAAAGACATTTGTGATATGCTAAGTGTGAATGATACGAAAAGAGAAGAAAGATGTACAGAGTAGATTATCATAGTTGGTTCATTCATCAAGAGTCTATGTGAAGAAGAAGTGAAAGATTGTAATACACTGGAACTGATTAAGACAGTAGGTCTACTCTATAGTTCATCATCAGATATAGTGAATATCTATTATATAGAAGGTTGTAGCCTTCACCATTAAGCAGTGAGCTTTTGGACAGTGAGTCCACCACCCCTAACGGGGTTATTTGTAAAATACTCCTTACAGGGTCCGACCCTTAACCTAGTCACTATACTTGTTGCATTGTAAAGTACAACTCCTAATAGGTTTGAAATATCTTCTAACAGGGATTACTATAAACAAGTATAGTTCATTGTGGGTGCTAATTCCCGCTGAGGTTTTTACCATTTGGTTTCCCCGTAATCAAATTGTGTGTTGTGTATTGTGTTATCTGATTAAGCATTTACTTTTTTGTGTTCTGAAGTAAAGGAAGTAAAAAGAATTAAAGTTATTGATAACTGATTCACCCCCCCTCTCAGTTATCCTTTGGGACTATTCTAACAATTGGTATCAGAGCCAGGTGCCTTGGAGAAGAAGCCTAACAACTTAAGGTAGATCAGATGTCTTACTTCAAAAAAGAAAGCCCTAAGTTCGATGGAGAAAATTATCTGGATTGGAAAAACAAAATGATAACACATCTACAGTGTGTTGGTTTTGAGATCTTTGAAATTGCTACACAAGAAGTTGTAATTCCATCTCTGAAAGACCTTGTAAAGCATGATGCTACTAATAGACAAAAGGAAACATTTACCAATAATGCTATTGCTAAAGAAGCCCTAATCAGTGCCTTATCTAATAGTGAATTTTCTGAGATCAAGAAAATTGATAGAGCATATACCATATGGAAGTATTTAAAAGATATGTTTGAAGGAGATATTCAAGAAATGAATGCACACAGGAAGACATGGAAAAAGAAATACAATAGTCTTGAGATGTTACCTGAAGAGAACATTAGAGCTTACAATCAAAGGATAAATGAAGCAGTCTCTGGAAACAGAAACAATGGTGGATAAATATCAGAAGAAGATATAATGGACAAGTTGCTAACTACTTTAACATCAGATTATGAAAATAAGATAAGCATTTTAGAGGAAACCATGCAATTCTCACAAGACTTCAAGAGAGAGACTTTGATTAGAAAAATCTCTGCATTTGAAATATCAAGATTAAAGACTGAACCTAAAAGTGAAACAACTTTCAAATCCTCAGTCCATGGTAAGAAATCCTTACACATCTCCATTCATAATGAGAAAGAAGAAGTTGATGAAGAACTAGAAGAAATCATTGCTATCATTGCTAAAAGAGAAAGGAAAGGAAAAGGAAATATGAAGGATAGCTTCCATTCAAATGCTTTTCATGTAACAAGATTGGTCACTTTGCATCTAAGTGTCCCACAAGAGTCAAGAAGTTTAGATCTGATTACAAACCCAAATATAAGAAGGAATGTTATCATGCTGAAGGTGTAACTGATGAAGATTTAGGAGAATATGAAATTGGATTTGTTTCCCTTAGAGACATGGAAAGGTTGCTCAAGGAAATGGACATTACAGATTAAAATGAAGAACAAGAGTTAGCCTTAATTTCCAAAGCAGACATCAGAACTGATTGGATTATTGACAGTGGATGCTCTCATCATATGACAGGTGACCAAGATAGATTTGTTCATTTGGAAAAATACAAAGGTGGTATGGTTAGATTTGGAGATAGCACTCCTAAACCTATCATAGGCAGAGGTTCTATCAATTTGGATGGAAAGAACAAGATAAATGATGTTCTATATGTTGATGGATTACATCATAACTTACTAAGTGTTGGACAACTACTTGACAAAGGTTATCATTTGGAGTTCAAAGACAACAAGTGCATCATTAACAACAAGGATGGAGACATGATTGCATCAGGCTCTAAAACAAAAGGTAATGTTTTTCAACTCAATTCAGATGTTAGTTTTTTGGTTGCAAAGGTGGATGACAGTTGGTTATGGCACAAAAGACTATGTCATATAAATTTTGATAATATGGTAAAGATCAGTAATGTCAAGGTAGTTAGAGACCTACCAAGTATTGCAAGACCAATTGACACAATATTCAAGGAATGTGTTATGGGTAAGCATGTAAGGAGTTCCTTCAGAAGCAAGTAGAACTCAGCTGAAAACAAATTACACCTAGTGCATACACATTTGTGTGGTCCTACCCAATCAAAATCATACTACAGAGAAAGGTATTTCATTTTGTTTTTTGATGATTATTCTAGGATGATGTGGGTTGCATTCTTAAAGGAGAAGTTTGAAGCCTTTGGGAAGTTCAAAATATTCAAAGCTAAGGTTGAGAATGAATCTGGATTAAAACTGAAATGTCTGAGATCAGATAGAGGAGGAGAGTTCACCTCTGACTAGTTCTATGATTATTGTGAAGAACATGGAATTAAAAGACAATTGAGTGTACCTAGAACCCCTCAATAGAATGGGATTATAGAAAGGAGGAACATGATTATACTTGATACAGTGTGCACTATGATGATAGAAGGAAAATTTGCACACACTTACTGTAGAGATGCAGTGAATACAGCAGTGTATACTATCAACAGAACACAATTGAGACCAGACACAGATAAGACACCCTATGAACTTTGGTTTGGTAATGTACCTATAGTAAAGTATTTTAGAATCTTTGGAAGCAAGTGCTACATCAAGAGAGATGATGGTGTTGGTAAGTTTGATACCATAAGTGATGAAGGTATTTTCCTTAGTTACTCTAAAAAAAGAAAAGCATATAGATGTTTCAATTTGAGATTAAAGAAGATAATTGAAATCATGCATGTTAAGATTGATGAAAATTTTATGGTTCAAGAGAGGTACTATGAATATGCACTTATGATTGAAGATGAACCCAGGCCTAGTAGCAAAGATATTGTTATTGAAGAAATGTTTGATTGCATTGATGTCTCATGCAATGACCTAGAATCAAGTAGAGAAGAATCACAGATTATAGAAGGAGAAGTCACACCTAAGGTTCCTAAATTCACATCTAGATACCAATCTAAAGATGATATCATTGGAGATCAGAGCAGTAGTGTTTTGACCAGATCAAAATAAAAAATTCTAGCAATGGATGAAGAGGTATGTTTACTTTCACAGATTGAACCTTTAAGTGTTGAAGATGCTCGTAATGATTCTGATTGGAAGAATACAATGAAAGAAGAATTAGATAAGATAATTAAAAATGATACATGGGAATTGGTCCCTAGACCCAGTGACAAAAATGTGATTGGAATAAAGTGGGTATTCATAAACAAGATGAATGAAGATGGTACAGTAGTTAGAAACAAAGCAAGATTGGTATGTAAAGGATATGCGTAGAGAGAAGGAATAGACTACACTAATACATTTGTCCCAGTGAGAAGACTAGAAGCCATTAAATTATTCTTGGCCTATGCAACATTCAAAGACTTTAAATTTTATTAAATGGATGTAAAATCATCTTTTCTAAATGGTGACTTGAAGGAATAATTCTACATAGAACATCTTGAAGGATTTAATCTTTCAGATGAACTAGACATGGTATGCATATTGAAGAAAGCACTCTATGGTCTTAAACAGGCCCCAAGAGCTTGGTATGAGAGACATGATGGATATCTTACCAAGATTGGATTCAAGAAAGGAGTAGCTGATTATAACCTATTCACAAGAGAGACACCTGATGGATTATTATTAGTTGCCATATTTTTTGATGACATTATCTTTGGAGGTAATGACAAGCTCAATACAACATTTGTAAAAGAAATGTTGAATGAATTTGAAATGAGCATGATTGGTCCTATAAAATACTTTTTGGGACTGAATGTAAAGCAAATAGATAAAGGTATATTCATTAATCAGTCATAATATGTGAAGGAAATACTTAAGACCTTCCAGATGGAAGACTGTAAGCCAGTATGTACTCCGATGATAACAAGAAGCAAGATTTCAAAAGATGATGATTCCACAGCAGTTGATAAGACATTATACAAATCTATGATTGGTAAACTCATTTATCTAACTCAATCTAGACCTGACATATCTAATGCAGTTGGCATTGTTGGAAGATTTGCAGCTGAACCCAAGCAGAATCACCTAATGGAAATCAAGAGGATATTTAGATATCTAAAGGGAACTGTAGACTATGGTTTATGGTATCCTAAATCAGAGAATGTAAAAATTCATTTGTATACAGGTGCAGATTGGGCAGGTTGTATTGATGATAGGAAGAGAACTTCACGAGGAGAAATATTTCTTGGAGATAGGTTAGTTTCTTAGATAAGAAAGAAGCAAAACTGTATTTCTCAGTCAATAGCAGAAGCTAAATATGTTGCAGCAGCATTGAATTGTACAACCATGGTTTGGATCAAGCAGATGGTTAAAAACTTTGGTATTTAGGTTTATTATCCTATTGTTATTCACAGTGATAATACTAGCACTATCAACATGTCTAAGAACCCTGTGATTCATGCAAAGACAAAACATATAGAGATCAAGTACCATTTTTTAAGAGAAAAGGTTTTCAGAAAAAGAAGTAAAATTGGACTATTTGAGCACCAAAGAATAGTTGGAATATATTTTCACAAAGCCCTTATCAAAGGATACTTTTGAGTATCTCAGGGTAATTCCCTCTCCTGAGTCTGTTTAGAAGAAGCAGCAAGATCATCAGTCATTAAGTGACTCATGAATGGTTGACTACTCTACTTTTGGAGTAGTACCTATGCCTAAAGATCTATGGCACCCTTTTACATTGATGTCAAAGGGGGAGTATGTACTAAGGGGGAGCATATACTCTGGGGGAGTATATACATGGAACAAAAACACAATCAAAGGAACTATAGTAGTATAGAGAAATCTATGATGAGGATATTGAGAAGATTTTAAAGAAAGAGGACACCATGAACAGAAGATGTTTTTGATATCATATGTTGCCATCAATGTCAAAGGGGGAGATTGTTGGAGATTTGATTCTATTCAGTTGATTGATTGTATGTTTGTCATTGATGACAACATATAATACATAGTAGTGATTATGTATGTACTTATCAGAATGATAACATGAATACTTTCATGGTTAGCTACATGTTTTTGACATGTTTATTATATTATTTTCATACACACAGATCTAGATATGATGTTTCAGTCAAGTTGTGTAATTCTGTTATTGGCAGTTACAGTTTTGGAAGAGTATATGTTCAGAGCCGATGTATGTAACATGTTTCTTGAGTTTCACCTATCTTTAGGATATGTGTGTGTATATTCATGATTAGTTATGAGTTGATGATAGTTATCTAAAGGTGCCAAACATTTTTCAAGAAGATTGCAAAGTTAGAGTTAATTTGGTGAGGCCGACTTAGTGAAGCATCGCGTCTATTTAGTTTATACTTGCACAATTGTAATTATGCTTGCATTATTAGTAGAGCCGACAAGGATGTTATGAAGAGTTGTCTTACAGGTCCCATGATCTCATACTTTGGGGAAGATAGTTATAGAAAGACAATTGTGATATGCTAAGTGTGAATGATACGAAAAGAGAAGAAATATGTACAAAGTAGATTATCAGAGTTGGTTCATTCATCAAGAGTCTATGTGAAGAAGAAGTGAAAGATTGTGATACACTGGAACTGATTAAGATAGCAGGTCTACTCTACAGTTCATCATCACATATAGTGCATATCTGTTATACAGAAGGTTGTAGCCTTCACCATTAAGCAGTGAGCTTTTGGATAGTGAGTCCACCACCCCTAACAAGGTTATTTGTAATAGACTCCTAACAGGGTCCAACCCTTAACCAGGTCACTATACTTATTTCATTGTAAAGTACAACTCCTAATAGGGTTGAAATATCTTCTAACAGGGATTACTATAAACAAGTATAGTTCATTGTGGGTGCTAATTCCCACCGGGTTTTCACCATTTGGTTTCCCTGTAATCAAATTGTGTGTTATGTATTGTGTTATCTGATTAAGAATTTACTTTGTTGTGTTCTGAAGTAAAGGAAGTAAACATAATTAAAGTTACTAATAACTGATTCACCCCCCCCTCTTAGTTATCCTTTGGGACTATTCTAACACTTACCACTATGCCTTCTTCATAAATTTTGTTCCTGAATATCCACTTTGTTCCAATCACGTTCTTGTCATGAGGTCTAGGGAATAGTTCCCATGTTTCATTCTTGATTATATGATCTAATTCTTCTTGCATAGCAATTTTCCAATCTAAATTTTTGCTCGCATCTTCAACACTTAAGGGTTCAATCTGTGAAAGTAAGCATACCTCTTCATCAGCGGTTGAACCTTTTTCTCTGGATCTTGTCAAGATTTTAGCACTCTAATCTCCAATGATATCTTCCTTGGAGTGGTATTTGGAGTTCTTAGGAGTGATACTTTCATCTATAATCTGTGATTCTTCTTCACTTGGTTCAGGATTGTTACATGAAACATCAATACAGTCAAACGTTTCTTCAATAATTGTGACCTTATTGATGGGTCTAGGCTCATCTTCAATCATGGGAGCACAGTTATAATATCTTTCTTGAATCATAAAATTCTCATAAATCTTCACATGAGTACTTTCAATGATCTTCTTTAATCTTATATTAAAACATCTATTGGCTTTTCTTTTAGTAGAGTAACCAAGAAAAATACCTTCGTCACTTCTAGCATCAAACTTGTCAATGCTATCATCTCTCTTGATGTAGCACTTGCTTCCAAAGATTCTGAAGTATTTTACAATAGGTACATTACCAAACCAAAGTTCATAGGGTGTCTTGTCTGTTCCTCATCTCAATTGTATTCTATTGATAGTATAGATTGATGTATTGATCGCATCTCTCCAATAGGTATGGGAAACTTTTCCTTCAATCATGATAGTGTGTGTTGTGTCAAATATTATTTTGTGCCTTCTTTTTGCAATCTCATTCTGCTGAGGGTTTCTAGGTACACTTAACTGTCTCTTGATTCCATGTTCTTCATAGTAATTATAAAACTGGTCAGAGGTGAATTCTCCTCCTCTATCAGATCTTAGACATTTTATCTTTAATCCAGACTCATTCTCAACCTTAGATTTGAACACTTTGAATTTCTCAAAAGCTTCAGATTTGTCTTTTAGGAATGCAACCCACATCATCCTTGAGAAATCATCAACAAACAAAATGAAATATCTTTCTCCATAGTAAGATCTTGTTTGAGTAGGTCCACATAGGTCTTTATGTATCATATCTAATTTGTTTTCAGCAGAGTCTTGTTTGCTCCTGAATGAGGTCCTCACATGCTTCCCCATCACACATTCCCTACACATGGTGTCAATAGGTCTTGCAATACTTGGAAGGTCTCTTACTTCCTTTACATTACTTATCTTGACTATGTTGTCAAAATTGATATCACAAAGTCTGTTATGACATAGCCAACTGTCATCCACTTTTGCAACAAAACAACTTACTTCTTTAATTGAGCTAAAAGACATTACCTTTGGTCTTTGAGCCTAATGCAATCATGTCTCCTTTTTTTTTTTTAATGATGCACTGGTTGTTTTTGAATTCCAACTGATATCCTTTATCAAGCAACTGTCCAAAACTTAGCAAGTTATGATGTAAACCATCAACATAAAGAACATCATTTGTCTTATTCTTTCCATCTAAGGTGATAGAACCTCTATCTATGATAGGTTTGGGAGTGTTATCTCGAAATATAACCATGACACCTTTGTACTTATCCAAATGTACAAATCTTTCATTGTCTCCTGTCATGTGGTGTGAACATCCGCTGTCAATGATCCAGTCAATTCTGATATCAGCTTTTGAAACTAATTCTAACTCTTGTGTTTTTTCTTCATCTTCTTTGTCCATTTATTCAAGCATCTTCTCAATGTATTTAATGCCAATGAAACCAATTTCATATTCTCCTGAATCATCATCGGTTACACCATCTTCAACATGATAACATTCCTTAGTGTACTTGGGCTTGTAATCTGATCTGAACTTCTTGACTCTTGTAGGACACTTGGATGCAAAGTGACCAACTTTGTTGCATGAAAAACATTTGAATGGTATTTGTCCTTCATATTTCCCTTTACCTTTCCTTTCTTTCTTAGCAATCATAGAAATTATTTCTTCTAGTTCTGTATCTACTTCTTTATTATTACTAGAGCCACTTATGGATTTCTTGTTGCGGACTGAGGCTTTGAAATCTGTCTCACTTTTAGGTTCTATCTTCAATCTTGATATCTCAAATTCAGATATTTTTATGATCAAAGTCTCCCTTTTGAAGTCTTTTGAAAATTGCATAGTCTCATCTAAGATATTGATCTTTCTCTTATAGTCTGCTGTTAGTGTAGTCATTATTTTTTCCATTATATCATCCTCTGAAATTTCTCCACCATTGTTCCTGATACCTAAAACTGCTTCATTAATTCTCTGATTGTAGGCTCTGATGTTTTCTTCAAGTAGCATCTCTAAGTTTTTGTACCTTTTCTTCCATGTCTCTCCGTGTTCATTCTTTTCTTGGATGTCTCCTTCAAACATATCTTCTAAGTATTTCCAAATAGAGTATGCTTTATCTGCCTTCTTGATCTCAAAAAATTCACTGTTGGATAGGGCACTGATTAGGGCTTCTTTGGCGATTGCATTTTGAGTGAAAATTTCTTTTTGTTTGATTGTAGAGTCTTCTTCTACAAGGTCTTTCAGGGTGGGAACTTCAATTGCTTGAGTGGAAATCTCATAGATCTCAAATCCAACGCACTGAAGATGTGTTATCATTTTGTTCTTCCAGTTAAGATAGTTTTCTCCATCAAACTTAGGACTCCCTTTCCTAAAGTATGCCATTTGATCTACCTTAAGCTATTTGGCTTTCTCTCCAAGGAACTTGGTTGTGATACCAAATGTTGGAATAGTCCCAAAGGATAATTGAGAGGGGGGTGAATCAATTATTAGCTACTTTAATTCTTTTCTTTACTTAGATATCAATTAACATAAATCAAATGCACATTCAGATAACACAATAGAGAACACAAACATTTTGTTTACAGGGAAACCAAATAGGTAAAAAACTCGGTGGGAATTAGCACCCACAAAGAACTATACTTGAGTATAATTATCCCTATTAGGAGATCTTGTAACCATGTTAGGATTTTTTCTTTACAATGCAATAAGTATAGAGACCTGGTTAAAGGTTGGACCCTGTTAGGAGTCTTTTACAAGTACCCCTGTTAGGGGTGAGGACTCACTGTCCAAAAGCTCACTGCTAAAATGGTGAAGGCTACAATCTTCAGTAAAATAGATATACACTATATTTGATAGATGAACTTTTTGAGTAGACCTACTATCTTGATCAGTTCCAATGATTTGTAATCTTCTTTTGTTTCTCCGCATAGTTCTTCAACTTATTCTGTTTGACTTTCTGCTCTTTTTTGTCTATTGTTTTTCACTCCATTTTCACACTTAGAAAACACAATTGAACTTCTATATGTATCTTCACCAAGGATAAAGTAACGATGGTATCTGGTAATACTTCATCAATTTCTTTGTCATCTTAACTAACCACGCAATCAAAGTTAGAACTGCGCAATCCAAACTGAATAGACGTGACACTTCACAAAGTTGGCTCCAAAAAATTAACTCCAACTTCACGATTATGATAGAACATGCTTGGTATCTTTGTATCATCATCACTAACTCATAACTAAATATTAATAAAAACATGCATATACCAAAGATAGGCACAACTCAAGAAATAATGTATTTACATTGGCTCTAGACAGATAATCTTCAGACGCTGTAACTGCCATAACTGATTAACATAACTCAACTAAAACTTCATATCTAACTTGGCATGAATGCACATAGCATCTAGAACATGTATACACCATGGAAATAAATAGACATAGCTCCAAAAAATCTATACGGATAATTTCATATAGAACACTGTTGTATATTATATGTTGTCATCACTGACAAACATACAATCAACTATTTGCACATAAGCAAATCTCCAACAGAAATGTCAGTTACCGAGAGTATCTATGACATGCATGCCAGAATCACTTTAGAACACATGACCCTTGAGCACCTCAAGGAGAAATGGGAGAAGTAGATGGAAGATATTCAAAAATCTCATGCCGACATATTTGACAAACTGTAAGTATTACACTTTTGTGATTATTTTCACTAAAAATGGGGGAATATATGCATAAGGGGGATAATCTATATACCTTAGGAAGAAGGATAACATGTCAAAAGCCAAAGAGGGAAATACACAAAGGAGGAAACATGTACATACACTGTACAAAGTCATGCACATAGGGGAAGTCATTTGACAAGGTAAACACTTGGTGTATATACTGAACACATTAGTTTGCACATATCAGTTTTTGATACTAATTCCATAGGGGGAGATTGATGATCATAATTTGTCATTAGTATACAAGGAAACAATTTTTGGACTATCTGTTACATGATCATTGAGTGACAGAAAATAGGTTCACCGAAATAAACAAATGCAATGGTCACCAAAAATGTCTTAACACAATGAACACTGATAGCACTATCACCAACAGATAGCTCAAAGAGTAAACTGATAGACAGTTCACAAAGAAACCTGAGAGCAGTATGTCTATAGAGACATCACTGAGCACCAATCTATCAAGAGATTATTTTATTCCCGAGATAAGTGGATCTGAGATACATGTTAGCTAAAGCACTTCAGTTTTATAAATAGATTTATTCTTAGCTGTAAAACCATTTCTTGAGGAACAAGTAAAGCATAAGTAATAGTTTTAATCAGTCTAACTAATTGTAAAAATGCAAACTAGGAGATCAATGTCAAGTTGTAAACCTTTGATCATAGATTTTTTATTGTAAAGCATGAAACCTAATTAGGTCAAAACCTTTGTATGTATAGATGTATAATCAATCAGAACATGATGGTTGTAGTGGCAGCAGACATCTATGGATCAGACAGAGAGTTTCATGCATAAGGACAAAAAAAGAAGAATTCAATTATGAAGAACAAGATTCAAGGCTACCGAGTAGAACAGAGGTATTAATCAATCATAGTAGGTGATATATATCTTGTGAACTTAAAGGATCTGTAATCAGCAATTCAATATTGCATACCATCAGGTCATAAGTATTTTTGACTACTCTCTAAAAATAGTAGCAAATAGAAGAAATCCTTTAAGAAGGTGGACTTAACAGTATTATTGTAAATATCTTAACCGAGTGCACACTTAATAGTGTTGTTAAAATCTCTTAACCGAGTAGACCTAATGAGTCTAAAATGTTACTCCTAACAGGGTAAGATATCAGAAGTGATCACACTTGTAGCCTTAACCGACACCTTCCATTTTGCAGATAGTGAAGCTTTGTGAGTTTCATCCTCACTTTATTTTTTACCTTCTAACAGGGGTTTTCTGTGTTACTAATTCTTGTGTCATGTGTAACTAGGTTTCATGAATGTTTCTATGAATGTTTACATGCAATTAAATTTATGTTTTGATATTATGTGCATAAGGTAGAAAAGCAATATGGTCGATAATGCAAGTAACTATTACTAAAGGTTAAAGTGATAAAAGTTTTAAGGGTATTGATTCACCTCTCCCCTCTCAGTACACACCATTCCATTATTCCAACAAAGTATCGAGATCTATCCTAAGAGTGTAAGCTTAAAATACCATTTAGGATATGGTAGAAATATGAGAATAAGTTAGTGATATTGTTTACTTGTATTATATTGATAATAAGATCTACCATAATGATATACTTGAATAAAGTTATCTAATGTCATAGAAACATCATGAATTTGTCTTTTTAAGATCTACACTATTAATAAAGTATAAAATCTAGCCCCTATATTTAATATAATAATTATCTACATTTAATTATTTTAATGTTAATTTTATAGGTCCCCCTCAATTTTGGTTGGATCAAATTAAATTTTGGCGGCTCTTCCCATGACAATCTGGGTCAGGTGGGAGTGCGTGATCTCATAAGAGACATGTTGGGCACCACGTTGGCTGCCTTTTCTATTAGTCTTGGCTTGGAGATGGCCCACATGGAAGAATTATATGTAGCTTACCATGGGGTTGAGATGGTTGTCATGAGGGGATATAGGAAAATCTTAGCTGAGGGTGATGCCATAAATGTCATCATGATGTTGTCTGGAAAGATTACTCTGGGTTGGGAAATGGGTGATATCATCAAAAAAATAAAAAATCTTCTTGCCACAGTGGAGGCATTCACATGCCAACACACCTATAGGGAGGGAAACAATACAAATTATAGGTTGGTAATGTGGGGTTGGCTCACTAAAATTATCACTATCTACAATGGCATTCAAGATCTTCCTGAGGTGATTTATGTTGAGATCAGTAGGGATATTGCCAAGATTTGCAATAATGACACTTAGAGTAAAGTTTTATGATGACAATAAAAGTTGTTTTCTCTCCTTGGGGTTCTAGCTTTGGGTTATATCTTCTATCCTTGCTCTAGTTTCCCAATTTACTCTATGTTTATTCTTGTTGTGACAAGTACTCTATCTACAACATGGTTGAAGACCTGAATCAAACTGAGCCCGATTCTTGTGAAAAGTTTAATATTAAATTTAAGGTGTGTAAAATAATTTAGGATGGCCATATTGACCAGTATGTGGATGGGATGAAGGGATATTATCCAAAAAATTTAGAAAACATTGCATATTCTTGGGATGATGGCAAAGTTTGCATTAGGGGTGTGTTGTTTGTGGTTTCCTCATAAACTATTGTTGCAGCTATGGGCCTCCTTTTAGAGGGGAAAGAAATACCTCACAATTCCAAAGGGCATGAAAAAAATAACATCAAATGATTCCTCATCCCCGAGGAGAATGTTCTTTGGTTGTAGAATAGTTTTAACAGGTTGGAGCTCCGTGGAGATTTGAAGGAGCTTTCTTTTTTTCTCATCAATTGCATAACATTGGAAGGCTGATTCAAAATATTCTACTCCCATCTTCTCGTATGTTGAATCATTTTTGTAGGGATTGGAAATTCAATTTCCCCTTATGGATTAATTTCTCCATGTCCCAATCTATTTCTAAAGTCAAGAAAAAGAGTGCCACCTACCCAAGGCCTTATTATATATCTTTATAAATTCCACCTGGATCTTAATCCCCAAGAGGGTCTGACCCTGTCTCTCACTGTGGAACTAAACATCCCTAAATTCATCCCAGTCTGTCCTACAGCCAAAATTTCCCCATCCCCTAGGTCTACCAGAGATAACCATCTTAGGAAGGAGAAATATAAATCTCTAGGTTTAAAACAACCTAAGGAGACTCCAGTTATGGTTTTTGAAGATTCTATTTTTTATTAAACTCTAAGTTTTGTTGATGATTAGTGACCAACACTTAGTCATTCACGTAGGCAGTTTTAGTTGGCTATCACTGTGGCTGAGCTAAAACTATCCAAGGTCAAGCAACATTGCCAAGCAGTATTCAGGTTGCCGAGTTGTATCATGCCGAGCCGAGTAGGATACTCAGTTCTGAGTGACAGATATGTTAAGTGCTGAGTAGAACAGTTTTTGTATACATGTCTGGAATGATTCAAACTTTGAGGATAAGTGTTCAGGCTGACTTGTATAAGCCTTTTGGGCCGACTTATGTACGCATTTAATATTTTCCTACGGAGTTAGTTATGCATTTAATTGTTTTATCCTATGCATGACCTATTGTAATTATTAATTGTAATGCCTTGGAGACATAAGTATTAGATCTTGATCGTTGATCTAGATCTCGCTACCAGACTTGAATAGATATATAAGATTTCTTCTAAACCCTATTTTGAGAGTGCATGGAAAAAAGTGGTGACTGCATTTTGAATTGAAATGCACAAAGGGTTATTTTGTTAAGAAGTGTAGATCAAGCAGAGTGATAGCATAGTGAACAGTAGAGTAAAGACATATCAGATTGTGAGATCACAGAAGGTACTGGAAAGAGGAGATCCCTCATCAGCATCTAAGTGCATAATTAAGGATCATTACTTGAAACATTCTAATCATTGTATCAGGTGAAAATCTCTTAACAGAGTGGTTCTAGCAGACCTTTCTAAATCTCCTAATAGAGTGCTTACTTTATTGTAAGTTGAAATCCTTTCACAGGGTAGATTGTAATGATCTTTAGCTCTTAACCGAGCAAACCTTTAACTAGGTAGATTACATTTTGTAATCAAATTTTGTAGCCCTAACAGGCACACTTTATTGCTACAGTAGTGAAGAATTTTGTGGGTGTCATCCCCACCACAATTTTACCTATTTGGGTTTTTGGATTACCAAGTTCTTTTTTTATGAGTTATTTATTTCATTGTGTGAATGCTATTTGATGTTACATTAGATTCATATATGTATGAATGTGGATTAGTTTGTTTTAAGTTTTCAAATTTGAAGATCTGATTCATCCCCCCTCTCAGTATCTTGCTTTCCCATTATTGTTTTTCCAACAATTGGTATTAGAGCTTAGTTTTCTAGAAAGTAATAATCAGCTTGAGAATACAGATCTTGAGCTGGAGATTGATCAAGGGTGCTCCCCTTAATGCCACAAACACATAATAGAAACAGAGAAGCAACAACAATTTGCAAGAACAGAAAATGGGCTTCTTATTATCTCCACAAATGTGGAATTACAAACTTTTAGAATTACAAT
>MU224948.1:226687-238525 GCA_018584345.1 Thuja plicata
ACTTTTGAAACCCGAACAAAAATTTTGAAGGAAAATTATTTTCTGCTATTTCAGGTGGCCCAACTTCTGGAGACCATAAGTCATCACCAGTTGACCCGATTGACTATTATAACCCCATTTCAGAAATTTCACGAAGCGCTCTACAACGTTTGAATCAAGCAAGCTTCATTGAACCCAAGTTTCGATCTCATCCGGGGCCTCTAAAGCCTTCAAAACTGAGCTCGAAGTTTCTGTACCCTATTTTCAATACTGAAAATTTTCAATATCTTCAAAACTAGACCTAATCTAGCCATGAAAATTTACTGGCAGGCTGATATGACTGAGATGAACCTCCACATGCAAAATCAGAACATTCCGAGATTGTATGACCAACTTACTAAAAATAGCAAGTTTCCATAAATAGCAGCTCCGCACAAGGTATCCCTTATTGAAAAGAAAACAAAAATATTTTTGGGTGTCGATGCAAGATTGCCCTTACACTCAGGATGCTCCTGCATCAGAGATATACAAGATGGGTAAAGTCATTGAGAATCAAAAGATTGATATTCAGCTAGCACTACAACAACTTGAGACAACAAGACATGAATTAAAGAAGTCCTTGACAGCAAGGAAAGATTTGGCCAAACAAGTGAATGACACTCATTATCAGGAAGAGGACACCACAAATCTATTTCAGAATGGAGATTCTACTGAGAGTGATGCAGCAATAGCAGATCTACTGGAAAAGAACAGTGCACTATGTGAAGAAGTCAGAAACTTAAAAAAGAACAAGAAGCCCAATCAATAAGAATGTGTGAAGTTGTTGAACAGAAAAAGAAAGTCGAAGATAACAAGGCTATGGAAGAAGAAGATAAAAGAGTGATGACTATTAGACTTGATGAAAAAACACATGATGTACAAACAATGACAGTAAATCAAGTTGACATGGAAAATCAACTGCTACTTATGAATTAGGAGATCAGTAGGAAAGACTTGGAGATTGTAAATATTAGATCTAAGAACAGTTAGTTGAAAGATGAATTAAGATCTAAGAAAGAACTCAACAGAGTGAATGATCCCAATGCAGCTTTGAGCTACTTTGAACAACTAGTGGAAGCATCAAGAAGGGCTAAAGATTCTTCTGGATTAGGTCACACTGAACAACATACAACCACTGAAGAAGGAGAATCATCTAAGACAGGTGAAAGAAGGTATGCAAAGCCAAGAAACAACAAACCTATTTGCCACCACTTTGGAAAACCAAGTCATACAACAAACATTTGTCGAAGCAAGAATGGTAAGTCCAATCCTAAAACTAACTTTAATGGTTATTGCTTTAACTATAATAAGTTTGGACATCAAGCACATGAATGTAAGACAAAGTAAGAAATGCACCTTCCACACCTAGACTCAATGGTAATTGTTATAACTGTCAGAAATATGGTCATAGAGCACAAGATTGCAAATCTAAAGGTAAACAACAATGGACATCAAAGGCACAAGAGAAATCACCAAGAAAAGGCAATACTTACGATGGGGACTACAACACATGGCATAGTTCTCATTACTATGGTGAGTATGGACATGTTCCAAAAAATTGCATAAGGACACATTTCAGAGGAAAGTCTAAGATTTGGATGAATGGAAGCCTAGTTTGTTACAGTTGTCTGAAAAATTGGTCATACAAGGAAAGATTGTAAGACTAGGGTACCTGCTCCTACTATTGAACAGATTAGAGCACAGTTGAACCAGACATGGGTTAAGAAATCTAAACCATGCAATAGTGAAGCTAGTGCAGCTGAGGTCACCCAATCCAATGGATCAGGTGATCACATCATCTCCAACCAAGAAAAAGAGGTATGTAAGAATCTGCATCTAAAATTCTTATCTTACATCAGTTCCTAACATGAAATGTACCAAAGTCCATATTTACATATGTTAAGATGCACCATGACACATTTTGAAGACAAAAATGCTGAGAAGAGCTAATTGCACTATAGGTGTTGAGCATCAATCGTGGACACTAAGGCCGAGTTCTTTAGTGTGTGTCGAGTAAGTTCTATGATGGCCGATTTTAGTGAGCCAAGTGGGATGCAAGTTGTGTTAGAAAGTCAAGGATAGATGGCTTGCACTAACTCAATAGGCAGAACATTTATTGCTTACCTACCTTGAACTTTCAAAGTCTATAAAGGATGAACAATTTATTCTTCATTTTTACCTTGCAATTTTCACTATTTATAGAGAGATTGAAGAAGTTGAAAAATTGATCTTAACGGAATTAGCATCGAAGATTTTGTCAGTGTGCTGTCGAGAATCCTAAGGTGAACAATACCAAGTGCTACTTGCTGAGGTACTTTGTTCTTCATTTTTTGAACCCTAATTTCAAGATTATGGCTGCAAGCTCTTCCGCACCAGTCAAAAGTATGGAGGAAGAACAAAAGCAAATTTAGTTAGTACGGAATGATGTATGTGCACCTCTCAATTTTTGAACTGTTCCTGAAAGTGTGATTCAAAGTGATCTGACCAGAGCTCTCTCATCCATTCCACCCAAGGTACTTATGATCCACAATGTTAGATCTTGTTACATGGTTAAAATTGGTGAAGTAGGTGATAGTGAACTGAGAAAATCCTACAACAAATTGTGTGTTGATGGAGTTCTGAAGGGAGAGTTCAAACATTTAGCTAAAAAGGGTTAACTCATGCCCTAGATTTCCCACAAGGTTTCAAAGATGAATGGATTAAGGTTATTCTTAGCCGAGTTCATGATATGTATATGTGGCTGGATAATAGACCAGTCAAGATAAGTAAAAATATGATTCATCAAGTGACTGGATATCCTGTTGTTAATGGGAAACAAACAATGAGAGATAACAGTAAAGAGGAAATTACAATGAACACTAGAGCCATATGGAACAATAGAGGTATGACTATCTCTATAATTAAAGACTTAGAACTTGACTTTGGAGTAAGAGTAATTGCACATAATTTCTATCAGTCGAGTCGACTGGATAGTGTTCCTTGCACAGCTGTTGACCAGGCATGGAAGATTGTTAAGAAGAATCATACATATGATCTTTCCGAGCTACAGCAAACACAACTAGCCGAGAACCTAGCATCAATCAAAAAAGCTAAGAGCTCATCATGTAAGTTTGGTTCCTTACTAGTCTGCATATTTTTCTACATTTAGCATACATTTCCTACATTGGGAGATATAGTTTGGAAAAAGGATAGACCCATTACAGTTCAGATAAGTGAATGCATGGAGAAATTAGGAAGCAATTTCAATAGTATTATGGGGAGCTATTTTGTGCAATTTAAAAAGAGAATGAGATTAAGGACTAGGATTCCTAGATCACTAGTGGAGAAGCACTATGAAGAAATTTGCTTTCTAGTTGATACAGATCACACATATATTCAGGCTATGACACCTAGGGTAGCATGGTTGGAATCATATCCCTATGAAATTAACATTGATGAAGCATCGACAACCATCATTGCACTCCTAGATGAGGAAATTGATACTACAGCAGAAATATTTGGTAATTTTGATGAAGCAAAAGTAAAAATTTCAAGAAGTTTGAAGGAGGGAACCATGGAGAGAAAAAGGAAGAAGATTGTGAAAAATCTATAGAAAATGGTTGGTTTGAATAGTGATGAAGAGCCTAAGGATGCACCTTTAGGCCTATCCACTGGACAAGGAGAATATATATCTATAGAAGAGGAAGTGAGTGCATTTGAGGAGATCACTGAGAAAGCTAAGGGTAAGAAACTAGCAATTGTCATAGTAACCAATCCGAGTAAAGCTAAATCTAAGGTTACACCTCCTACAACTAATCATCTGAGGACTAGAGCATCCATTGTTACTTCTCTAGTAGTACAAACAAAAGTGTATGGAAAGAAGAAGGTTGGATAAAGCAGTTCTGGAAAGAAAGCTAAATTTGCCCCCTAAGGCTAAGCCGAGTAAACCAGTAAAGAGACCAAGGAGGAGACTACACTTGGAGCAAGATAGTGATGATGAAAAGACTGATATTGATGAGCCCAGCAACATACCCACTGCACAATTCAAGAAACCACCTAATATTGATGAGGTATGTGACAATTTGAGAAACTCAGCAGGGTTAGCTACTTTCAAATTCATTAAGTATGAGAAATTGAGTATTGAAGACAAGCATAAAGTTTAGGAAGTGCTTTTAGATATGATGAGTCCTTTTAAGTTAACTCCTATAGAGATAGGAAACCATGTGCCGAATGAAATATATGAGTTTCTGTCAATAAAATGGTCATTTTCACTTACTACAGAGAGACTAATCAAGGAAGGTACTTTAGCCAAAGTGATACCTGAGTTGACATCAAAACATAGAGAAAAATTCATTGAGGAATATAAGAATAGGTTTTTTCCTAGCTCAAAGGTTATACTATTTTGAAACATGATATTGAAGGATTAGTACAATAGAGTATTGGGATTTGGAAGGAAATATTTGGACTGATAGTTCCAAAAGATAAGAAATCTGATGAAGGAACATCTGAGAAGAAGGCTAAAGAAGTTGAGATTACCCCTGAGCCACAGATGACACAAGATCAAATTGCTACTGAATAGGACAAGACTAAAGATGCATTAGACTTAGCAAATTACGTTGATCTGACTGAAGAGAGTCCAATTGACTTCATAATTGATGATTCCAGCAATTTGAATGCCGAGGGACAAGATATGTCAAGTGATACAAATATTGAGTCACTTATTAGGGCAATTGAGACTGAAGGAGGAAAAACCACTACATCTAGAGAAAGAAATGATGAGGAACTTAAAGTCATCAATGATCAGATAGGAAAAGAGAAACAACAAATAGATGCACAAGAGGTAACTTCACAAAATCCACCTATTTTAGAGATTGTAAAAATAGTTTTTGATAGTGGTGTAGTGATGAAGGATAATGCTGAAAAGCATAAGGAACAAGAGGTAGTTCAAGTGTTGGTTGATCTACCACACTCTGCATCATCCACTCCAACAAGTTCTAAAACTGGAGGTATGCCTGATCCATAGACAATCTTGATAGAATTGAGAGAGGCAATGGATATTGATACTATCACAGGAAAAGGTATTGATAAAATGCAGTCGAGCATTAGCTCACCAGAATTGAAGAGGAGGAAAGTTATGAAGAAGAAGTCTCAAATTCTCGATGTCACATTAGATGAGGTAATTGTGATTCCATAATGGGATCCCAATGAATTGTCTTTTGAACAAATAGGGACTCTTTAGGAATTTCTTAAGAGGAAGAAGAGATAGGAAGAAAAGAAAATAGAACAGAAGAAAAAGAAGGTGTTGCATGATATAAAGGATATATTTGCAAAGGCTTTTGACTTAGAAGATGAAATGCCTCAAGCTCCCATTATTGATTAGTTAGTTCATATTGTATAGAAGGTAACTGATGATGACATAAATAGCAATGAAAAACTTCTACAATGGTCCAAGAGGAGATTCGAGAGCAAATTTCTAGAGAAAATCTCAGAAGAGATTGCAACGAGACAGGTTGAACTTTCTACTCTTGTAAACATTTTGGAGGAAGTTACAGCATATGTTTATTCTTTGTATAGGAAGCTATGTGATGTTGAATTCTTCACAAAGGATAATCTACAGCTTTTTGAGAAGCTAAAGTTAGATTTGAAATCAACTGGCAATACTTTGGGTAAGGATGCTACCTCTAGCTCCTTACATTCTACTAAGTTGATCAATGCACAATGAAGAATTTCTGAGCTTATGGCTGAAGATGGTCAGATTAGGGCCAAATTGATAACCATTCAGACAAGCTTGTTGCCTCACTTGGAGGTAATATAGAAGGAAATTTCAGCTACAAAAGAGTTATCACAAAGAAATGCAAATCTCTCAAATGTAGAAAGTTTAGTGAGTCTAGCTGCCGAGCTAGAGATAAAATTTGAAGTTATGAAGATTGCCAAGGACAGTTGGGATACTACATTTGCATCCACCCTACAGCTTCATAAATAATTTTTGGACAAGTTTAACTTAACCCCACCTGCAATCAGTGAAAAAAACAAGGGGGAAGTTGGTAAGGATACAGTATGATAAATCAGTACAGAACAGGTACATTTGTATATATTTTGAAGGCATGTATTCTATGTAACTTTTTGTATGTATAATTTTTAGTATATTCCTAGGGGGAGTACTTAGTATACTTAGGCAACATTTTTTGATGGAATGAAATGAAGAAATGACAAGTGTGTTTTTGCCACTAATATCAAAGGGGGAGATTGTTAATCTCTAAGTTCTTTTGATGATTAGTGACCAACACTTAGTCATTCACTTAGGTAGTTTTAGTTGGCTATCACTGTGGCCAAGCTAAAACTATCCAAGTTCGAGCAACATTGCTGAGCAGTATTTAGGTTTCTGAGTTGTATAATGCCGAGCTGAGTAGGATACTTAGTGCCAAGCAATAGAGATGTTAAGTGCCAAGAAGAACAATTTTTGTATACATGTCTGGAATGATTCAAACTTCGAGGATAAGTGTTGAGGCTGACTTGTATAAGCCTTTTGGGCCGACTTATGTACGCATTTAATATTTTCCTATGGAGTTAGTTGTGTATTTAATTTTTTTATCCTATGCATGACCTATTGTAATCATTAATTGTAATGCCTTGGAGACATAAGTATTAGATCTTGATCGTTGATCTAGATCTCGCTACTAGACTTGAATAGATATATAAGATTGCTTCTAAACCCTATTTTGAGAGTGTGTGGAAAAAAGTGGTGACTGCATTTTGAAGTGAAATGCACAGAGGGTTATTTTTGTAAGAAGTGTAGATCAAGCAGAGTGACAACACAGTGAACAACAGAGTAAAGACATATCAGATTGTGAGATCACATAAGGTATTGGAAAGAGGAGATCCGTCATCAGCATCTGAGTGCATAACAAAGGATCATTACTTGAAACATTCTAATCATTGTATTAGGTGAAAATCTCTTAATAGAGTGGTTCTAGCATACCTTTCTAAATCTCCTAACAGAGTGCTTACTTTATTGTAAGTTGAAATCCTTTCATAGGGTAGATTGTAATGATCTTTAGCTCTTAACTAGGCAGACCTTTAACTAGGTAGATTACATTTTGTAATCAACTTTTGTAGCCCTAATAGGCACACTTTATTGCTGTAGTAGTGAAAAATTTTGTGGGTGTCATCCACACCCTAGTTTTACCTATTTGGGTTTCTGGGTTACCAAGTTCTTGTGTTATGAGTTATTTATTTCATTGTGTGAATGCTATTTGATGTTACATTAGATTCATATATGTATGAATGTGGATCAGTTTGTTTTAAGTGTTCACATTTGAAGATCTGATTCACCCCCCCTCTCAGTATCTTTCTTTCCCATTATTGTATTTCCAACAATTTCTTCCTAGTCCACATATTCATCCTAGACTCCTGAGAATAATGTAGCAAGTTCCCCTTCCCAATTTTACTCCTTAAATCCCTCTTCTCCTATTGCTATCCAACTGGACAACCCAGGAGACCATGTTGCCCCTAAAATAATTACCCCCCCTCCTGCCCCTAAAGGTTAAAAATGATTCCCCTAAGGATCACTATGAGATGGACACTATTGGGCACAAGGTGGATGAACTTTGTGTGTTCTATAATAGGTAGAATGTTATTTGCAAATGGTTCATTTTGCAACTCCAAATTGTGAGGAAAAATATTAACTAGTTCAAGACTGATAAGAAAGAGGTTGATCAGACTAAGGGGAAAGGTGATGAGAGTATGTGCGGTGTTTTTTGATGATTTTTCCTAGAATCTCAATAGGTGGGAGATCTTGGAGGATTAGATCAAAGACCTTTAGAACCAAAATTCCATGGAGGAGGAGAAAAATGAAATGGTTAACATCTTGAATAATGTCAAGGCTAATCCATCCCAGCTGAACAATAAAATCCAAGACCTTTCTACCTATAACAAGGAGATGATGCAAAATACCACCCAGTCTCTCAATTCCCTATAGGAAGAGATGAAGGGAAAAAAAAAAAAGGCTAAACGCATAAAGAGAGAGGAAAGCTTGCAGGTTACTCTCAAAGTTATGTGGGCACTATAAATGTTTCTACTAGGTGTCCTCTAAAATGTGCATCCTTCCTAGACAAGATAAAGGAGCTTAATGAAGGATAGAAAAGGGTTCTTGTGCCCCCTAAGTAGTTTTTCTATCTTGGCCTATTTTTCTGGTTTTTTGTTATTACTGCTTCTGGTTTTTATCTCTACTAAGTTTAGTTAGTTAGTTTCTTGAATTCACTTCTTGTGCATTATTTTTGTGTTTTCTATTCAGACTTGATGTGATTTATTAAAACCGATGAGAATCTAATAGAAAATTGATAGCTAGCAGTGTAGAGATGAAGTTTTTTTGATAATTTATGCAACAAAAGTGATATTGATTTAAAACGTGTAAAAAGTTTACTTTTTGGTGTAATCAACTCTTATTTTTCTCTAATAAATTTTTCTTCTAGACCAATCACCTCAAAAAATCTCAACAAGTTAACTGGCGGCCAAATAGTGAAGATTATGTTATTACCAAAATTTCAAGGAGTTCAACCTCCTAATCTACGTCAATTTGATACTATGCAAAATTATTAAAGGTCAGATATGGGCATCCAAATCATACCTGTAGTACCCACTCATGTTTTGCTTTTTAGTTTAGGATGTCGTACTTTTAGGCATTGGATTCAGTTGTTTGGCCGAATTCTTTTAGGCCACATTTCATGTGAGCTAATATTATTTCATTTGATGATGATACTTGTTTTATGATGTCATGATTTTAATTTATGCATAGATAGATGTGATGATGTTATCTTGTTGATTATTATTTGTTGATTTTAGATTATGATGTACTTACCCCATACTTGCATGTGTATGGTTGTCTTATATGTGAATGTACTTGTTGATGTGTTGTTGTGGTAGAGGATGGAGACGTAGTTACTTGCTTCGACGAGATCCACACGTTTGACTGATCCCTATCATTGATTTCGATATGATATTATGCATGTACATGCATGTTTGTTTTGGTGACAGGATTGCAGGTACAGGGCATCGTCTTCCCTGAATTGGCAGGAGTGAGCGTGCCCATAAATATTCATCTCAATGGTAAAGAGGGGAGGTAACATACAGGTCCAAAACCCTAACCTAAGTCTAATCATCCTAATGTAGGATGAGTTTCAGTATGAATACCTTATCCGAATTTGTCTAGGTTGACAAAATTCGAATACCCTCTCTCTTGTGTTTGCGTGTGGATTGCTTGATTATGTTTTCAGGTATTTTTGGATTATTGAGTGATTTTCCATGTTTAGTGAATTAATGGATTATAGTTGAATTAATAATTTAATTATATTCTAAGTTTATTTTAAATAATTAATTAAGTTGAAATATTTGAATATTTTGAATTAATTAAATATTTAATTGAAAACTATATTGAATGAGCTTATATGATTAATTAAATAATTAAATATTTGGTTGCATGCATTATTGTGACATAAATATTTAATCTATTTAATTAAATATTTTATTAATTATATGTGCATAATTATGTTGAAAAAGTATTTCAAATTGAAAAGATCTTAACTTGTAATTAGGAGTCTAATTGGAGTTGTGGCAATAAAGGATATTTTATTTAATTAATTAGATTTATTTTCAATTTTGAAGTTGAGTTAAACTAGGGTTTGACTTGAGAGTTTTCATTCACCTTTGCATGATTAGGGGAATTTGAATCTCTTTAGGGGGAATTGGTCATTCATTCTCTCATAACAGGTTTTAGAGAATTGGAGAGCTCTTGGTGATTTGGGAATTTTTGAGGAATTGTGGATTGTTGTGGATCTTGGTTGCTTCAAGGTTTTAGGTTTTCTATTTCTTGCGTGTGTGTGTGTGTTCGGATCTACATTGTGCCAGATCTGTGGTTGAATTGAGCTTGAGGGTTTCAGATCTACTTTCATTCTCCAATGCTACATTCTTCTATTTCTTGCATTGGATTAAAGGTAGGCTTCATTGGCCTTGCACGGATTCAATTTTGTAGATCAGAGATTTTCTGTGATTGTTATAATGCTTGTTCTTAAATTTAGCTTTCAAATGGCTTATAGATGTTTTCTATGTTTTCGGGTGTTTCTAGAAACCCTAGATCTCTATTCCTTCCATTCTCCATAATCTTGGCATAGTAGGGTTATGCTGTCGAAATTTTAGGAAGAAATTCCCTCTAGATCTCTTAGAAAATGAGAAATTAACCTATGATATAGTTTATACTATAGAGAAACTTAAATTTATGAGTTATTAGTGTCTCAATGTTTTCAGGGTTTATGGGAAGCTTAGATCTGTCATTTTTCATGTTTATATGGTTCCTAACATAGCATGCTTATGCTGTCAAAAATTTCGTAATAAGATCCCTCATAAATCTCTTTAAAATTGAAAAATCAATCCCCCTCTATAGTCATAACTATAGTAAAATAAAAATAAAATATCTAGTCTTGTGTATTAGCATTGAAAATTAAATAAGTTGAAAAAAAAACAACTCCCTAGTTTTAATAGTCTGGTGAAAAAAAAAGAAAAAAATAAAAAGATAAATTTCCTATTTTAAATTTCCGTTTTCGGAATAAAAAATAAAATAAAATAAAAATAAAATAGGAAAAAACTAAAAAAAAACTAAATGAGTTAGCACAGTGTCAGCGCAGTTGAAAAGTTTTTTTTAAAAAAAATATATTAAATGAAGTTTGGGGGGGTTGGGACCCCATCCCCACACCCCCCGCGCCTCAAAGGGCGTGCAACAAAGGCTGCAGGCGGGTCGTGCAAGGCACGACTGCCGAGCTGGCCGGTCGCTACGGCGCCGGCAGCTTTTAAGTGAGGGAAGGGGGAAGGGGCCCGCGGGGGACCCGCTTCCCCCCCATGCAGTTTGTGTTTTTTTTTAATGTTTAAAAAATTGTTTAAAGATTCTTTTGTTTTAAAATTTCATTTTGTATTATATATAAATTCGATCCTTTTTTTTTAGTTTAGTTAAATTTGAAATTAATTTATATATTTAGTTTTTTTTAATTAATATATATACTTAGTTTATTAATAAATGTTTTATTAACATTTAAATTATTAATAAAAGTTTATTAATATGTCTTAATTATGAGTTATCTAAAGTATTTACTATTAATCTTAATTAATTTATGGTGATTAATTTCAAGTAATTTATTTATGAGTTTTTGAATTGGTTAGAAATATAGTGGATTTAAATATGACTAATGTATGTTGTAGTTAATCTATAACTAATTAATCTACATTATACTTAATTAGAATTTAAATATTGTATGTTATAATCAATTTTATAATTGGAATAATTTATATTATATTTGAGTTATAATGAAAGAGAAACGATAATTAGTTGAATTTAATAAATTGTGGTTTTTATTAGAATTTGGATTAAGTTATATTTCTAGTTGAATTGTCTATAAATGTTACATGCTTATAGTTCATTTTTCAGTCTTTTAAGACATTTTTCTTTCTGTGCATCCTTATGGTTCTCATTTGCTCATGCATGTGATTATGGGGGCATTAGATGACCTAGGATGTATACAAAGGCTGGGGGGTGTAATTATTATCTCTATTACTTTATGACGTGTGTGCTCTATGCTATTACCCTAAACTGACCATGGTGACCCTTTCAATTATGTACCTGTATGTGTACCTATGTGTGACCATTCATATTGTATGGGATATTGATTTGGGGTACACTAGGGTTGTGACCTATGCTAGATCTATTGGGATTTTTGAGCCTAGGGTAGGTTACCTAGATGCGTAGTAGGAGGTGGCTTGCAATAAGTTCTGTGTCCGTAAGAGACTACTGGGGTTGCT
>MU224948.1:245350-266954 GCA_018584345.1 Thuja plicata
ATTTATTTAGACATTTATTTAGTCATTTTAGTAGTGATTTTACCCGATGACCAAATTGGTCATTTATATTTGTGAATTGCAAAAAATGGGTAGAACATGATCAGTTTTAGTCATGTGACTAAAAATTGGTCATTTATTTCCCAAATTCTACTAGTGGTCCGTAGACCTCATGACAAGAATGTGATTGGAACAAAGTGGATATTCAGGAACAAATTGAATGAAGAAGGCATAGTGGTAAGAAACAAAGAAAGATTAGTATATAAAGGATATGCGCAGAGAGAAGGAATAGACTACACTGATACATTTTCCCCTATGAGTAGAATGGAAGCTATCAAGTTATTTTTGGCCTATGCAACATTCAAGAACTTCAAAGCATATCAAATGGATGTCAATTCAGCTTTTCTAAATAGTGATTTGAAGGAAGAAGTCTACATAGAGCAGCCTGAAGGATTCAAAATTTTAGACAAACTAGACATGGTATGCAGAATAAAGAAAGCACTTTATGGACTTAAAAAGGCCCCAAGAGCTTGGTATGAGAGACTTGATGGTTACTTTAAAAAGATAAGATTCATAAAAGGAGTAGCAGACTGTAACTTATTCATAAGAGAGATAGATGAAGGATTACTACTCATTTCTATTTGTGTTTATGACATTATCATTGGAGGTAATGACAAACTTAGTGAAAAATTCACCAAAGAAATGAAAAGTGAGTTTGAAATGAGCATGATTGGACCTATCAAATATTTTCTTGGATTGAATGTAAAAAAAACAGACAAAGGTATATTCATAAATCAGTGTAAGTATGTGAAGGAGATATTGAAGACTTTCAAAATGGAAGATTGCAAACCAGTAAGTACCCCCATTATAAAAGGAAGCAAGCTTTCTAAAGATGATGATTCCACAGTAGTTGAAAAGACTCTATGAAAGTCTATGATTGGAAAACTCATATATCTTACTCAATCTAGACCTGATATTTCTAATGCAGTTGGCATTGTTGGAAGATTTGTAGCTGAACCCAAGAAAAATTACCTAATGGCAATAAAAAGAATATTTAGATACTTAAAAGGGACTATAGACTATGGTTTATTGTATCCTAACTTAGAGAATATACAAATTCATGTGTATATTGATGCCAATTGGGCAGGTTGTGTTGATGATAGAAAGAGTACATCAGGAGGAGTAGTATTCTTGGAAACAGGTTGGTCACTTGGACAAGTAAAAAGTAGAATTGTATCTCTCAATCAACAGTAGAAGCTGAGTATGTTGCAGTAGCATTGAATTGTTCAACAATGGTTTGGATCAAACAGATGATTAAAGACTTTGGTATTCAGATTAATTATCCTATTTTTATTCACTGTGATAACACTAGTACTATCAATATGTCAAATAATCCTGCGATGCACGCAAAGAAAAAATACATTGAGATCAAATACCACTTTCTAAGAGAAAAAGTTGCAGACAAAGAAGTAAAGTTGGATTATGTGAGCACAAAAGAACAATTAGAAGATATTTTTACAAATCCATTATCAAAAGATACTTTTGAGTATCTCAGGGAGAAGCTAGGAGTAATTCCCTTTCCTAAATTTCATTAGAACTTACAGTAAGAACATCAGTCCTTGGTGACTTATGAAAGGTTGACTACTCTACTTCTGGAGTAGTACCCGTGTTTAATAATGTTTGGCACCCTTTTCCATTGATGTCAAAGGGGGAGTATTAGTAAGGGGGAGCATATACTCTAGGGGATTATATATTCAGAAGAGAAATAATAGTGAAGAGGAACCTTTGATGAGGATATTGAGAAGATTGTAAAAAGAAGGAAGACACTTTGAGTTGATGATATCATATGTTGCCATCAATGTCAAAGGGGGAGATTGTTGGAGATTTGACTCTATGCAAATAGTTGATTGTATGTTTTTCATTGATGACAACATATAATATACATCGGTGTTCTATATGCAATTATCAGTACAAATGTTTTGGAGCTATGTGTGTTTATTTCCATGGTGTATAAATGTTCTAGATGCTATGTTCATTCACACCGAGTCAGATATGAAGTTTTAGTTGAGTTATGTTAGTCAGTTATGGTAGTTACAGTGACTGAAGATTATCTGTGAAGAGCTGACATAATTACATTATTTCTTGAGTTTCACCTATCTTTGGGATATGCATGTTTGTATTCATGTTTAGTTATGAGTTAAAGATAATTATCTAAAGGCACCAAATGTGTTCTATCAGAATTGTGAAGTTGGAGTTAATTTGGTGGAGCCAACTTTGTGATGCATCGCATCTATTCAGTTTGGGTTGCGTGATTCTAATTAGGTTGCATGCTTGATGTGGCTAATTAAAGAAGTATTGAAGGGACTCCTAAAGTTGATGAAGATCACATCTTTTGGGAAGATACTTATAGTAGTTCATATGGTGAACGCTAAGTGTGAATGATAAGAAAAGAGACAAAAAAAAGTACAAAATAGAATGTCCATTGTTTTGGGACAGTAGAGACATTTCGCTCATCAAGAAAAGATCTATGTGAAGAAGAAGTGGAAGTATAAAACACATTGGAACTGATCAAGATAGCAGGTCTACTCAAACAGTTCATTTATCAGATATAGTGCATATCTTTTATACTGAAGGTTGTAGCCTCATCATTTTAGCAGTGAGCTTTTTGGACAATGAGTCCTCACCCCTAATAGGGTTATTTGTAAAAGACTCCTAACAAGGTCAGACCCTTAACTAGGTCACTGCACTTATTGCATTGTAAAGAACAACTCCTAATAGGGATAATTATACTCAAGTACAGTTCTTTGTGTGTGCTAATTCCCACCAGAGTTTTTACCTATTTGGTTTCCCCATAACCAAAATTGTTGTGTTCTATCTTGTGTTATTTGATTGTGTTAATGCTCAATGTTATTCTGTATTTAATTGAAGAAAATAATTAAACTAGCTAATAACTGATTCACACCCCCCTCCCCTCTCAGTTATCCCTTGGGGCTATTCTAACAAGAGGTTCATTAGAGATTTGACTAATGTGAAAAGGACACCCCATTTCAATCCACCTGACTATCATGGAAGCCTGGATTTGATGAATTAATAGATAAGATCACAAAGATGGACAAGCACTTTGAACTTGAAAGAACTAGTGAGGCGAAGAAGGTAAAATATGCCTACACTAAGTTAAAAGGACATGTTTCCTTATGATGGGAACATTTATAAATAGATCAAAATAGAAGGGGTAAAGACAAAATAAGATCTTGGGATAGAAAGGTGACTAAACTAAAGGCTAAGTTTTTTACTAAGGATTATCAATTAAGTCTATTTAGGAAGTTACAGAAGTTTACACAGAGAGACTTAAGTGTTAAGAGTTATACTAAGGAGTTTTACAAGCTAAATATTAGATCTGGCCATATAGATGATGAAGTTGAATATTTTTCTTTCTACCTTAATGGTTTAAGGGTGTCAATAGAGGATGAAATCAATCTGTTATAGATTAGGAGTATGGAAGAAGATTACAAGTGGGCCTTCAAGGATTAATAAAAGTTGAACCAAAGGCATGAACAAAGGAAAATAGGTAGAGGGGGAAGGTTTTAGAGAGGTCGATCTAGTACTAATGTTGGAGGAGGTAGATATTCTACATATCAGGGTAGAAGTGAGTTAGAAACTAAGGATAATGGTTACTATTGGAGGAATGATAGGATTTCCTATTGTAGTGAAGGACAAGGTAGTGGTAAAAGAAGGAATTTTAATGGTACTTGTTTCAAATATGGAAAAGAATGGCATCGAGCCTTTGAGTTCAAACAAGGAAAATTTTAGATGAAGGAAGGAGGGAGTAGGAAAACAACATTTGTAGATGAAGAGTCCTTTGGATTAGTAAACAACAATCAAGTGGAAGATGGAGCAACCTTGATGTCTTGGATAATCCTATATCATAGAGAAAAAGATAAGGAATCTTTACAGAGGAAGAATTTTTTCAGAACCTGAGGCAAGGTACAAGATAAGGTCTGCAACATTGTCATAGATAGTGGAATTTCTAATAATCTTTCCTTGGAGAATTTGGTGGACAAGATGAATTTGTAGATATTAAAGCATCCTAAACCCTATTAGATTGCATGGATACAAGATGAACATAAGATACTGGTAAGTGAACAATGCCTAGTTAAATTAAAGATTAAGAAGTATTATGATGAAGTTTTGTGTGATATTATGCCTATGGATGTGTGCCATATCTTGTTGGGTAGACCGTGACATTATGATAGGAAAGCTATACATGATGGTAGAAAGAGTGTATAGAACATTTTTGCTAATGGAATAAAATAGAATTTTTTACCTTTAGGGGAACCTCTTAAGAGTGAATTGTGTACTAGTGAAAGGATTTATTTAGTGGATGGTATGAAGTTCTTGGATGGTATGAGGCATAAAAGTGTGTATTTTTTTTTAGTTCCTAAGAAGTCTAAGGAGATTGTCTCGATAGAAGAACATCTTGAAGAAATCACTAGATTGTTGAATGAGTATGCAGACACCATATCAGATAATGTTCCTGATGGATTACCACTTGTGAGGACTATTAGTCATTGCATGGATTTGATATCAGGGGCTATTTTCCTAACAAACCAGAATATAGTATGACATAGAAAGAGAATGAATAACTCAATAGGAAAGTGCAAGATTTGTTGTAGCAAGGATTAATCAGAGAAAGTATGAGTCTGGGTGAAATACTTGGAGTGTTAGCACCAAAGAAAGATGGACAATCAAGGATGTGTACTGATTATAGAGCTATCAACTAGATCATAATTAAGTATTGTTTCCTTTACCAAGGATGGCTTGTTTGAGTGGAGCTAGATATTTCACCAAGATAGATTTTATGAGTGGATATCATCATATTATAATTAGAGAATGTGATGAGTGGAAGACTACATTCAAGACACATGAAGGATTGCATGAATGGTTTGTAATGCCTTTTGGATCATTTATTGAACCTAGAACTTTCATGAGGTTAATGAATTTTTGAATAAATTCTTAGGTAAGTTTTTGATTGTTTTTTATGGATGATATCTTGATTTTTAATAAGAAAATAAAGGAGTATTTGATGCATGTTAGACAAGTATTATAGAGATTAACAAAAGAAGAGTTGCTAATAAATATCAAGAAGTGTATTTTCATAAAAGAGGAATTAGTATACTTGGGATTTATAATATCTACTAAAGGATTAAAGATGGTTGTGAGAAAGTGAAATCCATTATTGAGTGGCCTACACCGAAGAATGTAGGAGAGGTAAGATCACTTCATGGGTTGGCTAGTTTTTACCAAAAGTTCATAAGAAACTTTAGTTCAATTTGTGGACTGGTGATTAAAATAATGAGGGGATATAGGAAGGAATTCAAGTGGACCCATGAAGAAAAAAGGATTTTTGAATTTCTAAAGAAGAAGGTGACTAAACAACCGGTGCTAGATTTACCTAAATCTAAATAAGGTATTTCAAGTAGTTTGTGATGCTAGTGGAAATGCAATTGGAGATGTCTTAAGTCAAGAAGGGAGACATGTTGCATACTTTAGTGAGAATTTGAATGATGATAAAAGAAGGTATTTAGCGTATGATCGGGATTTTTATGCTATAATTCAAGCATTGAAGAAATAGATAAATTATTTGTTACCTAGGGAATTTGTACTGTATACTAATAATCAAGAATTGAAGTATTTGAGTAGTCAAGGTAAGTTAAATTAGAGACACATGAGATGGGTTTAGTTCATATAGATCTATACATTTGTGTTGAAACATATGATTGGTGTTTCAAATAGAGTTGTTGATGCCTCGAGTAGGAGAAGGAATTTGTTGACTTAAATGAGGATTGCAGTATTGAGATTTGAGGAGTTAAAAATTGTTGCAAGGTGTGTGCCCTTGGTCTCAGTCAAGCCATGCAGCGGTTGGTGACAAGGGTTTAACCACCTCCTATGGATTCTATAATTCTAGTGGTTGTATTTGGAATTGACAGGTTGATCTTTTGGTGTAATGGAAACCACCAAATCTAACAATTGGTATCAGAGATAGGGTCACAGGTTCCAACCCCATGCATATCCTAAGGGTGGGATTGTTTCAAGGTTTGCACCCTTGGTCTCGGTCAGGCATGCAGTGGTTGGTGACAAGGGTTTAACCACCTCCTATGGATTCTATAAGTCTAGTGGTTATATCAGGCATTGATAGGTTGATCTTTTGGTGCAACAATAACCACCCAATCTAAAAATTCTTGTTACAAGCTTGGTTTTTGTTGCACCAAAAGATAGACTTGTCAATGCCCAATACAACCACTAGAATTATAGAATCTATAGGATGTAGTTAGTCCCTTGTCACAAATCCTGAGGTGAGCACTTACCATTTTTCTAAAAATATTCCCCTTAGCATTACTTGAGGGGATTTGAACCTGTGACCAAGCTCTGATACCACTTGTCACAAGTGTGGTTTCTGTTGCACCAAAAGATCAACCTGTCAATGTCTGATACAACCACTAGACTTATAGAATCCATAGGAGGAATTTAGTCCCTTATCATGAATCCCGAGGGGAGAACTAACCATTTTTACAACAATGACAAGGACAATGAAAGAAAAGACAATTGAAAGTATTGATGTTTAGTTATGTAGAAAAAGTGGAAGATGATTGAACAAAAGAATAGAACAATTCATGATGACATAAGATTATTGGAGAATGAAAAGGAAAGAAAGTTTGAAGTTAATTAATTATATCCATATTTGGGAGAAAGTTTGTGAAATACTGATTCACCCCCCCCCCCCCATTCTCAGTATTTCCTATTTCTAACCAGACTTCACTGAACCTTGTAAATCTTGCGAAGAACCTATTATTGTAGACATAAGTTAGTGGTTAGATTATCTTATCCAAGATGGAATGTTGTTCAAATGTAGTCAATTATATATACCTAGAATTTCAATGAGAGATAATATTATTAAGGAGAAGCATAGTGGAGGATTGGCAGGACATTTTGGCATTGATAAGATAGTAGCTTTGGTAAGTGATAATTACTTTTGGCTGCAAGTTCAGACGGATGCATGGAGTTTTGTACAGAATTCTAAACTGTTTCAAGTTGCAAAAGGTAGTAGTCAGAATATGGGATTATATACCTTTGAAAATACCAATCAGACCTTGGGAATATATTAACATGGATTTTGTACTCAGCTTTCCAAAGACATAGAGAGGACATGATTCATTTTTTGTGGTTGTAGATGGATTTTCTAAGATGGAACATTTCATTCTTTCTTTATAGACTATAGATGTAGTGCATGTAGCTGATCTATTTTTCAAGGAGATTGTGAGATTACATGGTTACCTTAAACCATTATTTCAGACATGGATAGTAGGTTTGTTGGTTATTTTTGGAGAATAATTTGGAAGAAGATGAAGGTTGATTTGATGTATTGTTCTAGTTTTAACCCATAGATTGATGGACAGATTGAGGTTGTGAACTTGAGTTTAGGGAATTTATTAAGGTATTTATTTTTCTACAAGCTAGGGAATTGGGATTTAGTTTTGACTCAAGAAGATTTTGCATATAATAGTTTAGTAAAAAGGCGTATAAGGAATACAACATTTGATATAGTTAATAGTTTTAATCCTAAGGGAGTGGCAGAATTCAAGGATGTCAGATATGAAGTTAAGAAGAGTGTTGAAGGAGAATAATTTTATGAGGTTATGAAGTCATTGCATGAAGGAGTGAGACAAAATTTGGAGAAAATGAACCAATCTTACAAAAAGAGAGAAGACATGAAATGGAGACAAAAGGAATTTCAGGTAGCAGACAAAGTTATGGTGTACTTATTGTAGACACCTAAAAATGGTTCGAGCCTACTGGTCTATGTGTTTTAACATTGTTTGCATTATAATCAAAAATTTGTTTTGTGACCTAATTATTCCTCTATGTCGCGCATCTGATATTTTTTGTATAGCGACATTATGTCTTTCATCAATGATTGAATATTGCAAAATTGTTCAATTATTTACTAACAATTCCACTTTCTCTAACAAATCGATCATTTCCCAAAACATTTCAAAACCTTCCTAAACCAATCCTATTCAATCCTAAACCATCTTGAACCTTCCTAAACCAATCCTATTCAATCCTAAACCATCCCAAACCTTCCTAAACCAATCCTATTCGATCCTAAACCATCCCAAACCTTCCTAAACCAATCCTATTCGATCCTAAATCATCCCAAACATTCCTAAAACAATCCTATTCAATCCTAAACCATTCCAAATCTTCCTAAATCAGTTCAAATATATTGTATTCTATTCCTAATCATTTGCAAAATTGTCTGGACTCTTTTCTGACCATTCTAGGGCATTGTCCAAGATCATCGATGCCTAATCAACCCAATTTCAAACCAATCAATCAAACCCCAATTCCAATTCAATCAATCTTATCATTATTTTAGGATCATTATCCAAGATCATTGATTCTTCGTATCCTTTCAATCAACCATTTGATAGCATTGTCAAAGATCATCGGTGTTATCTCTATCAATCTATCAATATCAATTCAATAGTGTTATTCATTATTTGTCAATACTATTTATGATCATCATTTCAGGAAAATTGTCAAAGATCATCAATGTTTCCCCATTTCAATTTCAATCTTACAATGCCATCAAAGTTCATTAGCTCTTTTTTATCATTTCCAATCATCATTGTCTAAGCGCATTGTCAAAGATCACTGATGCCTTGTGATTTCCTAAAGTATACCAAAACCCTCAAAATTATCCCTAATCATTATCAATATTATCAAAATCCTTTCAATTCAACATCAACACCTTCAATTTGACCTATTCTCTACTAATTTTTCCCTTTGGATGAATAACCCATAATTTATCCTAAGTCCTAATTGAATAAATAAACAAACTTTATTTATTCCCTATTTCCCTAAGTCTCCAATAATTAATTAATTAGCTAATTTCAAATTTCAAATTTATGAGATTTCTTATAAATCTAATTTGATTTTGAGGAATATTTGAGAATATGGGATTATTGATTTGATTGATGATTCCTAATCTCACCTACATATCATATCCCTTAAATAAGGATTCTCATCCCTATTAAGGTGCTTCACAAATACTCTCAAATATTTGAAATATCTCATCAATATCTCTCCCCTATTTCATGCTTCAAAAAATCCTACCAACCAAAATCTTGGTTGGTGCATTGATTTTATGCAATCTCACCTAAATGTGTCTCATTTTCTATAAATTGAGGACATTTCTCTCATTCAAGGTTAGACCACTATCTTCTAGTATTCTCATTGTGAATTTATGCTTTCAAAAGTCTTTGTGAAATCTTGTTATGGTCAAAGAGAAAACATTAATCTGATTATGGAGAAGAAAGAAGGACATAGCAGCTTCATTTAAAGGGGGTTCTTAGAGTTTTATGCTTTATTTTTATGAATCCTTGTTTTAGATGGATTTCATGATAGATTAGATAGGTTAGCATGTTATTTAGGGTTTGTGGTCCCCTAGATATGCTAAATAGGTCTTTTTCTAGTCTTACACTTATAGAAGGTTATATTTCCTATTGGTCCTTACAACAAAAAGATAAGGATGAAGAAATTTTATCCTTGTAAGACCTTGAGGAGATTTGTTATAGGAAATGTATATGAAGTAGAGTTACCAAAAGATATGGATATTTCACCAATATTTAATGTTGCAAATTTGTATAAGTATCATGAATCATATTTTAGTAGTAGTGATGGATCATATGTTGAACAATAGTATCCTAAGAAGTATATGAATCAGATAGAGAAGATTTTGGATAATAGAGTTGGTAGGAGTACAAGAGGTAAGCAGTATATGGAGTATCTTGTCAAAAATAAGGACATACTAGTAGAATATTCTTCATGGATTTCTCAGGTTGAGGTTGACCATTTGGTTTTCCTTTGGCCCTTTAAAAGTGAGATGCTCACTTTTCAAATAACATTGGGTGTCTAATGTAGGAGCATCTTGGGATTTAAGAAATCTTGCATCAACCAAAAATAATTTTTTTCCTATTTTCATATTTGATAAGTCTTGGTGTTTATTTATTTGTTTGTTTTGTGCATATTTTTGGGAGGCTACAATCCTTACAAAATGTTCTTGTCTTTGTGTTGAGACCTTCCCTAGATTTGTGTATCATTTGGTTAATTTGCGCATGAGATCTTGTAGATTCTTGGCGAGACTATCATGTTCTTCATGTTTCCTGGCATCCTTCATGTTCTTCAATCTTTCAAAGACTTTCTTGATCATAAAAGCTTAATAACTCTTTTATTAATGATCGATAAACTACTTGATGGATTGTGATTTAGAATTATTTCATTGGAAGTAGATCTTGATGATTTGGGTTGTGACCTATTGTTTATAATATGTTTTATTTATTATTTGGAAATGTTATCTTTTAGGCTGACCTAATGTTTAGAAAGACTTTATAAGCTTGTGGATATGTTCCTAAAGGGGGTATAGTTCATGAGATTATCTGGTTGTAGTTGTAGCTAAGGATTTTGTAAGGGTTTATGATTGTAATCAGGCCTATATGCCTGGCATGTCTAACTACATGTTGCAGATCCATTGTATATTATTTTATAATAATACAGAAGGTTGATCTCTCATATCTCCCTATTTTTCTTGTTGCTTCCATTGTGTAATTAATGCTACAAGGATCAAATAGATCTCTTTGAGTTCCCTCCATCCTTGTCTACATCATCAATATATGAATATTATGATATATACTTTGGAATATAAATAATTGTAACGCATCTACAAACAATGTCATAAAAATTTGAGATATGCTATGCAAACATAAGTTGACATATAAAAAATATATATTCTAAAGGTATTAAGATCATGAGTGATGTTTAGGGTTCAATGAAATTATGTTATGTAATCAAGAATGTAACATTTTACAATATATGATGATGTAACTTTAGTATAGATAGTCATGTTAAAGATGATTATGTTATAAATTGAAAAGCTACTAAAATTATGCTTACATAAATGCTTTGTAAATACAAGTGCAAATGTTTTAAAAAGTGAAGGGCATGACATATTTGAGACTAATAAACATAAAGGAGGGACAGCATGACATCCAAATAGGTCTGCACTAATATTTTAACCCTCTTCAAGAAGCAATGGTAAATAGACACATTATATCAACTTCGGATCATGGAGGTTGACACCGATCACCGCAAACCGCAAGATATGATATATAAGAATGTAAAGGAGCATAGTAGATCAATGATAGTAATTAGGGTATAGTTAGGGAGAAATGTTTAGAAGGAAGGAGATTTGAAATTTTACTATTTCTAATAAAAAATTTAATAATACCATGACAGCCTGTGTCCTTGCATGTGGGGTCAATGGGATGAATGTAACGTTGCAAGCATGTAGTTTTTGTTTTCAATAATACAAAGCTTTTTACCTTTTTAATTTAAATTTTTGTTTTCATGTTTGGTTGCAAGCTTGGATAATCCATTTTGGACCCTCTAACCTTGATAGTGTCACTTATATTATCCCTTTATGTTTACAAAAATGATGATCCATAAACTTACTTGTAAAAATTCAACTCCTTAATATTCTTTGCTTTCTTAAAAATGACATGAAACCATATATTGTTACATTTATCCAACTTCCTAAATAATCTATGTTGGTCGCAAGATGGTGCAAAACCTGAATCCATATGAAATGTGTTTCTCAATTAGAAAATAAAAAACTTATCAAATTGAATGATTAATCAACAAAAAATCTCCAGGTGATACAAATCATACTTCTCCAATAGTAATGAAAATCTCCCAAAATATTTGTTCTTTGGGAAAAACCTAAATATCCACGCTTTCCTTCTACAAACCAAAATAGTTTCAACTAAACATCACTATCAACCCATTTAAATATGTTCACAAAATCATAAATTGATGCCAACCCAACTGGCTTCAAAAATAATATTTCACTAATAAAATTATATAAAAGTACTCCTAAAATTAAGACACCTAATTACATAACACATTGAAATATGTCTACTTATCTTTATGTCACAAGCTTTTAACTAGCTATTAATCACAGTTTTCCACATATTTCTAATTTCATGGATTCAACATAAATTCCTCACAATTACTCTAAGATTGCCTCTCATCAAACACTTAGGAAAAATAAAAAATATTCCCTCATTTTCTAAGGTAGCTCACTCATGCTTGAAAATTGAAATTTATTATTATTATTTTGACATTTTATTTCCACCTCCTCGGGTACACCTTTATCAATCCACCATAACTACTACTCTGACCCCTTTCATATGTCACTTGATTCCACTAGTCATCATCCATACTAATTATATGTGTGAATTCCTACCCTATGTATTTAGGCTTAAACATGTTAACGTTAGAGGGTTATCATAAAATAAATGAAGACATGTAAATATAAGAAAAACTACAAGAAGAGAAGCCAAACAACCTCCAATAGAGATGAAAAAAGTACACCCAAGACTTGTTTTATTTTCTCCTTTGAGGATATATGGGTGTGTTATCCAAACATGATATATTATCCCCAATATGCAAGCTCAAAGTGATGGAATGTAAGATAATGCAACTAATGAATATCCAAGATGATACAAAACTAGTATGAGGAACTAGTTTGCAACAAAATATCTAGAGATGCGAGTAGAAAATATAGAATGAGATGTAAGCTATATCAAACTAACATGGTTACAAAGATTTATGCTAACATACTATGAATAATCATATCTAAGAAATGAACTAACATGAAATTGCAAATTTATGCTTTTGAAAGTCTTTGTGCAATCTTGTTATTGTCAAAGAGAAAACATTAATCTGATTATGGAGAAGAAAGAAGGACATGGGAGCTTCATTTAAAGGGGGTTCTTAGAGTTTTATGCTTTATTTTTATGAATCCTTTTTTTAGATGGCTTTCATGATAGATTAGATAGGTTACCATGTTATTTAGGGTTTGTGGTCCCCTAGATATGCTAAATAGGCCTTTTTCTAGTCTTACATTTGGTGAACCATGCATGAATTGAACATTTGGTGAACCTGACATGAAAAAACCTTACTGATAAACTTTTTGGTGTTTTTGTGTCTTTTTCAGGTGCTGGAAGAGAGTTGCGCAGGTGGTCATTGAAGCTACGCGGGTGGTCATTGAAGCTGCGAAAGTGGTCATTGTACCTGTGTAGGTGGTCACTATTGTTGCACAGGTGGTACCCAGACCTATGCACTTGGAGCCTAGAGCTACGTAGGTGGCTGCTTAGCTACATAGTTGGTCACACGGGATGCTCCTTTAGGGTTTAGGGTTATTTTTTGAGGGTTTAGGAAGCCATTCTACATTTAGGGCTTCCTCCTCTAGTTTTTTTCTATTTTCATATTAAAATGAACCCTAATCTATCCCAATGAACCCTAAGTGTGGTAAATGAACCCTAATGTGGCAAATGAACTTCACATTTTCATTTTCAAAGCTTAAAATGAACATGAACATTTATATTTGGGTTCCTAAAATGAATTTAACCTAGTCTAGTGTTGCATGCTATCAAACTTATTCAAACTTTAAGCAACTTTCAAACTAGCCTAACTAGGGGTGGAAAGGAAGTGTTTCATGTAAATTAAATTTGTTCAAGTTTTCAATGGACTTAAAATGAACATGAAAACCTAATTTTGGGACTTAAAATGAACTCTAGCCTAGTTTAGGATCAAGTGTAGTTTTGAGTCTTCAAGGTGTTCCTAAACTATTTCTATGCACATGCAAGCTAGTTAGGGTTTCAATCTCATTTCAAACCTTTACAAATCAACTTAAATATCATGGTTAATGAACCCTAGATATGTTTTTGATGTTATTTCATGCTCATATGTTGAAAAGCTTTATTTTTTTACAAGTTTTGGGCCATTTTTAGACTTCTGATCAATTGTTGCGCAGGTGGTCATTATTCTTGTGCAGGTGCTCAGAAGCTACACAGGTGGGAGCCTATTCCTATGCAAGTGGTTTCTCTGATGCTGTGTAGGTGGTCATTGTTCCTGCGCAGGTGGTAAGAATGATGTTTTTCAATGCTTTTTTTGGGTTTCTACATTCCTATACATATTTTTGCCCTTAGATTACTTGATTTTGGTGTTACTGATGAGTTTGTGCAGCGTTATGGAAATCGTGGGATGAAGAATAAATCCTAAAACTACTAATGGTTTCAAATGCAGGACGTTTTGTAGAAGATATTGTATTTTCCCAAACTCTTGTGTTTGCTTTTTGTAGTTAGAAAACACTTCACTTTGGTGCTTGAAATGAACCTTTTTGCTTTCATGCGTCTAATGTGTTTTCTAGATTGTAAAACCCTAAGAATGAAATGAGTGTATCCTCTCCCCTCACCTTGGTGGATCTTGGGTGCAAGAGAAACTCATATCATTCTTTTAGAGTGGCTACCTCCCAAGTGCTTTAGTAGAGCCAATGAGAGTGGATGCCCAACTGGTGACAGGCTAAAGCCAAGCCCATCTAATTGGGATAAAAATATGCCATAGTGATTAATCTCTCAATGGACAGGTTTTGAATGCATTATACCAGGAATAAGATCTCCCTCAGTACCCTTGCGGTGCGTTAAAACCTATGGAACGTAACTTTCGTAGGTTGGGAGGCCTCCATAACAGAGCTAATATGCCGTGCGTATAATCACCCGAATGGATGCCCTTATTAAACACCATGTTTTAGTAGCCAAAAACCTTCTATCGATTGGCACAGAAGGTCAGAAACCAACTAAGACACCCCACACTTTCACGGCTATTAGTCGAGACAACAATCCCTTGGGAAGTGATGTCCCTTGGGAGTTGAAGCTTGGAGTGCCTAAGAAGTGAGTGCACATGTAAGGAGGAGCCCATGCCTCCAAGATTCTAGGTTGTCCACTATTAGTAAGCACAGCTGAACTTCGGTTCAAGTGGGGATTCAACAGATACTATCCTTGCTATCCTTAGGAAGTGGTGCGTTTGTTCATTTTACAAAGCCATTCTGAATGATGTGTCTTGTGTGGGTGTTCAAATCTTAATAAAATGAAGACATCTTAAAAAATACTCTCCTTAAACAACACTTTTTCCAAATCTATCTTTCAAAACAATCAAATGGGTCACAACAATACCTTGTCTTTGAGTGAACATATGGAACCTTGAATCTTTCACTTGGAACCTTTTGGCATGCTTGATAACCTTCATATTACATAGTCATGACCTAAATCTCCTTGAATTTTCATATCAAAAATCTCTTGCATTATAGACCTCATTTTCAATCCTCATTATAGTTCCTAATCATGGACTTTTTGCATACATAGCACATTCCTAGATCCTCCTTAAAAAATTTGCAAATACTCCTAGGAAGTATCCAAATCATGGAACCTCTCTTTATGATGATGAAAATAGGATCTTGACTTGATCCCCCCTTTTTGCCAAATTTCAAACCCCTTTATCAATTTGGTCTCATTCCACCTTGTCATGATGGATTTGACCTAAGCCTTTTTTTATCAAACTTGTCCTTTGTTCCAAAAATCCAATCCTTTTCAAGTCAAGATCCTTATTCAACTTCATAAGTTTATGTTCCTAGATTTGTGTCCTTTCAAAAGATTAATTGTTAAAGTCCAAAAATCCAAAAACATAGTTGCATAAACCTTAGCTTGCATTTACATGATCTTTATCTTACATTTGCATAACCTCCTTGCATTTTCCCAAAGTTGCATTTCAAACTTGCATTCCCAAAATTTCAAATATTCCAAAAAAAATCTTGCATTTGCATATAGAAATCATGCCATTTTTTACAAGGTCTCAAGCATCCAAGGGGCAACAAGATCCTCCTTTACCAATGTTTACAAAACAACCAGAATCACAATTACCCTTTGATCCAAGACAAGGTGTTGCTTATCACGATCAAACTAACCTAGTCAACATGCAACAATTGGAAGGAGTGCATCAAACCTTTAATGACCCAAGACATGTTACCTTCCCTCAAGAACCTACTTCAAGAAATGACCTATGCAATATGGGGTATCCTTCCAATGCTTCCCCAAACTATGGCACTATTCAGTGGGGACCTCCCCCAAAAATTGACCCAATCTTTGTACCTATGCCACCTGGCCAAGGTAGTGTTCCTCCTACACCTGAGGAGGAATGCCAATGATTTTCTCAAATCAATTGAGTCTAACCTAATCATTTGTAAAACAACCTATACCAAACATGGATTGTGGATCTTATCAACCTCCTCCACCACCACCAGATAATCAAGATCAAGGCAATGCCTCAAGTCCCTCTTAAGATTCTGGTGACTCACATGGGACATTTTCTTCCTTCAAGGATTTACCTACAGAGGAAATTGATGAGGCCATTAAGAACAAGACAATTCAGAAAACATTAACATACCTTATGACTCGAGATCTATGACGGTATATCAAAGAGATTTGGAAGACAAATCCTCAACAATTTTTGGAATTTCAAACTCCTCCATCATCTACTTTGGAAGAGAACCAAGCCCTAGTGGTGAGAGATAGAGAAAAGCGAGAACAACCATTTGATGAGTCAGCTATGGAGCTAACAAAAAAATGACAGCAAAATGATTTAACTGTCAATATTCCTCCAAGGGAAAAATATATACCATTGGTTAATCCTTTGTTTTAAGAAGAAGCACTCCCTCCTCTCGAGACGATGGATGCTACACAAATCCCTAAGAAAGGTCCTAAAAGAACACGGAGGATTGATTTAAAGAATCGCTTAACAAAAGGATCAAATGAGACATTCACATTTCCTTGGGGCATGCCAGATGTACCCCCTTTTAAAGTAACACAACCAAATGGTCCTCCTTTGGTAGCACATACAATATTCCTGGGAAGCACTTCAAATGTAACAATGTCCCAAGGACCATTTAATCAACAACCATGGGTACCCACTTTTGATGTATCTAATGTGACTACTATAACTATAGAAAATCCATTGCAAGATCAAAAGAAAAAGAGCCTTGTGGATATTACACCAATTCCACCTAAGGTAACACAACCAGCACAACAAGTGCAATAAGCCCAAGTGGCTCAACAAGTAGCACCTATGGATGTAGTGCAACCAGTGCAACCCCAATTTTCAGCCCAAGTTAACATGATGTCTCAGGCACAACCAGAAAAATGTAAGACTGCAAATCTTGATGGCATACTTGGACCACTTGGATTTCAACAAGCTAATAATGTGCAACAACCGACAATGCTGATGGGTCAAGAATCTCATCCTACTGTACAAAATGTGCAAAGTTTAAAGGTGCAACAAGTGCACCCACAACAACAACAACATACCCAACAATATGTACAGCAAAAGCAACATGCTCTCCAACAGCAAGATGTACAGCAACAGCAATATGCTTAGCAACAAAGACAACAACATGTTCAACAACATCAACAACAACATGTTTAGCAACCATATGGTCAGAAGTGACAACCACATGTCACACAAAAATAAAATGTGTCACAACAACAACAACATGGGGCACAAATTAAACAACAACAATGTGCACCTTGATATCAACAACAATTTTCCCAACCATATTATATGACACAAGGTCAACAATACAATCCTCCACTAATAAATCAACAACATGTGGAATATCACCAGCAACATGCCCAATAACATGTGGCATCACTCCATGATATATCATCTAAATCGTCAGACTCAGATCAGGCCTCAGAATACAGTTGACATTCAAGGGCTTCTAGACAGACACATCATTCTGATAAACATAAAAAGGCGGTGAAGCCTTCATAGAATGAAGAAATGCTTCAAAAAATCCAATGCTTGTAGAATTAATTGAATGATATGCAATTCAAGGACACAAAGACACTCTATATCGAACAAGACTTGTGTCCTAATCCATTCGATCCAAGCATTTACATGCCTCCTTTCCCCAGGAATTTTGATGTACCCAAGTTTGAGAAATACAAAGGGAAAGGAAATCCAATCGATCACATTTGGGAATTTTGTACATCTTGTGTCGAGGTTAAACATGATGACACATGCCTTATGAGACTCTTCCCTTGAAGCCTTGGGGGTCAGGCAATGGAGTGGTACTCTAAACTACCTGGCAATATCAGATCTTGCAAAGAACTAGCCGACAAATTCATCTCTCATTTTGCGTTCAAAATATCAAGTGAGGTTATGCTAACTGACTTATGCACAACCAAACAAAAGGTTGGAGAATCCTTCATGACCTTCCTATTGCGATGGAGCAATTTGGTGAGTCAATGTTCTTTTGATGTGCCAGAAGAACAAAAAATTCTATTATTTATCCAAAATCTGGTACCTGAGATGATGTATGAGATCAAGATTAAGAGTCTAAGTACAATTCAAAAGCTCATGAAAAAGGGAATCAAGATTGAAGATGCTCTTATTAAAAAGGGATTATTAAAGATCAATAAGGACAATCAGACCGCAAGCACTTCCAGCGACAAGCCAAAATTTTGGTCTTGGAATAAAAATGTCACAAATGACAGCATTGTTGACACACAGATAGTTAATGTGACATAGTAGAAAGTGAGTCTCAAAGGACCCGCTACTACCAATACACAGACAATGACTCAAGTGCCACCTCCAGCGCCAGCTCTAGCACAACCTCAAGCACAAATAAAAGATAACGTGCAATAAAATCGGCAACACCGACTGCCAAGAAATAGAGATGGACCACAATGATAGTTCATGCCATTGGGTGAACCACTCCATTTGGTCCTACAATGGTTATTGAAAAACAATTACATTAATTTACTTGAGATCCGTGATCCTCCAACAATAAAACCCCCTTGGTGGGATGAAAACAAATACTGTGATTATCATTGAACAAAGGGACATAGAACCAATTCTTGCTTCCAATTAAAACACAAAGTCCAAGACCTTATTGATGAAGTTGTGATTGAAGTTGAACCCATGACGGGATCTTCCAACATTGACCATACTATCTTCACAAACCCCTTGGTTTGTCATGACAAGGGAAATGCCTCTATGTCAAATTCAAATTCCAAGAACAATGTCAATTATACCCAAACCAGCCATTACTATACCATCAATTGTTTCTCTAAGGCTGACTCATGTGTGTCCACTCTAACCTTCTAGGACAAAGATAGTAACCCTCAATGCACAGTTTCTACCTGTCGTACCAAGATTACTATGCCTGGCACACCGTCCAAACCCAAGGTATCTTCAGATTACAACCTTGTTGACCAATTGGGTAAAACTCCTGCCTTAATATCGATCCTTGATTTGTTGCGCACATCCCCTCAGCACAAGGAAGTCCTTAACAAAGCTTTGAAAGAGTCCATTTTTCCAACTGACATTGACACTAACCAGTTTCAAGCCATGATGGGGAACTTCTCTGCATCCCAGCATGTCACATTTTCCAAAGATGATGTTCCGCATGACTGTCTTGGCCAAAATGACCCTCTCCATCTAGAAGTTTTTGTCCATAATGCCAAAGTCTGACGAGTCATGATAGATGATGGAGCAGGACTTAACATCTACACTTTCAAGGTCATTCTTGATCTTGGTTAAAATGAGAGTGACATTGATCCTTCCAAGAGAATCACAATAAATGCCTATGATGATGTTGAACGTCCCTCTAAGGGAGTCATCATCCTTCCCATCAGAACTGGTCTGGTTACTGAAAACACATTACTACAAGTCCTAGATCTTGACTTTCCCTATAACATGATCTTAGGATGCCCATGGATCCATGACATGAAGGCAGTTCCCTCAACGTACCACCAATGTCTGAATTTCTTTCACAAGGGAGTGGAAATCACCATCCCAAGTGATCCTAACCCTTTCCAATTTTGTGCCAATCTGAGAGAAGGGCCCGCACAATAGGTGCCTACCAACAGTGAAGCCACCTCATCAAAATCCTCCAAATATGATGCAGCCACCCTTGAAAATTTTATAAAAGGAAAGCTAAAGATTGAAGAATAAGTGTGCGGAGAGTATACCATGGCACAAGCTTTTCATATTGGGAAGCTTCCTCTCTCCCCAAAGTCTTATGGTAAACCAAAGTTATTGCAATAAAAACCAACAAAAAATACCATGAAGGTTATGCCCTCACCTACATTCACTCTGTGGGGAGGTTTGCACGAATATCATGTTTATGACAATACATCTAGCTAGATTTTCCAAGATCAACAAAAACAAAAATAGGATCCCACTGAGATTCCCATTGAAAGATATGGGCCCTGGTTCACACTCATGTAGAAAAAGGATATGATGGCCACAGTGGCCTTAGAGTACACAAACAAGGAATTTTTGAACCAATCTCTGAAAAAGACCATCCCATTCATCTGGGCATTGGGTTCAAACCATTACGAATTGGCTCTTCGAATTCCAAAATGGCCTCATGTGACAACGTAGAGGTTTTAAATGATGAAAAGGCATTTGGGGATCCTCCCTCTAAATACACTACTAATTCAAATGAATGGTAATGGAACACATGTACTTCTAGTCCTTATGAGCTTGACCATTTCTTTCCTGACCCTGCAGACCTTCCTATGGTAGACAAACATGTTAACACAATCCCCCCTCCTCCCACAACCAATCCTGATCCCTGGTCTAGAATTTTCTAGGATCCCAGTCCTGAACCTTTAGTGCATGAAATATCTAACTCTAAAGACACTGATATCTACATCTTTTCCATTACCTTAGTCCCTAAACACATCTATGCCACTAATGATGACATCCCCCTAGTCTACCCTGAGCTTATTTATTGGGACAAGCAAGGACCATTGAGCTTGGATTTCTTTGAGAACAACAAAGTGATAGCAGAATTCTTTGATCTCCAAGAGGGCATACCATCTAGCAACCACAAAAGAGGATTCTCCATTGACCTCATTGCTACTACATATCTTGGGGAGTCAACTCTATCTTCCAGTCACAAAAATTGAAAATGATAAAATATGTAAGATCTAAATTTGGAGGCTTTTGATGCCCTAGATCTCCTAAATAAGATTTGTATAATGAAGGGAAATCCTATGTCCAAATTTAGGATATTACATTTAATTATATTGATCAAAAGGATGCAAAAGAGCATGTAAAGAATGATGTGATAATATTCCTACCTTATGACATTTTCTGAGTTCAGTAGACTATTTCTGGAGATGCTGACAGTTGATACCGAACCGAAACACAGAGATGAACAAAACCCAAAACTATTTTTTTGTTCCAATGTCATCTTATGAAAAATTTCAACCTTGTACCACTTTTTCCAATGTTGTTTGCACAAATCCGAAAGCATCCCTGTTTTCACAGTCCAAAAGAGATCCGAAAAGGGTATCCAAATCTGGCCTCGGATCCTCTGTCCTGCACCTGCAAATATTTGAAAAGGGTTTTTGGGGTGGCTATATAGGGTTTTGCCTTAGTCAAACCCCCATTTTGGTGGTTTCCACCTCCATGAATAGTCGAATATATAGAACGCATATTGTGTGTGTGTTTCTCTTTGGAAAGAGTCTTTTGAACATGCAATATCAAGATCTAATCTTCTAGATTAACAATCCTAACATAACATGGAAATGAGAAAGCAATGCATAGATTTTAATATGATAAAGAAAGCATACCAATC
>MU224948.1:276198-304889 GCA_018584345.1 Thuja plicata
CTATCGCGGGTTCACCAAAATGTAAGATCTAAATTTGGAGGCTTTTGATGCCCTAGATCTCCTAAATAAGATTTGTATAATGAAGGGAAATCCTATGTCCAAATTCAGGATATTACGTTTAATTATAATGATCAAAAGGATGGAAAAGAGCATGTAAAGATTGATGTGATAAGATGCCTACCTCATGACATAGCAGATCTGGAAAAACTCATTTTCTGAGTTCTGTAGACTTTTTCTGGAGATGCTGACAGTTGATACCAAACCGGAACACAGAGATGAACAAAACCCAAAAATATTTTTTTGTTTTGATGTCATCTTATGAAAAAGGTTGACCTTGTACCACTTTTGCCAATGCTATCTGCACAAATCCGAAAGTGTCCCTATTTTCACAGTCTGTAAGAGATCTGAAAAGGGTATCCAGATCTAGCCTCGGATCCTCTGTCCTGCACCTACAAATATATGAAAAGGGTTTTGGGGTGGCTATATAGGGTTTTTCCTTAGTCAAACTGCCATTTTGGTGGTTTCCACCTCCATGAATAGCCAAATATATAGAATGTATATTGTGTGTGTGTTTCTCTTTGGAAAGAGTCTTTTGAACATGCAATATCAAGATCTAATCTTCTAGATTAACAATCCTAACATAACATGGAAATGAGGAAGCAATGCATAGATTTGAATATGATAAAGAAAGAATACCAAGCCCCCAAGGCTAAAGTATTCCTATCAACTCACAATCCATAATTGCTACCCCATGATAGTGTCCTTTGAATGCTTGAATGTTGAAGATGGTAGATCTAAAGAGAAAGCCTTCTTGCTTCAATGAATATCTACAATAACTTGACTTTGAAGAATGCTTTGATTGAATATGATGATATGTCCTCCTAACTTGTCCTTCTATATTATCCTCTTACTTGCTTGCCTCATTATTCCATCATATCATGTCCTCTCATGTCATGTCTTCCCATCTCATCCCATCTCATCTCATCTCATGATCAAATGAAGGAAAAAGAGAGTGTTTATATAGAGATTTCAATATAGGTTGCCTAGGGCAATGTAATGGATCCAAATCCAAATCTCACCTTGAATCATGGTCCAATCACAATCACCAACCAAGGAGGGAACATAATAACTTGAATATTGGAAAAAACACTTTCACATCCAAACCCGGTGGGGACCTATTTCAAGTTTCAAACCCCGATAAGCTCCAGATCTAGAAATGGGAACCAACACCTGTTAGGGGACAAGGTAGACCTCGGCTCTATCCTAAGATTTCAGGCAGGTCAGCAGGGTGTGACAGAAAGGCTCCCAGGTCAATCGGGGACCTAGGAAGGTGGGGTAATGAGTCAGAATGTTAAGAAGGTGTAAAAGGCCTAGAGAGAGAGTAAGATGAGGCCTAGGAGGACCAATACATAGGTCCTACCTAGGAAGAAGAGCCATGGAGAGGAAAAATCTAGGAGGATCCATAAGATCCTAACCCTAATTTCACCTAAACATGTAAAAATGTAAATCTATTATGCAAACATACTAAATGAGGGTGCTAAACTCATCCAAATGGAAGTGCTTCCATTTTAAGATGATACAAAATAAAAAAATAAAAAAATAAAAAGAATAGTTCCTTTGGTGAAAACTGAAAGGTGCCAGTTGACCATGAAAAAGTAAAAACAAAGGACCTATCTAAGGGTGAAAACCTCTCTGAGGTGCCTGAAGCTAGAAGACTGGACATACCCCCTCCAAAGGATTAGTCAACATTACTCATTGAAATGACCGAGGAGATTAACTTGGGAACACCAAAAAACCTAAAGATCATACATTTTGTAGCATCACTCTCACTAGAAGAGAAAGATGAGTTTATCAGATTCTTCCTTGAGCACTAGATCAATTTTTCTTGGTCATATGCTGACATGCCTGGCCTAGATCCTGAGTTAGTTCTTCACCACCTCCCTCTCAAGCCAAGTGTGAATCCATTAAAATAGAAGCTAAGAAAATTACATCCCCAAATAGCTCTACTAGTAAAAGCAGAATTGAAGAAGTTATTGGATGCAAGATTTATCAGACCTATTGATTATCCAGACTGGATCTCCAATCTAGTTCCTATTAGCAAGCACACATGGGGCATACAGATATGCACTGACTTTCATTATTTAAATAAGGCATGCCCTAAAGATGGTTTTCCTCTGCCCAACATCAACATGATTGTCAACATGACTACGGGCTATGAGATGCTGTCACTAATGGAAATTTTCTCTGGTTACAACCAAATTCAAATTTCTCCCAAGAACCAAGTTAAGACAACTTTCACTTGTCCTTCGGGAACCTATTGCTGGAATGTCATGCCCTTCAGCCTGAAGAACGCCGGAGAAACTTATCAACAAGCAATGACCACAATCTTCCATGACTTTATGCACATCTTAAGGGAAGACTATGTTGATGACCTCCTCTACAAATTTGCAACCGGGAAAGATCATTTGAGTATTCAACCCAGAATCTTTGATAGAATGGAAGGGTATAAGCTCCGCTTGAACCCCAAAAAGTGTGTTTTTGGAATTTTTTCTGGAAAACCCCTAGGCTATATCATCTCTCAATGAGGTATCAAGGTGGATCCTGCAAAGGTGCAAGCCATTTTATAGATGGCTGTGGCAAACATGCTAAGGAAGCTGAGAAGTCTACAAGGAAAATTATAGTCTATCCGCTGATTTATTGCATAACTAGCAGATAAATTCCAGTCATTTCAAACTCTACTGCATAAGGGTGTGACTTTCCATTTGAATGACAAATGTGACCACTCGTTCCAACAACTAAAAGATTATCTATTGCATCCACCAATATTGATGCCTCCCATCCCAGGGAAGCCATTTCTCTTGTACATTTGTACCAAAGAAACTGCATTGGGTGCTCTTCTTACACAACACAATGAACAAGGATGAGAAAGAGCTATTTATTACATCAGCAGAACTTTGGTTGGATATGAACTAAACTACTCACTCATTGAATGAGCCTGTCTTGCTGTGTTTTTTTCCACACATAAGTTAAGACATTAAAAGCTACACCATAAAACCATGCTTGTGTCACAGATTGATCCATTGAAGTATCTCTTAATCAAAGCAGCTCTCACAAGTCGCCTAGCCAAATGGGTCATGCTACTAAGTGAGTTTGACATAGAATATGTGGACATAAAAGCAATAAAAGGCCAGGTGATAGCAGATCAACTCGTAGAGGCACCAGTTCCTGATGATCACCGTTACTTTCAGAATTCCCAGATGAGTCCATTTTTTCCTTAACTAAATCTAATGAGTGGAAAATCTACTTTGATGGCTCACATACTAGGCATGGATCGGGGGCAGGCATCATGTTTGTCACCCTGCAAGGCGATGTCATTCCAAAATCTTACAAAATCACATTTGCATGTACCAACAATATCGCCAAATATGAAGCACTAGTCACTAGACTTAAACTTGCTATTCAATGGAAAATCCAGCACCTCAAGGTGTATGGTGATTCTCAGTTGGTCATCCGATAGGTCACTGATGACTATGAAACTAAGGATGAAAAGCTAGTACCCTACAAACAGTTGGCCGACTTTCTCAAGGAGCATTTATCACAATCAGTTTCCGCCACCTTCCACGGGTACATAACAGGCAATCAGATGCTATGGCCACTATTGCATCTATGATCAACATGCCGAATAATGAAGAGAGATGTGAATTTCTTGTTGAGTAGCTATTGCTTCTAGCATTCAACATTCCGCAATCCGAGCTTGTGTGTGACATTGTTGGTCCTGATTCCCCCTGGTATCAAAATTTCTACAATTACCTACATGCCTAGATATTATCCCCTGCCTTATCCCAGAACAAGCGCCGAGCTCTTATTTGTCAAGCCTCTCATTATGTCATCGTTGGTGATACCCTTTATAGGAGAGCCTATGACCAAACCTTTCTCAGATGTCTCAATTCATGAGAGGCTGACAATTCCTTACATGAGGTCCATGATGGTATTTGTGGTGGACATTTCAATGGTTTGAGTCTCACCAAGAAGTTGGTTTGAGTAGGATACTACTGGCCTACCATGGAGCAAGATGCTCATAAATTTTCTAAGAAATTTTACAAGTGCTAGATTCACAATAATTTGATTCATGCTTTGGCACAGGATCTATAGCCACTGGTCTCTCCATGGCCCTTTTCACAATGGGCATTTGACCTTGTAGGGAAGATCACACCCCTATCTTCTGATGGCCACAAGTACATCATCATGACCACTAAGTACTTTACCAAATGGGTGGAAGCTATCCCCATGACATACATTACCGATAAACAAGTTTCCAGATTCATCCTAAACTATATCATTTTCCATTATGGAGTTCCTCTGGCCATCATTACCAAGCATGGCAGCCCATTCCAGAACAAGGATGTTACCCAGCTTTGTGAGAAATTCAAAATCCCTCATGGATTTCCTAGCATCTACTACCCGCAAGGCAATGGCCAAGCAGAGGCATCTAACAATACCATCATTAAGATCCTGCAAAAGACTGTCAATGATGTTGGCCGCGATTGGAACTTACAAATTAACCTAGCTCTATGGGCCTACAAGACTAGCATCCACACCCCCACTAGTGCTACTCCGTACTCTCTTGTCTATGGCGCTGAGGCCATATTACCCCTTGAGGTTGAAATTCCTTCATTGAGAGTATCTTTACAAGGCATTGTTGATGATGAACAATATAGATTTTCCAGATTACATGAGCTCAAGATGCTTAATGAGCGGTGACAAACCGCCTTGGTACACTTGCAAGCCTACTAGAACTGTCTTAAATAGAGTTACAAAAAGAAGGTCTGAGCTCGCCATTTTGAGATCGGAGACTTAGTTCTGAAGATGAATTACAAGACCCAGCCACACAAAGAGAAGGCTGGAAAATTTGAACCAAATTGGGACGGTCCATACATAGTCACAACATCATATGGGTCTGGAGTGTATCAGCTTGCAACATCGGAGGGAGAACCATTGCCAAAGGCACTGAACAACATGCACCTCCATAAGTATTATGCATAATTTCTAAAAAAAGTGCAAAAAAAAAATTGAAAAAGTTTCTGAGAAAATATAAAAAAAAATCAAAAAAGAGAAAAAAGAAAAAAAGAAAAAATGGTTGTCCTGATGAAAACCTAGAAAACAGGGATCTTGGCATGCAAAAATAGAAATCAAGAGAAAAATCCCATCCAATAGTGAAAACCTAGCAAACAGGCACCACGCATAGCAATTCATTGCTCCATTGTCTATCATGGTTCCACCTGATACCTTGATGTCCTTTCCTGATCACATCTTTCAGTTTGTATTGACCCTAGTGCCCCTTTATGGCCTGTAACTGGTTGATCTTCTTTGTCTTTCCCTTGGTCTACCCAGTCTATCTGTCCTTTTGGCCTCTGTATATAGCCTCTTTGTTATCTGGGGGAAGATTCCTGGCACTGAGCATCTTTGAGTTTGAATTCGAACTGGGGGAAAGACCTTGAATGTGGTTTACCCATGAGATTCCTTGACTATCTGATTCTAGAGATAACACATTGTAAATATCTTAATGACCTGAAAAAATCCTAAAAATCCAAATGTGAAAAAAACTTCTAAAAATCAAATAATGTCCTGTAAAAATTGCTAAAAATTCAAATATTCCAAAAATCCTAAAAATTTCAAAATCTCTTCCAAAAATCTGCAATAAATCTGTAAATACTTGTCTTCCTTTTTGCGAATAGAACATCATGTTTGCCGACTTCAGTGGCAGGATCATCAATCTGTGCTTAACGAAATCATATGCAATCTAAATCATTGTGACCCAGCATTCAATCTGATTGGACCATTCAAATCTTTCGATCTTTGCTATCTATTAATTTTTCCAAGACTATCAATCAGTTCTCAAATCAATTTGTAACTCTAAGCTACCAATCAATGAACATTTAATGCAAGTAACAAAAGATCAGAATGTCTATTGGCTCACATTGTTTCGTGAGTATTTTTTGATTTTTCTTTTTTGATCATGTTCCTATGCTACTCGATGATATTATCTAAACTTATGAGAGTAGCCGGGATGGTACATGACCATTTCATTTCCTCTTTTTTTCTGCCTGTTTGATGATCTCATGAAATTATGGGGCATGTCTGCTACATGCTTTTGGGATAGAGAAGATCATCCTCTGTCTGCATTGTGTTTGTTCATGAAAAAAGGATGAATTTTGCGCTCTGGCTTTTGTGCCACGATGCATCACATCTGCTTTTGCAATATCAAAATAAGCTCTTATAACAAAATTTCACTTTAGAAACCAACCTCTTTCTACTAACATTTCTTTGTCTAATTATGCTTTCTGCTAACAATTCTTCAAAAAGTCCTCGCAGTCTCCTTGCAGTCACCTTGGTCTAGTACTCTGGTATGTCAAAAACAAGTGCATCCTACATTCATGCATTCATAAACTTGAAAAACCAAAAAAAACATGTGCATTTTTGCATTCATTCATTCTACATGAGAAAAAATTTCAAACATACATTTGCATTTTGCATTCATCCAAATTCAAATGGCAAAAAGACAAAAAAAAAAAATTATTGCATTCATAACAAATATTATTGCATAACAAAGGAAATACATTGCAATACATAAGCATCATCATAATAGGGAAGCAAAAGCATATACATAAACATCCATCCTGTGCATCATAAAATAGCTGCATATCATATATCAATGTCTCAAAAAGTATCAGAGTACAAAAATGAAGGTGTCTGTATACACTGAGGCCCGCAGGCTCATAACATATCACATGTCTATCAAAATTGTCCCTCTACTAGAGAGACTCCCTGTCAACCCCTGCTCTCTCAGTCCTCTTGATCCCTGTCCTATCGGGAAGATGAGGCTCCTCCTATGTGATGCCCTTTCTGCCCTAATCTAGGTGGCCCCCTCGGTCCCAGCACTCCCCTGCTGCTCTCTATCCTATGGGAATGTGATCTGCTAGATGACCCTCTGTAACTCGATGCCCATTGATCCTATGGAACATCCCTCTTATACATGTCCTTCCAATACTATGACTCTACTCGAACATCTGATAACATCCCTGCAATATCACGCACACCTACATCTCTGATGGAACTGATAAACTGGCGTGACTCCTCCTCGACCCTATGTGCCCTAGACCTATCTATATCTCGAGAGGAAAGTAATGTGTCCCTCTTTGCTATCAACCTGTCCATCTATGTTGTGAGCACTGATCCCTCCACCATCCATGATGCATGATCTGTATCCCACACAACTCTATCTGTTTGAAACACTGAGAGGGGGGCTGAATCAGTGTTTATCTAATTTTTATATTTCAGCCACATAAAAATATATCAAATGTGCATCCAAAGAAACATAACACAAGAACACATAACACATGATATGATTATGGAGAACCTTGATCAGAGGAAAAATTCGGTGGGGATTAATACCCACAAAATATTGTACTAGGTGTAATGAACCTGTTAAAGTTCCTTTGCCCTGTTAGAAGCAGTCTTTACAAATTGAGTACAATGACTTGGTTAAAGGTCTAACCCTATCAGGAGTCTTTTACAATAACCCTATTAGGGGTGTATGGCTCACTTCCTAGGCTCACTACCCAAATAATATGATGGCTACAACCCTCTGAATGTTGATATGCACTATATCAAAAATGAACTATTGTAGTGACACTGTTGTCTGATCATTTTTGTGTATGCGTGGATGCTCTTACTTCTTTAAAGAGCTAAATCATCTTCTAACTTCATTATGCTATCCCTCTATAACTTCTTCTTACATAATAATCAACACTTGTAATATATCTTTACATTACATACTTATATCTTCAAATCCGAATAGGCGCGACCCAAAACAAATCATTAGTCGACCCTAAAACAAAAATACATAACGCTTCTGAACAATTTGGCCCAAGCGTTTCTACAATAACATTAATTACATTATTAAAAACTTATAAGTAAAGGCGCTTAGCCATTACATTATAAAATCATACACGCTGATCAATACTCTAGTCAGCTTCCATGCTCTATTTCCTGGACTACAGGTCTACTAATCTGTCTGTAACTTTTTTGTATTGTTGTTCCGTACTCCATGCATTTGGATCTAGCATGTATATACACCATAGAGTATATATCTAAGAATGCATGTTCTGGTGTGATCTCTAACATGTGTGCTAATGTGCTAATCTTTGTATCTCTCTGTCTGTCCTATTTTTCGTACTTAGTCATTTTATCTTCTAAGTTATCTTTGACAGAAACTTATTATGACTTTGTTACCATGACTGACAACACAAAATAAGTCATGCTTCCTCAGGAAGTCAACTTTCCAACAATCTCCCCCTTTTTCATTTATGGCAACAAAGGAATGTGGCTAAGTTACTCAAAATGACTTCATATACATATATATACATATACATTTATACTTCTCTACATATACACATTCTATACTACTCCCCCTTTGACATTAATGACAAAGGTTTGCAAAAACTATAAGTCTTCAACATACTTACTCCATATAGACTTCTAGGTACACAACTTGAAGAGATTGAATCTCTTTCTGCCAAAAAAATTTCATTGCATCAACAGTTTGAAGATGAGTGCATAATGCATATGTCAATTTCTCCATTTTCATCAAATCCATGCAAGGACCTTGATCATATGTCTGTATGGTGTTATCAATCTATTTTATGTTCTCATTAAGAACTGCTAGAGATGGAGCAAGTGCATTCCTCAACTGAGTTTGTCTTACCCTTATCTTTCTCATTTCTAGTTTTGCCTTCTCAATTTTGTCTAACTGCCCTTGGTAGACATTGATGCATATGCTCATATCTTGTGTGGAATTTTCAACTGATTTTCTTATGTTGTCCACCATTTCTTCTTCTTCTGTTATATTTTTAGTGTGCTCAGAGGTGAGCTTCACTCTATCCATATAGTTTTCTATGAATTTATTTCCTTTATCTGCCAATTCCTTCAATATAGCTTGGCCAATCTTTAAGGAATTTAGATCTAAGGTAAAGTTCTTTACCAAGTCGTGTAGTCTCTCCTTCTTATATTCATCTTCTGCAATCATAGTAGCAGATTCTACTAAGCTAGTGAAATGTGACTTGAAGTTTGATAAGATGTTGTCTACATCTTCAACTGATTGTACTTTGGCCACTTTCTAATTAGTAGGCACTAATTCATTCAAAATATTCACTGTCTCCAAGAAGCGAGGATTCATCATTACTTGTTTCTCTTTTGCCTTTTCCATGGCAAGGACACTAATCTTGATAAGGTCTTCTTCTCCCCATGCATCTAAACTTGCTGAGTCAGGAGTTAACCTTGACAACAATGATGTAGATGGTTGAGTGGATGGTGAGAAAATAGTGTTCTGACTTGTATCTACACATTCACTTTTGACATGAATCTCCTTCACTGGTGTCTCATTACCTTGAGTATCTTTCTCCTTATCCAAGTCTATTGGATCAATGGAAGGTAGTTCATTCTGTTGTAGAGATGTGTCATCTATGTTCATTGCTTCATCAACCTTATTCATATCATTATCATAAGTTGTCATAGATATCTTGACATTGTCAACTATTATAGTATCTTCTGTATCTTTAGTTGTCTTAGAAGTCATTGTCACTATGGGTGCTGAATCCTATGGACCTATTGTAGGCACAACCTAAACTACTGGAGTTGTAACATATTTGGGAGGATCTGGGGTAACTTTTGGTGTAGGCACCATTGGTGGATACATATGTGTGTCCATAAAGACTTGTGCAAATGCCTTTTCAGTCTCCTTACCAATCTGTTCATACTCCTTGTTCATAATTTGTAGAGTCCTTGTCTTACTACGGAGATGAGGTTTCACCAGATCTAATAAGATAGCCTTCTCATCATGTGAACAAACAGGAAGAAGAGTCTCCAAATTTTCTTCTCTAATCTTCATGTCCTCTTCAATAGCATGTCTTTTCATTATCTCCCGTATGTTCCATAACTTATCTGGTATTACTGTTTTGAGTTCAAAAATAGACTTATTAAACTTGATCATATGAGATATGATCATAGAGTGTATCTCAGTCTTATCCATCTCTTGATACATGTCATATTCTTTTGATAATGTATCCAATCTTCCTTCATTTACAATCATGTTCTTCAAGATATTTAGATTAGGTCTAAATCCTACCTCAGGTGGAGCTTGAACATTCTTAGTTGTGCTCCATGTAGCTCTTGAGGATGGATGATTTGTAGCCACTTCCTTCCTTCCTCTAGGTCTCTTACTAGGTACAGAAGGTGGAGATGTATCTAGATCAATTGTGGTAGTAGGTGCAGTGGTACTTTCCTCATTTTTCTTTTTTTTCTTCTTCTGAGTTTCAACAGTTTTCTCGATTTTAACTTTAGCAATCTTGGGTTCTTTTTCCTTATCCAAATCTTCTTGTGTGACTCCATGCTTTCTCAGAATGTTGGATGTCATTCTGGATGCTTTCCTTTTGTTGACGGCAAGTTGTAGTTCAATATCCACTTTGTCATTCTTTTCTCTGTAAGTGCCCCATCTAGGTTCATTAGGGTCTTTAGGTGCTGACAATAAGACCTGCGCGTATCCTTCTAACACATGGTCTTCTACTTCATACCCTAGTGGATGAATCCACTTAGTTCTAGTCTCAACAGCCTCCATGCATGTGCAATATGTCTCTACCATAAAGCATATTGTATCCCTATATTTTTCAACTATCTTCTCAGATAATCTGAACCTGCTCTGCATTTTGACTCTGAATATCTTTATGTCCATATCCATTTTATTTCTTGCACTGCTTTCTACTGTGGCTTTAAGAGATATCTGAGTCATTGTAGGTTTTCCCTTGTCTATATAAAGGTCTGCAACCTTTCCAACTATATGGTGATATAAATAGATGATTAAAGATCCAAACCTGAATGTTTTGCTTCTGTCATGTTTGATGATTCTGATATTTTCAGTCAACTGATTGCACAAGACCTCACATAGATTGGATTGGGTGTTGTCCTTCACAATTTGAATAGCTGCAAGGACTATTGTTGTAGAGACACTATTTAACCTGCTTGCCTGCTGAAACCTGTATCCAAATATCATTGTCATGAGTTTAATGTCATCCTCCTTGATAGGGTCGACTGTCATTTTGCGCCTCTCACTCCTAGATAGACAAACTTGCTCAATCTATTTCTTTACATCTTTACCAGTGGGAAATACTAGTCCAGTAATTGGAAGTCCGGTTAACTGATGGATTAACTCTGCAGTGATATAGACAAGAACATCACCAATCCAAAAGAGATCATCATGAATTCTGCTTAACAGAATCTTTACCCATTCTAGTTCTTCAAACTCATGCGCATTTGAATAATCCAAAATAGGGTTATCTTGTAGGTGCGCAAATTAATCCTTGAATGTGAGATCCTTATTTAACATTGATGCCATATGAGAAGCTATATTATCATCTCCTAATGATTCCTTTTTATAGTAAACATACACATGGATCTTCTACGTGAACAACGCCAAGCGGGGTTTTGGAGAAAGCCCCTTCCACATCATCCAGTATGGATTTGAATGGATGCTTCTTAAATATAAACCTCTTCCTCTTTGCTACATCAAACATGACTGGGGTCTCCATACTTACTTGTTGTTTGCTTATGTAGGGTTTCCACAAAATTCTGAAAAGGTGCGATGGCTTAGGGCTCTACTTCAAACTGATTATCCATTCGTTTAAACTGCCAAACTATTATGCCTTTGTGCTTTGATGTCTTAGTGCTCTAATGCTCTTTAATTTATGTGCTCTTGATTTTAATTGTGAAAATGATCGACTACGAACTTCTTTTTATACGGTCTTTTGCATTTAATTCTTGCAACTATACATAGAGATTTTCAAACTTTGATCCTGATACAATTTAGATAATGCATGAATGCATATAGCTGTGATCTGTGCTTTTAACCATGAATCCAAAGGTGCATACTCAGGAGTGAGTATACCAACCGCGTAGGGGTTCTGAGCTAGAATAACTCCCCCTAAGACTAGGAAGGTCTATTCAGGCAGAAGTAGAGGGTGCATCCACTAAGGATGCATCAACTACTTTGTCAGCATTTTTTTCCTTCTTAACTTCAACCCATATTTTGCTTGAATCTTCATTTTCTTTGACAAAATTTACTTCTCCTTTCTCTTCAAATAGAGACTTTTTGGGATCTTGTTTCTGAGTTTTGGATCTGCAAAACCTTGTGATATGTCCATCCTTTCCACATGTGTGACAAATGATAGGAGGTTTGATGTTCTTGCTCATCATGTTACATTGCTTTGTTGTGTGTCCATTGTAGTTGCATATCTGACATGTAATGTTCTGCAAATTTCTTGAGAGTTGGTTTCTTTGATTGTTTTGATTCATACTTCTATGATTCTACTGATGTTGATTCTTATGACTTGTTCTGCAATGTATAGCCCTGTGACCAAAATTATTATAGGAGTAACAATAACCTTGGAAAGGTCTTACCTCTTTGCAATCTCTTTCCAAATGCCCATGTTTATGGCATGCATAACAAGTTCTATTAACTTGCTTGATTTCTCTTCTAGGTGGTTCAGATATAACCTCTATAGTGTCTTCAAATTTATTAGCTTCTGAAGATGCTTCAAGTGTTTTTTATTTCTCTTGTGATGATTTGATTTCATCTTGTGTTGTATTGAATCCAAGATGAGAAGTGTTCCCCTTTTTTTCTTTGCACATTGAGCTGGGACTGAATCAAATCAGAACTTGTGTGAAGTTTATCAATCTTATCCTTTGCTTCTGTTGATTCAGATTCCAACTTCTTCATGTTTTCCAATTCCAAGACTTTCATGTTTGCCTGCAAAAGTTCATCTTCCAATTTATTGCTTTCTTTGATCTTGTCTTCAATGGTGTTCTGGCTATTTGTAAGTTGTTCCTCCAGATCTTCAAGTTCATCTTTTAGAGATTTGTTCTCTTCATTAATCTTTTTGACCATTTGTCCTAGATCACTTGTAGAACAATCTTTTAGATCTTTTCTTATCCTTTTAATAAGTATTTGAGAGCCATCATTTTTCAATCTTAGTTCTTCATTTTCCTTCTCAGATCTGTCAAGATCTTCAAGAGCTACTTCAAGATTCTTTTTTAAATGTTTTGCTGCAGCTGAGTCCATGATCTCCTCAAGTGGTTAAACTTTCTTTCAGAGGACCAGAGCTCTGATACCAATTGTTAGAAACACTGAGAGGGGGGGGTGAATCAGTGTTTATCTACTTTTTATATTTCAGTCAATTAAACATATATCAAATATGCATCCAAAGAAACATAACACAAGAACACATAACACATGATATGATTATGGAGAACCTTGATTAGAGAAAAACTCTGGTGGGGATTAATACCCACAAAATATTTTACTAGGTATAATGAACCTATTAAAGTTCCTTTGCCCTCTTAGAAGCAGTCTTTACAAATTGAGTACAATGACCTGGTTAAAGGTCTAACCCTGTTAGGAGTCTTTTACAATAACCCTGTTAGGGGTGTATGGCTCACTACCTAGGCTCACTTCCCAAATAATATGAAGGCTACAACCCTCTGAATGTTGATATGCACTATATCAAAAATGAACTATTGTAGTGACATTGTTGTCTGATCAGTTTCGTGTATGCGTGGATGCTCTTACTTCTTTAAAGAGCTAAATCATCTTCTAACTTCATTATACTGTCCCTCTATAACTTCTTCTTACATAATAATCAACACTTTACTTTACATACTTATATCTTCAAATCCGAATAGGCGCGACCCAAAATAAATCATTAGTCGGCCCTAAAACAAAAATACATAACGCTTCTGAACAAGTCAACCCAAGCGTGTTTACAACAACATTAATTACATTATTACAAACTTATAACTAAAGGCGCTTAGCCATTACATTATAAAATCATACATGCTGATCAATACTGTTGTTGGATTCCATGCTCTATTTCCTGGATTGCAGGTCTACTAATCTATCTATAACTTTTCCATACTGATGTTCCATACTCCGCATGTTTGGATCTAGCATGTATATACACCATAGAGTATATATCTAAGCATGCATGTTCTGGTGTGATCTCTAACACATGCGCTGATGTGCTAATCTTTGTATCTCTCTGTCTTTCATGTTTTCTGTACTTAGTCATTTTATCTTCTAAGTTATCTTTGACAGAAAATTAGTATGAATTTTTTTCCATGATTGACAACACAAAATAAGTCATGCTTCCTCAACAAGTCAACTTTCCAACACTATCTATATCCCTCTCTAGAATCAATCTGTCTATATGGATCGTAAGCTCTGTAATGCACTGTCCTTGCTCCTCCAACCTATCATCAGGACCATGTGGTGGCTCATCCCTGTCCTCATCCATCTACATTGGCATATCACCGAGATCCCTATCATCATCATCATCATCATCATCCTCCTCATCTAAACCCTCATCCTCATCATCATCCCCTTCAGCTGACTCCTCATCCTCCTCATCCTCCTCATCATCCTCCTCCTTGGTTCTCTCATCTCTAGGCACCCTCACTCTCGGTATTTCCACATCAGGATTTGTCAAAGGAATCAACCTATGCACAGAAAACCATCTGTCATACTCTTCGGTGGTCCCTGCGTATGCCACATTTGTATCTACTCCCTATGTCATGTGTTGTAACTGTGTGAACTCTACATAGGCCACCTCAGGCCTGAGTGCTGCACCCCATATCTTGGCCTTGGCCCTCAATCTAGAAAACAAATTTGTACCTATCGGCACTCCCTGTACCTCTCCAAACTGTCACCTAACTCGCTCTGGGAGCTGCATCTCATTCACTGTATGACCCATCACAAACCTCTTAATGAGGTACCTCTCCTATCTATAGAAAGGAAGGGGATCTGTGTCATCATCCCATCTGAGGCAATCTCTGTCTAGACGCTAAGTGAAATCTCTCAGCACATCTATCTCATGTTGAAAGTGCAATGTGTATCCTAATGGGCCCTGTGCCAGCGCCCCTTAGTAGCAATATACATATGGAAAATCTAGTAGAACCACTCTCTAAGCTATAGGCTAGAATACTGCTATGTGCTCATAGGCCCACACCTATAGCAATGTGATCCCAGTACTGATAGATAATCCTCCGTGATACGCCAACTGATGGAGCTGGTAATATGTCATAGCCAACATGTATGGCCCCCATGCAAACACTGCACCCTGCATACTCATCTGCTCAAGTACAATCCCCCAGCCAATAGGGAATTCATGCCCTTGTCTATCTGGTACCAAGAGACATGCAATGACTCCATAAATAACTGCAATCAGACTATTGTGCTTCCTAGCCAAGGTCTCTCATCGTATCTCATAATCCCAGATGTCCAGATCATCATCATCACTCTCAAACAACTGATGCAATTCTTCCCTCCTTGTAGTGGGATCATACTCGGCCAACTCACCATGAATCAGAATCCTGAGGATGTGCCACACATCCTCCAGTGTCACTATCACCTCCCCTATTGGTAGGTGGAAGGAACTAGTCTCTGAGTGCCATCGCTCAGCTAGCTTTGTGATCAACCCCCAATTTGCCCTAATCTCGGGCATGTATGTAACGTAATAAAATCCTATCGAGCCTAGGATCTCTCTCTTGTGGCTACTCAATTGGTGGCGTATGTCTAGACACGCTGGTCTGCTCTCTCATGTCTGTGGAACTGGCAGCTCCTCCTGCGATCACCATGCAAATTTGGTCAACTTTTTATACTTTTTGTTTCTTGTTGAGTGACCTAGGACCTTTTTTGACCTATTTTGACCTAATTCTAACCTTGTCCTAGGGTTTTGACTAGTTTAGGGAAGTTTAGGGAGGTTTAAAAACCCCCAAACCCTATTTTTAGGCCTGTTTGACCAACTACACAGATTCTCTTACCACCTGCGTAGAAAGGCCTCCCACCTACACTACCTATGTAGGTGGTCATCCCACCTGCACTACCTACATAGGTGGGCACATGTCCTACATAGGTGGGCATGTGACCTGTGCAGGTGGCACGTGTGGACACCTTGCAGGCCTTGTTTGACCCCCGAACTGACCTAGAAAAGCATGCAAACTTGCAAAACACTCAGAGGACCAGATGTACTCACCTCGGGTCCTGCATCAGTCAGCCATTGGAAGCTACAAACCCATTCCCTATGCTAAATATTTGCTAGCACTCGATCCATATTCCTTTCTTTAGAGCTCAATTCTTCCAAATGAGAGGGTGAAAATGAGCTCCCAAACCCCTTCCAAGCCCTTTTATAGCCTCTTAGTTGCCTAGATAGACGTGCAACCCTTGCATTTTGTATTGGTGATGATTCTTTTGACACTCTAAACCTCATATCTTTTGCGTTTGACCTCCAATTTTTTATCAGTTCATTGTTGTGGATCTGTCTCGGCATTGTTGACAAATCGACCTATCACTTGCATTTTTTAGACGATTTATCGAGGGAGCACCTATGTATCCCATTATCACTGGGGCATGTTTTAATGTTGTTTTCTTCAGGATTCTTTGACACAATGCTCATAATTGTATTGTATCAAAGAGGGGAAAAATGTAGACACCTAAAATAGTTTGAGCCTATGTGTTTTAACATTGTTTGCATTACAATCAAAATGTTGTTTTGTGACCTAATTATTCCTCTATGTCATGCATATGATCTTTATTGTATAGCGACATTGTGTCTTTCATCAATGATTGAATATTGCAAAATTGTTCAATTATTTACCAAAAATTCTACTTTCTCTATCAAATCGATCATTTTCCAAATAATTTCAAAACCTTCCTAAACCATCCCAAACCTTCCTAAACCAATCCTATTCAATCCTAAACCATCCCAAACCTTTCTAAACCAATCCTATTCAATCCTAAATTATCCCAAACCTTCCTAAGCCAATCCTATTCAATCCTAAACCATTCCAAATCTTCCTAAATCAGTTCAAATCTATCATATTCTATTCCTAATCATTTGCAGAATTGTCTGGACTCATTTCTGACCATTCTGGGGCATTGTCCGAGATCATCGATGCCTAATCAACACAATTTCAAACCAATCAATCAAACCTTAATTCCAATTCAATCAATCTTATCATCATTTCAGGAGCATTTTCCAAGATCATCGATGCTTCGTATCCTTTCAATCAACCATTTGATAACATTGTCAAAGATCATCGGTGTTATCGCTATCAATCTATCAATATCAATTCAATAGCGTTGTTCATTATTTGTCAATACTATTTCTGATCATAATTTTGGGAGCATTGTCAAAGATCAACGATGTTTCCCCATTTCAATTTCAATCTTACGATGCCATAAAGTTCATTGGCAATTTTTGATCATTTCCAATCATCATTGTCTAGGCACATTGTCAAAGATTATCGATGCCTCGTGATTTCCTAAACTATTCCAGAACCCTCAAAATTAACCCTAATCATTATCAATATTATCAAAATCCTTTCAATTTGACATCAACACCTTCAATTTGACCTATTCTCTACTAATTTCCCCCTTTGGATGAATAACCCATAATTTATCCTAAGTCCTAATTGAATAAATAAACAAACTTTATTTATTCCCTATTTCCCTAGGTCTCCAATAATTAATTAATTTTATTAATTAATTAGCTAATTTCTAATTTATGAGATTTCTTATAAATCTAATATGATTTTGAGGAATATTTGAGAATATGGGATTATTGATTTGATTGACGATTCATAATCTCACCTACATATCATATCCCTTAAATAAGGATTCTCATCCCTATTAAGGTGCTTCACAAATATTCTCAAATATTTGCAATATCTCCTCAATATCTCTCCCCCGTTTCATGCTTCCAAACATCCTACCAACCAAAATCTTGGTTGGTGCATTGATTTTATGCAATCTCACCTAAATGTGTCTCATTTTCTATAAATTGAGGACATTTCTCTCATTCAAGGTTAGACCACTATCTTCTAGTATTCTCATTGTGAATTTATACTTTCAAAATTCTTTGTGAAATCTTGTTATTGTCAAAGATCAAACATTAATCTGATTATGGAGAAGAAAGAAGGACATGGGAGCTTCATTTAAAGGGGGCTCTTAGAGTTTTATGCTTTATTTTTATGAATCCTTGTTTTAGATGGATTTCATGATATATTAGATAGGTTAGAATGTTATTTAGGGTTTGTGGTCCCCTAGATATGCTAAATAGGCCTTTTTCTAGTCTTACACTTATAGAAGGTTATATTTCCTATTGGTACTTACAACAACAAGATAAGGATGAAGAAATTTGGTCCTTGTAAGACCTTGAGGAGATTTGATATAGGAAATGTACATGAAGTAGAGTTACCAAAAGATATGGATATTTCACCTATATTTAATGTTGCAAATTTGTATAAGTATCATGAATAATATTTCAATAGCAGTGATGGATCATATGTTGAACAATAGTATCCTAAGAAATATATGGATCAGATAGACAAGATTTTGGATAATAGAGCTGGTAGGAGTACAAGAGGTAAGCAGTATATGGAGTATCTTGTCAAATGGAAGGACATACTAGTAGAAGATTCTTCATGGATTTCTCAGGTTGAGGTTGACCATTTTGGTTTTCCTTTGGCCCTTTAAAAGTGAGATTCTCACTTTTCAAATAACCTTGGGTTTCTAATGTAGGAGCATCTTTGTATTTTGGAAATCTTGCATCAACAAAATTTTATTTTTTTCCTATTTTCCTATTTGATAAGTCTTGATGTTTATTTATTTGTTTGTTTTGTGCACATTTTTTGGAGGCTACAATCCTTACAAAATGTTCTTGTCTTTGTGTTGAGACCTTCCCTAGCTTTGTGTATCATTTGGTTAATTTGCGCATGAGATCTTGTAGATTCTTGGCGAGACTATCATGTTCTTCATGTTTCCTGGCATCCTTCATGTTCTTCAATCTTTCGAAGACTTTCTTGATCACAAAATCTTAATAACTCATTTATTGATGATGGATAAACTACTTGAGGGATTTTGATTCATAATTATTTCATTGGAAGTAGATCCTGATGATTTGGGTTGTGACCTATTGTTTATAATATGTTTTATTTCTTATTTGGAAATGTTATCTTTTAGGCTGACCTAATGTTTAGAAAGACTTTATAAGCTTTTAAATTTGTTCCTAAAGGGGGTATAGTTCATAATATTATCTGGTTGTAGTTGTAGCTAAGTATTTTGTAAGTTTTTCTTATTGTAATCAGTCCTGTATGCCTGGCATGTCTAACTGCATGTTGCAGATCCATTGTATATTATTTTATGATAATATAGAAGGTTGATCTCTCATATATCCCTATTTTTCTTGTTGCTTCCATTATGTAATTCATGCTGCAAGGATCAAATAGATCTCTTTGAGTTCCCTCCATCCTTGTCTACATCATCAATATATGAATATTATGATGTATACTTTGGAATATAAGTAATTGTAACGCATCTACAAACAATGTCATAAAAATTTGAAATATGCTATGCAGACATAAGTTGACATATAACAAATATATATTCTAAAGGTGCCAAGATCATGAGTGATGTTTAGGATTCAATGAAATTATGTTATGTAATCAAGAATGTAACATTTTACAATATATGATGATGTAACTTTACTCTAGATAGTCATCTTAAAGAAGATTATGTTATAAATTGAAAAGCTACTAAAATGATGCTTACATAAATGCTTTGTGAATACAAGTGAAAATGTTTTACAAAGCGAAGGGAATGACATATTTGAGACTAATAAACATCAAGGAGGGACAAAATGACATCCAAATAGGTCTGCACTAATATTTTAACCCTCTTCAAGAAGCAATGGTATACAGACACATTATATCAACTTGGGATCATGAAGGTTGACACCGATCACCGCAAACCAAAAGATATGATATATAAGAATGTAAAGGAGCATAGTAGATCAATGATAGTAATTAGGGTATAGTTAGGGAGAAATTTTTAGAATGAAGGAGATTTTAAATTTTAGTATTTCTAATAAAAAAAATTATTAATACCATGACGGCCTGTGTGCATGCATGTGGGGTCAATGGGATGAATGTAACGTTGCAAGCATGTAGTTTTTGTTTTCAATAATACAAATATTTTTACCTTTTTAATTTAAATTTTTGTTTTCATGTTTGGTTGCAAGCTTGGATAATCCATTTTGGACCCTCTAACCTTTACAGTGTCACTTACATTAGCCCTTTATGTTTACAAAATTGATGATCCATAAACTTACTTGTAAAAATTCAACTCCTTAATATTCTTCACTTTCTTAAAAATGACATGAAACCATATATTGTTACATTTATCCAACTTCCTAAATAATCTATGTTGGTCGCAAGATGGTGCAAAACCTGAAACCATATGAAATGTGTTTCTCAATTAGAAATAAAAACTTATCAGATTGAATGATTAATAAACAAAAAATATCAATGTGATACAAATCATACCTCTCCAATAGTAATGAAAATCTCCCAAAATATTTGTTATTTGGGAAAAACCTAGATATCCATGCTTTCCTTCTACAAACCAAAATAGTTTCAACTAAACACCACTATCAGCCCATTTAAATACGTTCACAAAATCATAAATTTATGCCAACCCAAATGGCTTCAAAAATAATATTGCACTAATAAAATATATATAAAAGTACTCCTAAAATTACAACACCCAATTACATAACACATTGGAATATGTCTACTTTTTTTCATGTCACAAGCTTTTAACTAGCTATTAATCACAGTTTTCCACATATTTCTAATTTCATGGATTCAACATAAATTCCTCACAATTACTCTAATATTTCCTTGCATCAAATGCTTAGGAAAAATAAAAAAATATTCCCTCATTTTCTAAGGTATCTCACTCTTGCTTGAAATTTGAAGTTTATTATTATTATTTTGACATTTTATTTCCACCTCCTCGGGTACACCTTTATCAATCCACCATAACTACTACTCTCACCCCTTTCATATGTCACTCGATTCCACTAGTCATCCTCCATACTAATTATATGTGTGAATTCCTACCCTATGTAGTCAGGCTTAAACATGTTAACGTTAGTGGGTTATTAGAAAATAAATGAAGACATGTAAATATAAGAAAAACTACAAGAAGAGAAGCCAAACAACCTCCAATAGAGATGAGACAAGCACACCCAAGACTTGTTTTATTTTCTCCTTTGAGGATATATATGGGTGTGTTCTCCAAACATGATATATTATCCCCAATATGCAAGCTCAAAGTGATGGAATGTAAGATAATGCAACTAATGAATATCCAAGATGATACAAAACTAGTATGAGGAACTAGTTTGCAACAAAAGATCTAGAGATGAGAGTAGAAAATATAGAATGAGATGTAAGTTCTATCAAACTAACATGGCTACCAAGATTTATTCTAACATACTATGAATATTCAAATCTAAGAAATGAACTAACTTGAAATTTTTAAATTCTCAAAATGAAACTAGTATACTAACTCTACATGAAAAGGATGGATCTAAACACGAGGAGTGGTAGATTTTTGGGAGAGATGAAAGAGCTTGGATGAGGTGGAACATGTGTGGCATCCACATATGAGCCACATAGGAGACAAATGGAAAAAGGGGGTGGCCATACAAAATTGAACCTTTCTCACACATGTATGAGAAACTTGAGACAAGATGGGCTTTTAAGGTTTGAGAGGCTCAAAGTTACTCACATATTTTGTGAGAAACTTTGGGAAGAGAAGAGGGTACAAAGGTGTAAGATTATAGTTGGATAATTGAAGGAAGGTGGTGTTGATAATATGGAAGATAAAAACTAATTGATTGAATGAAATGTGAAACATGCATACATATAAAAATTAGTATATCATCCACACAGATAGACACAAGATTTTATCATGGAAACCCTGTTAGGGGAAAAAACATGATGGGGAAGATTACCCACAGTAATAAAATACCTTGTTAGATGTATATCCTTATTACAATGTATGGGGAATGAACATGCATTAAGTATCACTTCCTAGAGCTCACTACTCGAATGAAAAGCCTCGGGCTACAACCCTAAGGAAGGGTCACTACTTTACAATCCAATCACAAAAATGATCAATATTTTTTTGAACTGTGTAAATGACATCTACCTTATTGAAACACTTATGATCACCACTGAGTAAGGCTCTTCCTATACTAGCCACCTCTAGCATTCACATCCTTAATCTGCAAGTTGAATTATCCCTAATTTATCATCTTATACTAAGAACTAGGCTGAAAAAACCTAATTCATCATATCTTCAAATCAATGCACAAAATATCTCATTCAAATCCATCTTTGACCATCAAATCATAGCCACAACTTATATCAACCACCTCGAGATCGTAACACATCCAGATTTCACAATTTAGCACTTGCGCAACACGATTTACCAAATAAGTCAGACAAGAATATGAATAATTTATTAACAATATTATTATTGACCAAAAAATCCACCAATCTGATCATTATTATCCATGTGTATCGCCAAATAATCAAGCACATACTTCAATAACATCCTATAGCATCATTATAAAAACTCAATCATTCAAATCCACCACTGCCATTGGATTTGCTAGCTCTTTTCAGCAAAGCTGAAGAACACTGTCAAGAAGTATTTGAGACAATAAGATTATTCCCTATATTCCTCTAAAGTAAAAAAAAAAAAAAAACCCTGAGTTGAAGACAGTTGAGTATGTCCCTAGCACACTCCTTGGTTTTCTCCATGAAGTTATAACTTGATTGTGCACACTGAATCTCTTTCTATCTTCCTATCAACATTGTCTTTCACCCAGTCTATCAGTAACCAATCCTAACCTTTAATCATGTCCAAATATTCATGATATCCTCTAGAAATTGGAGTGAAATAACTAATTACCTTCTTCAACAATATCCCATGTGTGCAACTTTATATCTACAATATCTGATTGTCATTGGACCTCTAAACATCTTATTCCACTGGCTAAATTGCAATAGTTAAGTTAGCAACAATCAAATGGATCTTCCAATAAATTCCTCTAGTTCCTCTGATATGTTGACATAAATGACAACACATCCAACATGCCAATATGCCAACAGGTGGGTGGTTTCCTTGGGAAGAGTTACTCACACATGTGTGAGCAACTCTTTAAGCACTAATAATTTAGGAATCACCTTTTTAGGGGCCTAATCATGGATTACTGTAAAAAGGTAGGCTTAGTGGGTGAAGTGATGTGTGTAGGCTAGGCCTTATGTTCAAATTTATATTAGATTAATAATTAAATTTGTCAAATAACATTTAGAATAATTTAGGAATATGGAGGAAATAAATAAATTTAAATTTATTTAAAAGGGGGTTTGAGGAGGACAATGTATTCAATTAAATTTAATATGTTATAGGGGGATGTATTTAAATTAAATTTAAATACATTAGGAGATGAACCTTGTTTAATTAAATATAATTAATTAAATAGGTAGATGAAAATAAAAAATATAATTAATTAATTAAAACTAATTATAATGTTAAGGAGGTACATTAATTTAAAATAAATTTAATTAATGTTAAAGTGCTAAGGATATTTTTAGACATCTACATTTCTCCCCTCTTTGATGCAGTGTTGAGGATAATATCATGTCAAAGAAAAGAAAACAAGATTCCCCAGAGGGAGAGAGGAATCATGGGATACATTCCAAAGAGAACGGAGAGAGATCATGCCCCCTCGAGAAAAAGACGCAAAAAACTTTGGGGGAATTTTCTTTAAAAAGGTAGAAGGAAGGGAAAAGAATGAAGAAAAATGGGAAAATGGAGAAAGTTGCATGACCATCAGGGTGGTGGGAGAAAATGGGATGGAAAATGAAGACTCAGAAAAAAAATGGGCCAGGGGAGCTATAAGTAGGACCAAAGGGCCCTATGAGAGGTCATCTTTTAGTACTCCTTGTTAAAGAACCTACAGCACTGAGAGAAAGATGACAGCAGAGTAAGAGAGAGGACAGCTCTGGGACTGCATAGACCTATATCAGAGGTTGGATGACTAGAAACCATCGGTGACTATCAAAGACCTATCTTTGTACTTCAGTTTTACTTTAGAATTTTGCATTTATGGTATGACATTGTATGACCAATTTAGGGCTCCAACTGGGTTGGGCCAGAGATGTTGATCAGTCAATCAGTGTCTATGTAGATGTTGATCGACCCATCATCATCTGCAAAGACAATGATTAGGGAACAAAGACATCAATCATCTGATCAGTGTCTTTGTAGACATGAGAGAAGGTTTAAAAGACCATAGTCCTGGTCATGGATCAACCTCTCTATGGATTGGTGTTTGCACCGATCTACATCTCTAAAAAATAATTGACATCTCCACCGATGAAGAAAAGGACATCTATTTAGTGTTGTAAAACACATCTTAGGAGGTTTGGAGCAGACATAGGTTAGATCAGGGACACGATGCCTGAAGCAAGATCAAGTTTTTAGGAATAAGAAAGGATTAAGGGTAACAGACACAAGTATGAATTAATGCAGGTACAAGATCCTCCCTTAGGATCAAGGGAGCATTGGGCCGATACTATAGAGTTATGGGATCAATTGAGTATAGAGGAGTGGGGATAGGTGACTCTATGCAGGCTACAACATGTACAAGAGTGGTTGCAAATTTGAGCGCATAATGCTTCTACCTACCTACAGGGGAGGTGATGATAACTTTGCATGATGTATGGAGGATATACTAGGTGTTGATCAGAGGGACCATTCTAGAGTACATTCTAGAGGACTCCCTATATTACATGGAGGCTTGTTTCTGGAAATTGATGGCACATATTCCATGAGACCAAACTAGGATGTCATGTAGACTAGATATCATAGTGCGCTTACTTAGACTCACACTTTACCTTGCAGGGTTGATAAGGGGTATCATGTTACCTAATCTCACAGGTGATTGATTTTCCATGGATGGGATCACTTCTTGAGCCTGATGTTAGAGGAGGAGGGCGCAATGCACTGCTAGGGGTACACCATACTAGGTAAGTTATCTCACAACCTTCATATCTGTTCTTATAGATGTTGCAATAACCTTAGGTCAAGGGTATATTTATTTTTAGTCTAGGCTTGGGAGGACATAGAAGTTACCATACCCATTAGAAGGAAGGAACACAGACAACTGTATGAGCCCTATGCTTATAGATATAGATATCTCATCTAGTATGGATCTACCAGGAGTACATACTATTTGAGGAGGATACTCGATGGCCTAGTGGTGTTTGAGTGGAAACCTTATAGAGACTACGAATCATGGGGCCATTGGGATGATCAACATTAAATAGAGGATGTTCAATATGATATTTATCAGTTGTCCTTCATCCAAAGAGACTGTTGGCTTCTCTGGAGGACTATATACATGATTTATCGATATCAACCATCGTGGCTCACACAATAGTTTGGTCTGACACATGAAACTATTCCAGAAAGTTTTCCTCATCTACATGTCACATGGGAGGTAGGTTATGGAGATACATATCAGATCTTGTATAGGTGCACTCCATCTGGATTTCTATGGAGAATATCCCCTAGAGGAGAGGTAAGGAAGTATAAGATGTTGAAATGACACCTACCTACATAGCTTGTTGGATCACCCATCAACCTATTAGACTCACAAATCTAGTGTTGGTAGTTGTACATGAGAATTTGGGACCTGATGAGAATTTACAAGAGGGGGTGATGAGGGAGGGAGATGGAGGTGATAGAGGGGATGGAGGAGATAGGAGGCCAGTATGGTCTAGAGTATAGGTTGTGGGTCTCAATAGAGGGCTCCAACAACAAAGGTATAGTGACCACAGGTGCATGGATCACATGTATATGGACCACCCACAACACCAGCAATAGAGACAAACACAGCCTCAACCCCACCGGTTTAGCCACCACCATGATGGTGAAAAAAGTATTTCACGGTGCCCTTCATTAGATCCATGACGTGATCAGCAAGGATAAATATCAGATTAATCATTAGAGATAACCTACAAAGGGTGAGTGGAGACATGGAGATAGAGAAGTGCAACCACACCACCAATCAAGTAGAGAGGGATAGTCTTCAGGAAAAGGATGATAGGGTACATGTATTTTTAGTGGCAGAGAGGACCATGAGTGTTATTCTGGAGATAGTGCTATCATATTTGTAGAGGAGAGTGGACTGTAGAGATTTTGGGAGTGAGAAAATTGCGATGGTGGAGAGAGGAGGAGAGGATGCAGATGATCTCATATGACAACTGTAGGATATTACAACAGAGAGAGACTCATGGTAGAGATGGGCTAAGTAGTATAGGGGAGAGTGAGAGATCAGTCGATAGGATTCTACAGGACCAGGGGTCGTACAAGTTATGAAAGATTATTTTTTTGTGTTGAGGTTTTTAGGGAGAGAAGGATATGATGAAACATATTACATGGACCTTTTTCATTAGGAAATGCTAGAGGGCCAGAGGTAGCCACCCTACTCAGAGAGGATGAGATCACAGTATACAGGTAGGACATCATAGGGTTCAGTGGGCATGCCACCTAGGGAAATTAGATGTGATGAGGGTGGAGAGGGTAGTCCATCCTAGCCAATTCCATGAGGGCCACTTAGATATATTGATACAAATTTTTTATTTTTGACACATGAGATGATATGTATGGGACCACCTTGGTGCATTTATGATAATATATGATTTTTTGATGTACTATTTGATGGACTACATGATGAAACTTTTATGAAATATTTAATAGACTCTATGGACATTATGGATTGTTTATGCATGAGTTATATTATACATATGATGATCATACTAACAATTTGTGAAGCAAGATGAGTGTGATTTGTTATTTATACTATATGATATGATTATGATGATTCTAACATGTGTGATACAAGTTAGCATGGATTATGGATTTATGTATGATGTGTATATGATGTATATATAGGATGGATGATTATGATATATGGATATTACATTTATTAAGATGTGGTGTATGCATATGTAGATATGGTGGATATATTATATGGATATGATTGTGATGGATATTTAATGATTAATGCAATGTATAGATAATAAATACAAATGCAATTTAATAAATAATTTTATGTAGATAATAACTATATGTGAATCTATTTAATGTAATGAAATGGAATTGAAGTGATAAATGAACATGAAATGATCCTAAGAAGATAATAACATAACTTAATACAATGTGCAACTAATTAAATAATGTAACTAATGTACTTAATGCAATGAAATGGATAATAATGAGATAATGAAATGAACTGATGTAATGTGCAATTATCAAAATGCAATGAATCTAATCACATGCAATAGGATGTATGATGTTAATGCACCTAATAGATGTAATGCAATCTAATATACTTGATAATGCAACTATATATGATATGTAATCTAATGAAGCAATGCAACTAAATATGATATATAGCTATTAGAAATATTAAGAAAAAAATAGAGATTAGGAAGGAAAGAATCCAAGAGAGAGTTTTCAAGAAGTAAGAATTTTACCATAACCCAATGAATGAAGGACAATTCAATAGCTTTCACCAAAAACATCAAGGAGATCAAGATCAACACAAAGACAATGTTTTTGAAAAGGGAGAACCAAGAAAAACCCCTTGTGCTTATAATATGAATGAGGCAATGAGACAAGAAAGAGAGAGAGAGCTTGAGAAAGAAGCCCATTATGACATTGTGAGAGAAAGAATGAGAATGAGAGAAGAAGAGAGAATAAATCCCATGAGAACCAACTTGAGAGAACCAACTTTAGAACCAACCTTAGAACCAACCTTGAGAAGTGTGTGAGAAGCATCTCTTAAGTAGATACGAGTGGAGGAGTTTGCATGTAACTCCCATACTCTATGAGTGCCACATTCACATTAGGTGTGTGCCATGTGTAGGAATCCTCTTAAGGAGGAATATCTAATTTCCTTTTTAAAGGAAATAAAAATATGTGACATGTCCTTGGTTTATCCTTTAAATACATAGTTACCAAGGAAAGATTAATTTCTAACATCCCCCTTTAGTCTTTACTTGGGGAGATGAGATCAATACATATTAAAGCAAAATGTGTACAATGATTTTCAGATCTCTCTTTAGAAAGAGTCATTGTTAAGGTATCAAAAAATTGATTATTGTGCTTGCAATAGATGAGGGATTCATGTGTCGCTTCAACATGTTCTTTTCTAAAGTGATTCTGGAGTGATATGTGTAACACCCCAAAATTGGCACCTAATAATCAATCAATTTTGGTGCATGTTCTTATCCTCGAAGTCCTATTGTATTAGGCAAATTCTTCTCCTAATTGACTTTAATTGACTAAGTTTAAAATGCAGAAAACCCAAATTTGCATAAATCTGACATTACATTTAATTCCTAATTTCTCAAATGATTATTAGCTAAAATCCCTATGATTAATTGATTTAAATCTAAAGTCCTAAGTGATTTTAATTAAATCAATTCCACCCCCTTTGGCTAATATACATAAAACGAATTGAAAGGTTATTTGATTATTGAATGAATTATCCTCAAAAAGGGAATTCCATAATTCCATGTGAAAGGACACTTATGTGTCAATAATTCATTCTTTTATTTAAATAATCTTTGTTTATTTGTCTCAATTGGAGAATGAAGAG
>MU224948.1:322104-344682 GCA_018584345.1 Thuja plicata
CTAATATTTCAATTGGAATCAATGATATATGCTTTTATTTGATATTCATTCTCATATCTAACATTTCAATTTGATGTTCTCAAGTTTTCATAGATTATAAGCTTTCAATTCTAGAGTAAGAACATTTCCTTTCCTTTGCTAGTTTAATTGCATCTTTACTTCCATAGAATAGCTGCAAATCATTCTTAGCTTAGTGCAAATTCAATTTCTTAGTCTAAATTGCATCTCTTTTCATAGACTAGTTGAAGATTTTTTTCATAGAATAATGGCATTTCTCATTTTCTTGCATTCTTAAATCCTCCATGTTAGCAATGGTCAGGTTGTTGGCTCTCGTTCTGAGGGTAAAGTTCAACATCCACACCTAATTAGGAGGCAACAGGTCGCTTCAATCATATTTGCAGAGCAAATAATTCATGTTTGTCTTTGTGAATTAAGAGATTGTGTAAGGACTATGTTGTGTTTATGTTGAATCCAGAGGTCCACATTCAGCATACAACAATATGTGCTTGGAGCTTGAATGGTACATAGGAATTTCTTGGAGGGAGGACCCAAATATTCAAGTAATCTTTGATTCTGCATAACTTAGTTAGATGCATGTGTACATTCTTTATATTCATTTCCAGTAGAAAATTGAGATGGAGATTTTTCATAAATACTTCTCCAAGAAATAGCACCAGAGCCTGTAAAGAGGTAATAATCACTAGTAGATCTCCCATCATTGGGGTCTCCTAGAGCTTAATCAGTAAAAAAATGTAAAACACAATGATAGTGTGAATCATAAAATAAATCAGGGTATGTAATCTAGAACGCAATCATCACTTTCATAAAAGAAATTTGTAATGTATCCATCAGAATAAGAAAAATCAAGAGTGGAGCTATTATAATCACCAGTATCACTAGTAATGTCATCAATATTATTGTCATTATCATTGACCTCCACAACAATCATAGGATTAGTACACAATTCAAAGAATTCATGAAGATCATCTTGATAAATACAGACATCTCTAATAGGAGATTCAAAGAAGGTACAATGACATTAAGAAAGGTAGAGATAATATCCTCTTCTTGATCTAAAATATCATCAAAAGAGGAATATTCATAATGAGGATGAGACATAATTAAATATACAGAATAAATAGATTAAGCCCAACGGAGTGAAATACATTTAATATATTATGCTAAGGAGAATGAAAAATAAATTTAACATAAATAGTAAAGGATAAATTGTACGAATTTTTAAAAGTTTAAATTTTTTGTTAAACTGATGAAACAAATTTTAATTGCAATAAAATAACAAATTAGCAATAGATTATTTTTTATAATGATTAAATGAAAGTGGGTTTAAGATGATATTAAAAAATATTAAGTGAAACAAAATGTATAAGCGTTAACTTTTTTGATAAAAAAATTAAATTTAAAGATTAAACTCAATTTTTGAAAAATAACTTTGTGAATTAAAATAATAAACAAATATGATAACCTGTAATAATTTGAGAATGATTAACTTGTAAATTATAATAAAAACGTTAAGAATGGTTAGAAATATCTAAAAAGGAATCAACAAATAACCAAAGATAGCTAAAAGGCTACCATGGCAGAGCCAAAAAAATGTATTGCATCTCTATAACAAATGATTAACTTGCATCAATAAAAAATAATGAAGAACCTAAAGTGTTAAAAAAATGTTTTAATAAAATGATAGAAGTAGAAAAGAAAAGAGACCACAAGCTACACAGAAGACAGACTGAACAAGAAAAGTTGGAATGAAGTGAAGAATCTAATACCAAAATGTTACCTACATAGGCTGGCAGATGAATGTAGCCAAGTGGAACAAACACACAACACTGTTAGAAAAAGACAATGCCTAGGAAGCACATGGATAAAAAATACTCACAAAGAATGTTGGTTAGAAATAATAGCAGCAACAGCTATGGTTGCGTTAGAAGCAGCCAAGAGAAGGGAAACAACAAGGTTGCACGTGACCAAGGAGAGGCCACAAAAAAGAAGAGAGATAGCGTAAGGGAGAAAGGTTGGAAAGGGTTTGAAGCATAGGAAGAGGAGTGAGCTACATAGGGAGAAGATGAAGGCTACATGGCAACTACTAAGGAGAGGGGAAAAACTTAAGGAGGGCAGAGCTAGAAGGAAAGAAAGAAAAATAGAAAATTTTCCTACTGACTTTTCTAAAATGTTAAAGATGAATGTGCTGGATTACAGGCTGCACTAGAAGGAAATACAGCATGCAAAGGCTGAAAAGGTAGGATATAAATGGTATTGATAGAAATCCCACAGAAAGTTGTGCAAGAAGGGAGAATGAAAAAGAAGCCAAGAGGGAGGTGAGACAGAAAGAAAGGAAGAAAAACAAGAATATAGAGCTATGAAATGTAATAATGTAAAGCCTACAAGACAAAAAAAAACATTGGAACCAGTTTATATATAAGCAAGAAAAAAAATATAAACCTTCCTGCAACCACAGAGAGAGATCACAACTATTTCGAAGAGATCAAAGAAGAGCTATGAACAAATGTATCCACCCTACAAAAAAATTGTTCTGGCAACAACAAAGCCTGAAACAAATATATATAAACAGTGGACAAAGATGAAACCCTCAAATAGATGTATATTAGAATCGTTTAAATCCTACACCAAATGTTAGAGGAATATATTAAGATAACAATTTAAACATAAAATGCAGAATGAAAAAATTGTAAATCCCTTGTGGTTTCCTGACAGAGGGTAAAAAAAACTATAAACTAGAAGAATAATAAACCCTGAAGGACAGAGTTATCAATTCAAACTTGCAATAAATAGTGAGCTTGATTGCAATAAAAAATATAGATATAATTGCTTTAAATATTATTAGAATACATAGATATAAAACCAAGTTGCTGATAGAAAAGAGCTATATAACCCTACAAACAAGAGGATTAGATTTAAAATAGATATAGAGAAATGATAAAATCTTTAAGAAAAAAAAAGAGCTAGAAAAAAGAAGAAGTTAGAACCAGATATGAATACCGATTTAAATGATAAAGATCAAAACATGTAATACTAAATTCTTCCCTTGCAGTTATCTGACACGGGGAAAATTAGAAAAAATAAAATAGGTTTGGAAGTAAACCGTCCAAACCTAGAAAAAATCTAAAAAAAAGCTGCAACAAAAGTTAGTTTATGAAAACATGCAAACACTCAAACAAGAATTGTTAGTGGCTCTGATACCATGTTAGAAATATTAAAAAAAACATAGAGATTAGGATGGAAAGAATCCAAGAGAGAGTTTGTAAGAATTAAGAATTTTACCATAACCCAAAGAATATAGGACGATTCAATAGCTTTCACCAAAAACATCAAGGAGCTCAAGATCAACACAAAGACAATGTTTTTGAAAGGGGAAAACTAAGAAAAACCACTCATGCTTATAATATGAATGAGGCAAGGAGCCAATAAAAAGAGAGAACTTGAGAAAGAAGTGTTAGGAATAACAGTCCACAAGCAAAACTGAGAGGGGGGTGAATAAGTTGTGATATAGAATATTAAACTTTAAACTTTATAAACCAAAACTTCAATGCAAATGATAACACAGTAAATGCCAACACAATAACACAGTAATCTATGCTTTGATGTTTTGTTTTACACATTAATAAAACATGATTGATCAGTAAACACTAAGTTATTTACTTTATTTCGGTAAAGGTTAAAGAAAAGATAGACTGTATTCAGTAAAGCTTAAGGAAAAGATAAATAGTATAAACACCGAGCAATATATATTTGATAAAGGCATACATCTTGTAGGACTGAAGATAAGTATAGGTTTTATATTTGTGGTATAAAGTTTTGGATTGAATTATTGGATTAATTTTTTAGGCCATTGATTCACCCCTCCCCCCCCCCCCTTAGTTATTCTAACAATTGGTATCAGAGCTTGTGTGCTTGGAAGAGAGTTATAAGACTCAAGCTAAAGATCACAAGATGAGAAAAAGGGATGTGCCTAAGTTGACCAAGGAAAAATTTGCATCATGGAAAAGCAGGATAAGACTCCACCTATCAGGTATTGGAAATGATGTCATATAGTACTCGGATACTAAATTTTTTTTACCTACTGGACCTTTGACAATTGATCAATTAAGAGAGAATCATGAACACAATTATATGATGATAGAAATTTCTTCCTCACTCTCCAATGTTGAATTTGAAGATGTCAAATCATGCACCACTGCAAATAAAATGTGGGAAAAAATTAAGCTAGTACATGGAGGAGATAAGAATGTGCTGAGAGCTAAGGTAGAAAGCCTAAGAGGAAAGTTTGATGACCTAAGAATGAAAGAAGGAGAAAACATCACTTAGTACAGCTGCAGAATCAAAGAAGTTGTCAATGCTATCTGAGGAGTAGGAGGTGAACTTGAAGAAGAAACATTGGTAAGTAAAATTCTAGGAACCTTATTGCCTATTTATGCTATTAGAGTATCTGCTATACAAGAAATGAGAACAGTAGAAAATAAAAATGTTACCCTAGATAGTTTGATTGGTAGACTTATTTCATTTGAGATGAATAACTTTGACAATAGTGTCTTACCAAATATTGAGTCTACATTCAAATCTTCTTTGAAAATAAGTAAATCAAGTCATAAATATACTATTAGAAATGATAGTGACAGTGATAGCGATGAACAAGAACTTGATGAGATTGAAGCACTAATGGATAGAAGATTGCAGAGAGGCAAAGGTAGATACAAAGGTAAATTACCATTGGTATGTTTTAATTGTAAAGAGATTGGACACTTTGCTTCTAGATGTAGTAACAAAAGAAAAGAAGAAAGAAATAATGACAGATCTTATGAAAATAAGTTTGACAGAGGTGATGACCGAGATTACCGAAGCAACCGAAAATCTGAAAGAAGAGATAGCTAAGACTATAAGGACAAAGGAAAGAAATTTTGTTATGTGGCTGAGAACAAAGATGGAAATACTGACACCAAAACTTATGAAGATATTAAGGTGGTATTTTTTGCTATCAAGGATGATTTAGACGAAGAGGAAAGGTATGTTGAGATTGCACTCGTATCTAAGGTTAGTAAAAATAATGTCTGGATTATTGATAGTGGTTGTACTCACCACATGACTAGAGATAAGGAAAAGTTTGAAACTTTTGAATATTATAATGGTGGATAAGTAAGAATGGGTAATGACTCACCTTGTCTGGTTGAAGGTAAAGGAACAATCATGTTAAATAATCTGATCAGATGTGAAAATGCATATTGGGTGAAGGGACTTAACTATAATCTATTGAGTGTTTCACAGCTGAATAACACAGGTCGCCAAATTGCATTTGAGAACAAAAAGGCAAATATCTTTAATGATTCAGGAAGGTTGATCTGTACTGGTGAACAAAAAAAAGGTAACCTATTCTATCTTGATGATATTAAGACCACTTGTTTAATGGCTAGAAACAAAGACATATGGTTGTGTCATAAAAGGTTATGTCATGTGAATTTTGACAACATGGTTAGGATAAGAAATAAAAAAAATTAAGAGGCTTACCGAGCATGTCAAAGCCCGAGCATTTCATGTGTAAGAATAGTCAAAAAGGTAAAATGACAAAGTCTAGTTTCAAGAGGAAAAACTATACATCTAATGCTATTCTAGAGTTAGTCTATACTAAATTATGTAGACCAATGAGAACAAAGAGCTACTATGGTGATAGATACTTCATTCTCTTTGTTGATGATTATTCTAGAATGATGAATGTTATGCTCTTTAAAGAAAAATCAGAAGCATTCAAGATGTTTAAATGGTATAAAGCTATAGTTGAAAAACAAAGTGGAAAGGAACTAAAATGTCTAAGATCAGATAGAAGAGGATAATTTATTTCTGATGAATTCACCAACTTTTGTAATGAGAATGGAATTCAAAGACAGGTTTCTGCACCGAGAATACCACAGCAGAATGGGATTACTAAAAGAAGGAACAGATCAATTGTTGATTTTTCCAGAACACTAATGATTGAGAAAGACATCACACAAACATTCTAGAGAGAAGCTGTCATTACTATTGTCTACACATTAAACCAAGTTCAAATAAAACAAGACACCAATAAGAAAACTTATGGGCTATGGTATGGATACACACCCAATGTAAGTTACTTTAGAATTTTTGGAAGTCAATGCTATATTTTGAAAGATGATAGGAATGGAAAGCTTGACTCCAAAGGTGATGAAGGAATATTTCTAGGTTATTCTACCAAAAGCAAGGCTTATAAATGTCTTAACAAATCCTCTAACAAAATGATTGAAAGTGCAAATGTCAAAGTGGATGAATTTGTTGAGAAAAATGACGAGGAAAGTAGAAAGGAACTGGAAGACTACAATAGGTTTTTCTACAGTGAAGAACCTAACACCTTGCCCAAGCAATAGTGTATCTCTCTTGAGCGACAGAATAATACACCAGAGCATCAGGCCACAAACACCAAAAATTAGGAAATTGCTCACGATAATGTACTGAGCAATGAAGATCAAAATGAAGGTCAAGATGATGATCAAAGATCTGAACTAGTACTTGCCCAGTATGTCAAAAGACACCATCCACATAACCAGATCATAGGAGACAAAAAGGCTGGAATGAGAACAAGAGGTAAGTCACTAAACACTAGATTTTTGATTTGTGATTTTGAGCCTATATTTGTCAATACTGCACTTGAGAATGAAGAATGGGTCAGTGTTATGAATGAAGAAATTGAGAAAATTGAAAAGAACAGAACATGGACATTAGTACCTAGACTGAATGACAAAACTGTCATTGGTACGAAATGTATATTCAGAAACAAACTGAATAAGAATGGAGAATTCACAAGAAACAAAGAAAGATTAGTATGCAAAGGGTATGCACAATAAGAAGGTATTTACTGTGGAGAAACCTTTTCACTCATTGCTAGGCTAGAAGGAGTAAGAAGGAGTAAGAGGTGATAATAGAATATGTTTAATCCAAAGAAAAATTAGTAGACATATTCACAAAGCCATTGCCTAAAGATGCATTTGAGTACTTGAGGAAGAGACTAGGGGTCTGACCCTTGTCTATTGGTCACTAAGTTGACTAGGAAGTTGCATCAGTCTACACATTATCAGAAGATCATTCATGTTGATGCAAGCAAAGATATGGACTGCAATGATACATCATTACAAGAAGGTACTTATTTGCACCAAATACCAGAGTTATTGCATTATGGATGAAGAAGAAATTCAAGGAATATATTAAAGAGAGAGATATTATATATTTGGCATTGTTTTGATTAAGTAAAAGAAGGATTTGAAAGGCCCCGAAACCTTGTACAAAAGATTAGAAGATAGGAAAAGCTGATCAGTCAACTACCAAAAGATGAGACAAAAGAGAAACAGGGACCCTAGGCCCCACAAACCCAAAAAGCAGAAAAAGACAGCCCAAAAGGAAAAGATAGCACACAGGGAGCAAGATAGTCTCCATCAGATCTTTCGCTTGCTCCACAATAAACTCCATGTTACCCATCGAGATTCTGAGGACTTCGAGGCTCGTGTCTTTCTTCTTTATACTTACACGAGTGCGGATGCTAGAGCCCAGACCCTCTTTGGAATCCTTACTCTCCTCCCCTCTATTAACCTTGAGCCTCTCCATTAGATTCTTGCATTTCTCAACAGAAACTTTCAGAATATTGAAGCTTTGCTCACAGATTTTTTTAACCATCAATTCCATTTTCTCCACTTTTCCTTCCAGAGATGACAAGCGCACCTCATTATTTCTAGCTTATGCTTCTTTGTTCATATTGTTAATATTTTCCTCCATAGTTAACACTTTAGTGCCCAGCTCCCCAAAGGCTTCACCCTTGTTGATAGCTTCAGTCCAATTCTTCAAACTGGTTGCCATAGACTCTTCCCCAAAGGTAGAAACTTTAATCATACTCACAATCTTTCCTTGTTCTTTAATTTCTACCTCAATATTCGTAGTATCTTGAGCTATGGTATCCATAAACCTCCCAAAAGAAAGGATGTTGTCTTTCTAGTCTGTGCCAATGTTGAAGCTTTCATTTTTGTTCCTTGTTGTGTCAGTATTGTCCTTCTCCTGAATACTAACCTCTTTTTCCTCAACCTTACTCTAAGTGTTATCCATGTCTTTCTCCACCTTCTCCTTTTTCTACAGACTCTCATGAGCAGGATCCTCCTCATCAGAGGATATGAGGATACCCTTTTTCTTCTTCGATTTCTTGATAACAGAAGGCTTCTTAAGACTGACTTTCCTTTTTTTCTTTCTTTTGGGGTTTTCTTCATCTTCAGTTATGAAACCCTCCAAATTAGGGTTCATCTCCTCATACTCCAAATTTTTCTTAGACACAATCTTCGAGGAACTACCCTTCATGCTTCCCATACCTCTAGTGCTAATAGTGTTCATCTCGTCCTTAGTATCATCATAAAATCTTTCTCTCGACTCTTCGTCCTCAGTCTCCACATCATTAAGGATATTGCCCTTACCAACAATTTTATCCATTTTCCTCATTTTTAACACATCATAAATGAGAACCATTAAACCTTGGTGAGATGCATGATCCCCAAAAGGGTCATTCTGAAACTCCCTCATAGTGACATTCAGAGAGCTCATATGATAGAAAGGGATGTTCATTTCCTCATTATGCCTAAAATAATTCAGGATAACAAAATGATGCTCATAGGCTCTGGTAAATCTCCCATCAAGGGTAAGATAACATATAGCAGCATATAAAACAAAATGCCATTGATGGCTAATATTAGCAGGACTGAAAAAACCTCCTACCTTCTTCACAAGTCTATTAGCCTCTTCCTCATTCTTCGAGAACCTCTCATAAGCTTTATCAGAATAGTTGCGATCACGATAGAACTTCATGCTATTCATAGGAAGACCAGTGGCCTCCGCAATAAGTTCCTCATTGATATCTATCCATTGATTATTGAAATAGATCTTCCCTTTCTTCCAATTATGCATGAAAAAACTAGTAATTGCAGGGTTTCCCCCATGTAGCTTCTCCATGTACGTAGAAAAATTCCCCTTCTAAAGAATTTCCCAGACTTGCTCATTTTGCTTCCACTCACTGTAGTCTGAAGGTTCATGTATTTTCTTACTCCCGCCCATTCTATATATGCTAACAGTATTTCTCTGGTTCTCTCTGTGCTTGATTTTTCCGTTATTCTCCTTTCTTATAATGTATTCCACAATTTTTGATTGCCCCCAGAATCTGTGTGAAATAGCATTTTGACACCAAGTGGCATTGAAGAGGATAAATGCCACATAATTAGGACTTACATCACTCGTGTTAGTTTCATTCATTCAATTAATTGTTTTTCACTTCTCTGAGTTCCGTAGATCATCTCCTTGTGCATAAGGGATTTGATATCGTACGGCAGGCTGGGTTCATCATGCCAAGTATAGATATGGTTATTTTTACATGCGTAATTGGCCGCCCAATCTGTACTTACATTGCCTTCATGGTACACATGCATAATAATACATTAATTCATAGTTTTGATTATAGATTTGGCATAATCAATAATATTACTAATCATCCAAGAAGGGTTGGAAATATTATTAAGGGCCTTGATAATATTTAGGGAATCCCCTTCAAGCCAGAGATTTTAATAATTATTTTCTTTAGCCATAATTAGACCATTAAGGGCCACCAAAGCCTCTGCCATATGGTTATTTTGAACACTAATAGGGATAGCCCTCACAACAATACTATGTCCTCTCTCATCACGGATGATCATTCCACATCCCACAATTCTAGGATTACCTTTTGATGCCCCATCAAAGTTAATCTTAATCCAACCCGTCAAAGGACTTTCCCAAGCCACTCCTTCTCTATTATTGCTGTGAACTTCCTCATCCAATTGAATACCCCAATTTTTAATAATTGCACAATCCTCTTTCCCTTTAGAATCATCTTTCATCTTCATAATTTTGAAGTTCTCAATAATCATATTCTGAATTTTCCTGTATAAGATTTTAGGGGAGGTCTCATTCTCTCTAAAAATTCTTTCATTTCTTTCCTTCCATATTGCCCAAGTAATGCGGGGGAGGGAAATTTGCCATATCTTTCTAATGCATTCACTCTTATTATTAATACCCCATGAAATGAACATTTTATGGATATCATGAGGTAAAACCCAATCCATATTAAAGGCCTTCAGCCAATAGGACCATATCTCATTAGCATAATTGCAATGAATAAATAGATGGTTGACCGATTCTTCCTCTTTCCTACACAAGACACACATATTAGTTATATACATTCCTCTACTCTTGAGGTTGTCAAGAGTAAGGATTTTTTTTTTGAATCATAGTCCAGAAGAAGATGTTGATTTTAGGGGTAAGCCCTTTGATCCAAGCCTTGGCCCGGAAAGGTTTTTCATTGTTATCATAATTGAGATTATAGGCCGATCCTACAGTGATACTGCCATTAGTAGTATGTTTCCATATTAAAGAGTCTTCTTCTGAGTTTAGAATCATGGCATTAAGGGTGATATTCAGAGAGAGAAGGACATTATCCACAGTAGTTAAATCCTTCCATTTCCCATTACTTCTATAATCCATGACCTTAGTACCAATTTTATCTTTACATATATCAGCAAAGGGAACCCCAAACAGTATTCATAGTAAGAGGCTGGTTACCGATCCACATATCATCCCAGAAATCCACTTTATTCCCCTTGCCCACTTTCCACTTCACACCTTTTCTAATGGTATTTTTGGCTTTAATTACATTCTTCCATATACAGGATCCCACGAGGAAGTCATCAGTATTAATAAAATAATTAATAGAAATAGAATTCCTATTATATTTACTATGCCATATAGTATTTCATTTACCTTTCAAGGTAAAACCCCTCCAACCGAGTTTGGCAAGGAGAGATTCATTCATTCTTTTAATTTTTCTTATTCCCAAACCACCTTTGGATTTTGGCATACAAACTTTGTCCCAGGAAATAAGATAAAATCTATTTGTTTTTTCAACACCATTCTAGAGAAAGTGTCTTTGAATTTTTTCAATAGCCTCTACAAATTTGTTGGGTATTCTGTAAAGGCTAAGAGCATAAGTCGGCATACTCTGAAGAGAAGATTTAAGAAGTTGGATTTTTCTAGCCTGACTGAGTAGAGCTCCTTTCCATCCTGTAAGTTTCTTATGAAATTTTTCCACCAGATAGCTCCAAAAGGAATCAGGAGGGTTAATCCCAAGGGGGAGACCCAGATAGGTAGCAGGGAGCTGCCCTATTTGGCAATTCATAATTCTTCTTATCTTGTGCTATCTATACTCAGGGGTGTTAATAAAATAAATAAAACTTTTATTCCAATTGATGATCTGACCAGTAGCCTTACCATAATTGTTGAGGATATTTCTAAGGTGGGCTTCATTTATAGTTGCTTCCCCCATAAAAATTGAATCATCCATGAATTGTTGATGGGAACAAAACATAATTAGAGGAGGAGGGTTTTAACCCTTTGAGATCCCCTTTTCTAACAGTGCTTTCAATATATCTGCCCAGGCACTCTGCAATAATCACAAACAGAACTGGAGATAGAGGATCTCCCTGCCTTAGACCTTTGGAAGATTTTAAAAAGGATGAAGGTGAGCCATTCGCTAAAATAGAGAAAGAGGGGGAAGACACCAGCTGTAAAATCAATTTAATACACTTGGAGTTGAATCCAAAGGCCCTCAAAGTATTCTGCAAAAAATTCCAGTCAACTCTGTCATAAGCTTTAGAGAGGTCTATCTTTAGAATGAAACCTTCTTTTCTAGCCATAGTCAGTGAGTGTATATTCTCATGGACCATAATTATAGAGTCTAAAATTTGCCTGCCCAGAATAAATCCAGTTTGTTGGTGAGCAATTATCTTAGGGAGCAGTTTTAAAATCCTAGAAGTGATTACTTTAGATATAATTTTTTAGGAGGAATTACAAAGACTAATAGGTCGAAAGAGATCCATAGTATCTACCCCTACCTTTTTTGGAATAAGAGAAATGAAAGTACCATTCATTTCTCTGAGAATTCTCTTAGATCCAAAGAATTCTTTTACAACATCAATAATATCCTTATGAATGATAGCCCAATAATCATGAAAGAAAAACATAGGGAATCTGTCAAGACCAGGAGATTTACTACCCTCGAAGGAGAAGATAGCCGCTTTAATCTCTTCATTAGAGGGGATAGCAGAGAGAAAGTGATTATCATTATTTGTCAAAATTTAGGTATACTTTCTAGAAGAGTACCTTGAAGTTTCTGGTCAAGCTGGTCATCCCGGGAGAGAAGATTAGAAAAAAAGATTTTTGCTTCCTTGGAGATATCCTCCTCCTTCTCCACTTCTCTATCTTCAACTTTGAGTTTAGTTATTCTATGAGTAGCCTTATGCTTAGTAGCAGTCATGTGAAAGAACTTAGTGTTCCTGTCCCCCTCTCTAAGCCAAGTGTTTCTAGATCTCTGTTTCCAGAAGATTTCCTCCTTGTGCACAATGTCATGGTATTTTCTCAAGATTTCATTTTCTTTCTCTTTAGGAACTTTAATATACCCTTCCTTTTGAACTGAATCCTAGATATCTTTAAGCTCAGTCATGATATCTGACTTAGAGGAAAAAATATTGCCAAAAGTTTCTTTATTCCACCTCCTAATACTATCTTTAACATGTTTCAGTTTGTAGGTCATCTTGTACATTGCAGATCCTTCTATCTTAATCTTCCACCATTCACTAATTTTGAGATACATTTCAGGATGAATAGTCCACATTTTTTTCAAATCTGAAGGGATAGTTTTTACTTCTAGCTATAGAATCAACAATAAAAGACAGCAGGTAGTGGTTAGACCCAGCTCTGATAAAAGTTGTCAAGGAACAATTATAATGTTTAAACAAGTCATTAGAGATTAAGGCTCTATCTAATCTTACCTCAATCAAATCATCGCCCGCTCTCTGGTTAGACCAGGTGTAGTTGATATCTTGGAGATCAATATCGATGAGAGCTTGTTTAGATATGAAGTTCATCAGGTCAAACCTGCTAGCCAAATTAGGTTGAGTTCCACCAAATTTTTCATCTTTCTTGAGAGGGGTATTGAAATCTCCCATAATAAGCCAACTATCTTTCTCAAAAGACTTCCTGACTCGATCCAGTTTACTCCAGTAGGAATATCTCCCACTTTTAGTATTAGGAGCATAAATATTTGTAAGAATCCAATAAGTTCCCTCCTTAATATGGTGAAATCTAATACATTTCATATTACTTTCTTGTATGATAATATCACCCTCAATGATGTCTCCATTCCAAAAAGTAGCAATACCATTTGAGGCTCCTTCCGAACTGCCTCCACTACAATAATTATTTCTATAGTATTTAAGTTTTTCAAATTTTTCCTTAGCCATCTTAGTCTCCTGGATGAGAATCATATCTGTTCTATTATCTCTAATGATATTTCTAATAAGATCCTATTTATGAGGGTTATTTAACCCTCTAATGTTCCAAGATATGATCTTCATTTCTTTTTGGTGATACCCAGCTGGGTAATGGTTTTCTGAGTTCCATCTTCTATATTTCTATCCGCCTCTTGATTTATCTTTCTTGAAATTGGTGGTCTCCCTGGTGGTGAAATTTGGCATTCTCCAACATCTGGTAGATAATTTTCAGCATTCTTATGACCTTTTTCCGCTGTTACCTTCTTTTGTTTATATTTTTCAACCAGAATGGTTTTTTCTTGTTTCTCAAAGATTTTATCTATATCCTCTTGGTCACCCCATTTCAGTTTATTTATTTCCTCTGAATATTTCTTATCCTCCTGTGATGAGTTTTGTGTCATATCTGAAAGTCCAGGACCCAGAATAATATCTTGTTGGGCATCTAAGAAGATATTGTTCTCATAAAGATTTTCTTGTTCTCCCTGACTTTTTGATAGTTCCTCAACATCTTGTGTAGTAGACTGATTATCCTCCTGAGCTCTTTTGTCTTTTTCATCTTGTAGATTACTGATATCATTATTCTCATCATCTAGAGTATCTTTGACAATGTCTATCATGTCATTTTCAGTCGGTTCAATGTCATTAACTTTCTCCTTCTGATCCTTCTTGGTCTCTTCTTCTTCTGATATTTCTGTCACAAATTTATCTAGGTTGTTCTGTGCTTCTCCTTTATCTTTCCCTTCTCTTTTTCTTTAGACTATCCAACTTTCTCTTCTATCTTTTTCTCTATGATTTTGAGTTCCATACTGATTTCTTCTTCTGATTCTTCTCTGTGTTTTCCAGTCAGCTTCCATTCCTTTTTTTGTTGGGTTTTCTTGACTTTGTTCATTGGACATTTCTTTGCCCAATGACCTAATTTTTTACATCTAAAACAAGCAAAAGGGACTGACTCATATTCAATTTTTTGAGTCCATTTCCCTAATCTTGACTCCAACTCTATCTCTTCTCGCATATCAACATCTGGGATAATACCTATGCAAATTCTTGTGTGTGTAAGTCTTCTTCTTGAAGTCATGACCAGATCTATAGAAAGGAGATCCCCAAAGGACCTAGCTATACCAACAAATATATCCTCATTCCAGTATTCCATAGGAAGCCCAGGAAGATTCGCCAAGACAGGGACTTGGACTATAAATTCCTCATGAAGGGCCATATTAGGGTACCATTTCTATAATATCATAATATTTTTTCCTATGCTCCACAGTCCACTACAGATGGCTTGTATTCTATCTTCTTCACACAAGAAAAAGAAAGAAACAAAGCCCTTATTCATAGCTATCACCTCGACTTGGCCTTTAAGTTTCCATCTTTTATCAACAAACACTCTAATCACTTCAATATTAGGTCTAATCCCAATAAACCTCCCAACCAGGGCATTTTCCATTTTTTTTAATATTATGATCTATTACTTGATCAAAAATAGCAATAGCATATATTCCTTCAGAGATATTAGATATATTCCTTACAGGTGGATGGACATACTTACCTGAAGGTTTTACTCCAAAAAGGGATTCCCATTTGACTGTCCCTTTTCCCGGTATGGGGACCCCACCTGGGTCCCCGTTTCCCTTGAATCCTTGCGGTTTACCATCCTCATTACCAACAGAGTCTATGGAGCCCTCTGTGGCAAAAGGACCTCCACCTCCTGCAGAATTTGATTTCGTGGATAGATTCAAATTTCCCTCTCTAGTATTCCTGCTCCCCAGTCGCTCCCTGCTCCTCTCCCGCTCCTGCTCCAATGATGGCAAGTTCCTTTGATCAATTGACCTTGATCTAATGTTGTCAAAGGGAGAGATTATATTATATCAATATGAAATATCCAGAGAAAAAGGAGAGAATCTCCAAAGGAACATAAAATAAATATCCATCAAGGAGAGGAACAGTTAAAGGGAGAGAAAGATTCAAAGAAACATCCATCTAAGGGAGAGAATTGGAGAAAGTTAACACTGCATATCTATATACAAAAGGGAAAGATTCTACAAAAAAGGGAGAGAAATAATCAGAAGTTGCTACATCTATCCATTGAAGGGAATAAATAATGAAGAAAGTACTCTACAAGAATCAAATCAAAGCTAGAAGAGCTTACCGAGAGTCGAATATTTTGTATTGGTTATAGAACAATAAGTTTGGGAGAGATTGATGAACTACAACTGATATATTTTATATTGTATTAGTAATATGTTGCCATCAATGCCAAAGGGAGAGATTGGTGAACTATAACTGATTGAATGTTTGAAGATGAAAAATTTGATGATCACCGAGCTGTAGAAAGTAAATGCAAGACATTAAATTAGTTAATGTATTATATTGTCATTGATGTCACCTTGATATGGTATGATTTCTCATACGCATATTGTCACAACACTTAAATATTTGAAGAGACAATTTTTTTATTGTTGGTAATCATATACACTAAGTGACAGTAAACCCCAACGGACAGTGAACCCCAAGCACATAAGTTCATAGTGTTACCCAATGGATAGTGTTACCTGAGAAAGCATTACTGAGTTAACTACAGTTGTCACCGAACAAAACTGAAGTTGATTCCCAAGCTATCTGCAGTAGTCACCGAGCACAACTAAAGTGTTGACCAACGAGAACTGAAGTTAGGATACGACAAAACAACTTAGGTGGCAGGAGCTATATTTAGATTTAACTGATTGTTTACTTTGTTTTCATCGATCAGTTAAAAGATAAATATACAAAGGAAATTTAAAGCATGTTTTATTCCAGAAAACAAGGAGAGATTTGTGGAATAAGACTAAAGCAAGCATGGAAAAATTTACAGATCAAGAAGTGATCAATGAAGAAAACAAGAAGGACAAGAAACAGTGAAATCATATCTATATAAAGAGACAAGTAATTTATTATCAAGAGAGGAATACTAAAGAGAGTTTTGGTGAAGATAATAAGTCTTCATATAGATTTGATTATACAAGCTCAAGAACAGAGATAAGAATTTTGCAGACATCGAGCAACAGAGAAGCAACAACATTCACCGAGCATAAAGAAGTGGAGCAAAGGAACATAAGATCATATTGATCAGAAAGGTATTATGGAATTATAATAGATCTAAAAATATACAATTCAAAGTTGTATTAATGAACAAATCATCTACTGATTCAATTTAACCATTGATTCAAAAAATCTCTTAATAGAGTGGGAGCTAACCATCCTTAATATATTGAGATACATCCCAAGGAGTATCAAAAGGTTTTCATGTTGACAGCATAGTGAATTCTAGGTCAAGTGATAAACAGTTAGTTTTAAATCCTCTAACAAGGTCGCACTTAAAAGTGTGTTTGTAACTTTGAAAAGGGTTGCCTCTTCACTAAGCTCACTTCAAAAGAGTGAAAATTTTCGGTTACCGGTCCCAAGTGTTTTTTCCCTTAACAGGGTTTCCACGTTAAAAATCCATGTGTCAAATGTGTATATGGTTCATTTCTTTGATGTTTTTCTTTACACATTACTAAAGTGGGATTGATCAGTAAACACTAAGTTATTTACTGTATTTCGGTAAAGGTTAAAGAAAAGATAGACTCCTATTCAGTAAAGATTAAGGAAAAGATAAATAGTATAAACACCAAGCAGTATATATTTGATATATTTGATAAAGGCATACATCTTGTAGGACTGAAGATAACTAGAGGTTTTATATTTGTGGTATAAATTTTTTGATTGAATCATTGGATTAATTTTTAAGGCCACTCATTCACCCCCCCTCTCAATTATTCTAACAAAGATATATGTCAAAATTTAACCTAAAATTTATTTATTGAATTTTGAAATTTTTAGAAAAAAATATGTTATTAATTTATGTAAATAAACATACTTATCCTGATAAATATATATAGAAGATTGCAGAAATAGTTTTTCTGACTGTTTATTACATTTATATACTATAAGAAAATATTTGACTTTATAATTTTTACTATTTTAATAATTGAATATAAGAGTGATCATCATAATATATCTCAACTAATTTATAAGAAAAAAATATAAATATAAATTTCTTTTATTGTAAATATAGTTTAAAAAATATTTCATACATAAAAATAAGATTGAAGAAAATATTACATTTTTTAAAGATAAATTAATATGAATTAAATAAATTAAAATTGAAATATCATAAATAACTAATGAGAAGACTTAACAACTTTCTTTTATAAGTTATATAAAAATATTAAAATTGTTATGAAGAATCTAATTATATTGAATATAAATGAAATAAATACCTCATTTATTATAAATATATAATTTTTCAAAATTTTAATTTAAGATATCTTATAAGAGATTAAATCTTTATTTATATAAATAATTTGATAATTACATAATTAAAAATATTAATAATGAAAATTTCTACAAAATTGGTCATTTGAAATTTGGTGAGATTTCGAGAGCGGACTCTGCAACTAGATTTCGCATCTCGAGGAGGCCTTACATCTGGAAGGCCTACCTCCCGCCCGTATAACCCTTCCCTATCCTGCATTTATTGTGGGCATCTACTAAGAATTTATGGTCTCTTCTATGCCCAAAGATGGGCATTTTACACTTGCAAACCACTCAACTTCCTCTATGAAAATTGTTTCAAACCCTTGTTCATTTAAACAAGTCCTTGAGAATGTGGTTCAAGTTCTGGATGGTGATCACTTCATCCAGTATAAATCAACGGAGGCACTTGACGAACAAGATGGGGGATATTTCGATAAGGCCTCTCCAACCGAAAGTATTATTATGAAACCTAATTTCTAAATTACTGTGGCTATTGAATCAGAAAAGAATAGGTTGAAAGATACTGGTTTATATTTTGTTGCTCAAGAGTTTTCACACCTTCTATCTCATTCTTTCCTTAATGATTGGCTCCATAATGTGTGGTAAAAAAACTACGGTTTCATTTCACCTACTTGCATATGATTGAAAAAGGTTTATTCCTAATTTTCATGGCTAATTCATCCAGTCAAAAGGAAATTTTGAAAAGGCAATTCTGGAAGGTGAGTTCTTGTAATTTTAGGGTTTTTCCCTGGTTTTCAAATACCATCCATGAAAAAATCATTGCTCTTTCCTTTCCTAGATGGCTTATTGTTAGTAATCTCTTGCCATTCTTATGGAACATGAGTCCTCAAGCATTGGAACCTATTGGTGTGGTGATTCAAGGTGATAGGACTGACACTCTGTTTCCACATACTGACGCCAGGGTTCTGGTTTCTCTCAACCTGGGTATGGACCTTGCTAAAGAGATTACATTTCATCTAGAGGGGTAGATTATTTCTTTCCCTATTACATTTCTTGGAGGTATAAATTCATGCTTCCTCTACAGGAGAGAAGGCCACATGAGGTGCTCCTTCCCTCTATTGAAAAAAAAAAAAAGAACACCTAGCATCAAAATACTACCACAAAATCGGATGACACATATGATGTCATTTCCAGTCCTCCTCGATCTATGGAAACCTTTTCTAAAATCCTTCATTCTCTCTCGATTCAGCCTCCTCCTATCTCTAAGGATATCGTCGCCTCTCTTGATGCCCTAAAAGATGTCTTCTCAAAGAATGTGGACCCTCCTCTCGCATAAAATGTGGATGTCTATGCCACTTTGAAAGACCTTCCAAAATATATTTCTTTGGACTTTGGTCTTAGTCCCAAACCCACTCGACCTAAACTCAGGACTACTAATGCCCATCAACTTTCCATTGAGAAGATCAGGAGATCTTCAAAAACCAATTCTAGTTGTAAACCAACCATTAGAAAGTGCTTGAACAAAGACAAGAATAATCCTTTCAATCTAAAACATCATGAAGTTATCACCTCCTCCTGTCCTCCTGGGAATCAGGGTGACAACATTGTGCGAGATGACCAAGTTGTTGTGAACCAGTTGGAGGTCCCTGGGTCTAGGGATGAGAAAAGTGGTGATGAGGTTGTTATTCCAATTCATGCTCTTAAAGCTCTTAAGAGAGCCTATGGAGATGAAGATAAACTCAGTAATTTTTCAATTATTGTTATTCCATCACCCCCACCCCTTCCTCCCCCTCCTAGGATCCACCATATATCTCTCAATAACTTGGGAAATATCCCCCATGCTTCCACCCTCTCACCTAAGGATGTTGTAGGTAGTGATAAATTGATGAAGGTGGTTGTTAATAATCTTGAAGAAGGTGAGATTGGTGAGAGTCTGCCTACTATTTCCTTAGATCCCCGTAGAGATGATAAGTTGTGTGTCTTTAATGCAAAGAAAGATAAGAGGAGAACCAAAACTAAGAATTCTGAGACACTATCAGAAGCTGATGGAGATATCTCTTATAAGAAAAAGAGAGGGAGACCCCCTTGCCCAAACTGTAAGAAACATTCCACCAAGAATCCCAGACAAAAACTCCCAAGTTGCAACAAAATCTTTAAACCTCCCATGGAAACTGACCCATAATCCTGATGATGGTTTTAGGTGTTCATCCTGGAAATTCAGGGGGCTGGAAACTCCAGATAGAAAATGTATCATTAAGATATTCTTGCTACTACATAAGAACATTGACTTCCTCTTCCTTCAAGAAGTCAAAGCTGTAAGCTTCACTCTTGATATCACCTTAAAGTGCATTTGGAAGGATGCCAACTATTACTATACCAATCACCAAAAGGGAAAGGGAGAAGCTTCCATCTTGATAAGCCTTACATGGAGCAAATGGAATTTGGACTAGGGATATTCACCTTGTAATAGGGTTGTTTGGATAATTTGTAATCAGAATGGGAATGAATTTGGTTTTTGCAATATTTATGCTCCCAATGACTACATAGAGAGAAATTATCTTTGGAAATGGATTTTTCTACTAAAAGACATTCCATGGGTCATGGGAGGGGATTTCAATATGATTGAAAGCCCACTGGATAAATTAAGGGGTATGAATTTTGATTGGAAAGGTTCTAAATAGTTTTTATGGTTCAAAATGGTCAACAAACATAAGTTGTTAGATCCACTAACAGGAAAAAAGGTTTCTCACAATGATATTTGGCATACTTGGTCCAATTTCAACCAGGGTAGTAGAAGGATATTTTTAAGACTTGACAAATTCTATGTAAACATGGATTTCTTTAGTTTCAAGAAGGATATCAAGGGTTTTGTTGAGAGAGTCATCCTATATACTCTACCGATCATCACCCCATCATTGGCTCTATTTTCATCCTGGGAGATGGTGATGGGAGGTTGAAGAGGCACAAATCTTTTTCTCCAAGTGTTAGATTTCTCAAAGATGAGGATATCAAAACTATAGTTAAGGTTATTAGGCTTTACAACATGGAAATTTTTAAACACCCCAGTGTCATTTCTAGATGGACTCAATGTATCTCTAGATAGAATAATTTTTTCAGGTTGTTGGGAAGAAGAGAGCTAAAGGTAGTAGAATATTGGAGAGTGATCTACATAACACATTATGTTTTGCTGAGAGATTGCTTCAAGATGACCAAGCCAACTTAGGAGCACTTGATGTTGTATCGCATGAAAGAGATGAGTTGAGGAGGTTTCACAATATCAAGATCCAAGGTGCTAAAACTAGGGCCAGGATCCAATGGATTAATCATGGGATAGTGGTTCAATATATTTCTTCTAGGTTCTCAAGCAGAAAGAAGCTAGGGAGAAGATTGATTCTTTGTAGGAAGGAGGTAACGTTTTCAAGTCTGAAGAAGACATTGTAAATGCATTTGCTAAATTCTACTCTTACTTATTATGTTCTCAACACAAGGGGCATGATATGATGGAGGTCAGGTTTAAAAACAATAGTATTATTCCCAAGAAAGTCTCTGATGAAGATGCAAATTTTTTGAATAAAGCTATCACTATTAAAGAAATTAATAAGGTCATCCAAAATATGCATATTGAGAAGGCTCCTGGGCCTGATGGAATTCCAGTCAAATTCTATAAGGACAACATAGACTGGATTGGAGATGATATTTTGTAGGTTTACATTGAAGCCATTCAGAGAGGGTCCAAAGGCTCAGACATCAATATGGGATTGATTAAACTCATCCCAAAAGATGGAGATAGATCCTTAATTAAGAACTGGAGACCAATTACATTTTTGAATGTCTCATACAAAATTATTTTTTATATACTAGCTCTTAGACTAGAAAACATCTTGTCTAGGATGATTAACGTGTTGGAGATTTGATTTTGAGCAGTTGATTGATTGTATGTTTGTCATTGATGACAACATATAATACATAGTAGTAATTCTATATGTATTTATCAGAATGATGACATGAATACTTGCGTGGTTAGATACATGTTGTTGACATGTTTATGATGTTATGTTCATACATGCAGATCCAGATATGATGTTTCAGTCAAGTTATGTAATTCTGTTATTGGCAGTTACAGTTCTGGAAGTGTAACTGTTTAGGGCCGACGTATATCACGTGTTTCTTGAGTTGCGCCTATCTTCTGTATATGCGTGTGTATAGTCATGATTAGTTATGAGTTGATGATATTAATCTAAAGGCGCCAAACATGTTTCAAGAAGATTTCAAAGTTAGAGTCAATTTGGTGAGGTTGACTTAGTGAAGCATTGCGTCTATTCAGTTTATACTTGCGTGGTTGTAATAATGCTTGCATGCTTAGTAGAGCCGAAAAGGATGTTATGAAGAGTTTTCTTACAGGTCCCATGATCTCATACTTTAAGGAAGATACTTATAGCAAGTCAAAGGTGACACTCTAAGTGTGAATGATACGAAAAGAGAAGAAAGATGTACATAGCAGATTATCAAAGTTGGTTCATTCATCAAGAGTCTATGTGAAGAAGAAGTGAAAGATTGTAATACATTGGAACTGATCAAGATAGTAGGTCTACTCTACAGTTCATCATCAGGTATAGTGCATATCTGTTATACAGAAGGTTGTAGCCTTCACCATCAAGCAGTGAGCTTTTGGATAGTGAGTCCACCACCTCTAACAGGGTTATTTGTAAACTTGACTCCTAACAGGGTCCGACCCTTAACTAGGTCACTATAATTATTGCATTGTAAAGTACAACTCCTAACAGGGTTGAGATATCTTCTAACAGGGATTACTATAAACAAGTATAGTTCATTGTGGGTGCTAATTCCCACCGGGGTT
>MU224948.1:355999-407846 GCA_018584345.1 Thuja plicata
TATATATATTGATTATAAACTTTGTTGTTGTATTATAAAGATAATATAAAGACAAAATATTATGTAATAAAAATATTATATGATGAAGTAGACAATATAATTATTATTAGCTACAATGATGATAGATAACAAGTTAACTGTAATTTATTATGCTTCTAGAAAAGAATGATTGGGTATTTAAATTGTATCAATATTTGAGATCATACTCTATGATCCATCATCAAGATTAGGAAGATAATATATGGGAATATTTGGTAAATATAGATAGTAAATTTAAATAATATGTAGGGATCCATTTTATTTTGACCTTAAAATTTTATATCATTTTTTACTTCACTACAAGGATTTACTTGATGGTCGATGCTATATTAGATTATTTATATCAATAATTAAGTTTTGTAGTATTTCTCTAAATCTTTAAAGTTTGAGAGGATATTTAAAATAATCTTAATATAGTATTGTAAATGATAATAGTGTATACTTTTCCCTTCTCCCTAGTCATTTTTCACTCACTTTGGCCTTGTCATAAGATATGTCATCTTGATACTCAATTCAACCTATTTTAAGACTGTAAGTTGTCAAAACATAACAAATCCAACATTAGTCCCTTTTTTTGGACTGTAGGAATTAGGTAGGACTGCCCCCCCTCAACTGCACTTCATTGGGTAAATAATTTAGCATGACAAGTGATGCTCGAAAAATAATAATTTCTCATTTGAACCCAATGGTTTGGACCCTTTTTAATTAATAACAATTTTTAATTGTTGGACTATATCATTATTGTGATTCCAACTATTGGGAAAAACCAAACCCATTATTATATCCCCCTAATTTAAAGTCACTTTTCACTTATCTTCTACTAAATATTTCACCAAAGATGTTTACTCATTAACATGTGCACCAAAATATTAAAATTTAGTATCTAGGAAGTCATATAAATAAAGAAAAACCTTGAGACAATAATTTTATTATTCAAAGTATATTACCTTATGGAAATCAAAACATAATCTTAGAATCATATATGAAAGCATCTTAAGTGATATTTAGCCAAGTCCACGTTGCATCAACATATACTACACTTTTCCATTAATGGGATTTCTGAGATATAATCCCACTATTAGACATAGAAGTGAAGTACAATGGAGGAAACTAGAGGCTAAATTGATTCAGGTAAATTTATACATGGTTTCTAAAGGAAATCCTGATCCGTCAGGGGCTGCCATGTGACCTGAGATTCAAGAGGTAACATTTTGGTGATTGAAACCAAGAAATTGGCAAATGACAATAATAATGATGTTGAGGTTCAGGCTGCCCTATTGGCTATAGATTTGGAATCTAGAATCAAGCTGGAACAGGTGCACTTAGAATGAGACTCACGAATCATTTTCAATGTCATTACCAATGGGTGAGCGCATGTATGATGCTTAGACAAAGTCATTCAAATTATTCAAAATAAATTAGTAAACTTTAAAGATGTCAAGGTTTCACATATATTTTGCAAAAGAAATAACTTGGAAAATTCACTATCCAAAATGGTGGTCACTTTTGATGACAAATTTGGCTCAAACCTTACCAAATTTTTGGTAGAGCCGATAGTGGGGTTGTATTGATGGTATGGTAGGGTGATGTAAATTGGATGACGGAAATATCTATTTCGTAATCACTCTAGCATGTTTAAGGGGAGTATATGGATGGTGCATTTATTATGGTGTCATATTTTTCATATCTTTTAAGAGATTTCCTTTTTTTGATGATCATTTGTATCTATTTTTGGGCATTTGAGTTTTCAAACTGGAGTGAAGGTTGTTATCTGCAAGGGGTATATGAAGGCGAACTTTAATTTCAAAGATGGAAATATGCTACGCAAATTAAAATTTAGGAAAAGTCTCAAGAATTAAACACTAAACTAGATAAACTACGCGGGATGAGCAGGAGTGGTAAGATTTCAAATTCTAGGGTTACAGACAGCCTCAAGGGAACTTTTGTGGTAGATTCTGAGGGGTATGATGTTGAATATTTGCCTTTGTGCAAATAGTTGACTGTATGTTTGTCATTGATGACAACATATAATATATAGCATTATATTGTATTCACTTTTTAGTATGGATTTGTTGAAGCCTTGCGCGGTTATTTTTATGTTTTAGACATAGTTATTATATCATGTTCATACACGCAAATTCAGAAGTTTAGTAATAGTTGAGTTATTTTATTTTGTTTACCAGGCACAGTTTCAGAGGATTGTTTTCATAAAGCCAACATTAATTTTATTGATTCTTCAGCTGCACCTATCTATGGGATATGTGTGTTCAGATTCATGTTTAGTTATGAGTGAAAGATAATTAACCAAAGACACTAATCGTGTTTCATCCGAAGCATGATGTTTGGGTAATTTTGGTGGAGCCGACTATGTGAAGCGATGCGTCTATTCATTTTGAGTTGCGCGGTTCTAATTATGTTGTGGGATTAGTTTAGCCAACAAGAGGAGAATTGAAGGGATTCCTACAGTCGACGTGATCATATCCTTTGGAGAAGATACATATAGCAGTTCATTTGTGATCACTAAGTGTGAATGATAAGAAAAGAGACAGAAAAAGAATAGAATAGAATGCTGATTGTTTTGGGACAGTAAAGATATTTCATTCATCAGATAAAGATCTATGTGAAGAAGCAGATAGTGAATACAACACATTGGAACTGATCAAGACAACAGGTCTACTCAAACAGTTCATTATCAGATATCTAGTGTATATATGTTTTATTGAAGGTTGCAACCTTCATCATTTTAGCAGTGTGCTTTTGGACAGTGAGTCCGCACCCCTAACAGGGTTATTTGTAAAAGACTCCTAACAGGGTTCGACCCTTAACCAGGTCACTATACTTATTATATTGTAAAGATCAACTCCTTACAGGGTTGTAAGATCTTCTAACATGGATTATTAAACTCAAGTACAATTCTTTGTGGGTGCTAATTCCCACCAAGGTTTTTACCTATTTTGGTTTCCTTGTAACCAAAATTGTGGTGTTCTATTCTGTGTTATCTTATTGTGTATATGCTTAATGATATTATGTACTTAATTGGAGAAAAGAATTAAAACTAGTTGATAACTGATTCACCCCCCCCTCTCGGTTAGCCCTTGGGACTATTCCAACAATTGGTATCAGAGCCAAGTGCCTTGGAGAGAAATCCTAATAGCTTAAATTATATCAAATGGCGTACTCCAGGAAAGAGAGTCCTAAGTTTGATGGAGAGAATTATCTTGATTGGAAGAACAAAATGATAACACACCTTTAGTGCATTGGTTTTGAAATCTATGAGGTTGCTACTCACGCAATTGATGTTCCTACCTTGAAAGACCTTGTAGAAGAAGACTAGATACTAAAAAATAAAAGGAAGTATTCACCCAAAATGTAATTTCCAAAGAAGCCCTAACCAGTGCCTTATCTGACAGTGAATTTTCTGAGATCAAGAAGGCAGACAAAGCATATTCAATATGGAAATACCTAGAAGACATGTTTGAAAGAGACATCCAAGCCAAGAATGCGTGTAGAAAGACATGGAAGAAAAGATACAATAATTTAGAGATGCTACCTGGAGAAAACATCATAACTTACAATCAGAGGATTAATGAAGCAGTCTCAGGAATCAGGAACAATGGTGGGGAAATTTCAAAGGAAGATATAATGGACAAACTAATGACTACATTGATAGAAGATTATGAAAGAAAGATAAACATCTTGGATGAAACCATGCAATTCTCAAAGGACTTCAAAAGAGAAACCTTGATCAACAAAATATCTGCATTTGAGATATCAAGATTGAAGACAAAACCTAAAATTGAAACAACTTTCAAAGCCTCAGTCCATGGTAAGAAAACCTTGAGCATCTCTAGTAATATTGAGAAAAAATAAGTTGATACAGAACTAGAAGAAATCATTGCTATGATTGCTAAGAAAGAAAGGAAAGATAAAGGAAAATATGAAGGACATCTACCATTCAAAAGTTTTTCATGCAACAAAGTTTGCCACTTTGCATCCAAGTGTCCTACAAGAGTCAAGAAGTTCAGATCATATTACAAACCCAAATATACCAAGGAATGCTATCATGCTGAAGATGGTGTGACTGATGATTATTCAGGAGAAGATGAAATTAGATTCGTTGTAATTAAAGATAATGAAAAAATGATTGACAAAATAGAAATTGAAGATGAAAAGAAAGCACAAGAATTGGCTTTAGTTTCACAAGAAGACATCAGAACAGACTAGAATATAGAAAATGGGTGTTCACATCACATGACAGGAGACAAAGATAGATTTGTACATCTAGATAAGTTTAGAGGTGGCATGGTTAGATTTGGAGATAACACTCCCAAACCTATCATAGGCAGAGGATCCATCACCTTAGATGGAAAAAACATGATAGATGATGTTCTATATGTTGATGGTTTACATCATAACTTACTAAGTGTTGGACAATTTATTGATAAAGGATATCAGTTAGAATTCAAAAACAACAAGTGCATTATTAACAACAAAGAAGGAGACATGATTGCATCAGGTTCAAAGATCAAAGGTAATGCTTTTCAGCTTAACTCCGAAGTAAGTTGTTTTATTGCAAAAGTGGATGACAGTTGGTTATGGCACAAAAGACTTTGTCATATCAATTTTGACAACATAGTAAAGATAAGAAATGTAAAGGCAGTAAGAGACCTTCCTAGTATTGCAAGACCAGTTGATATTATGTGCAGGGAATGTGTGATGGGAAAGCATGTGAGAACCTCATTCAGAAGAAAACAAAACTCTGCAGAGAGAAAATTAGATCTAGTGCATACATACTTATGTGGACCTACTCAAACTAGATCATACTATGGTGAAAGGTATTTCATTTTATTTTTTGATGATTTCTCCAGAATGATGTGGGTTGTGCTATTGAAAGACAAATATGAAGCTTTTGAGAAGTTCAAAATATTCAAAGCTAAAGTTGAAAAGGAGTCAGGATTAAAGATAAAATGTCTGAGATCTGATAGAGGAGGAGAATTCACCTCTAACAAGTTTCTTGAAACTGCGAAGAACAAGGGATCAAAAGACAACTAAGTGCACCCAGAACCCCTCAACAAAATGGAATTACAGAAAGAAGAAACAGGATAATACTTGATACAACGCGCACTATCATGATTGAAGGAAAAGTTGCACACACTTACTGGAGAGATGCAGTCAATACAACAGTCTATACTATCAACAGAATTCAACTAAGACTAGGCATAGACAAAATACCTTATGAACTTTGGTTTGGTAATGTACCTACTGTAAAATACTTCAGAATCTTTGGAAGCAAGTGCTACATCAAGAGAGATGATATTGTTGGTAAAGTTAATGCTAGAAGCGATGAAGGTATTTTTCTTGGTTACTCTACTAAGAGCAAAGCTTACAAATGTTTGAATTTAAGATTGAAGAAAATATTGAAAGTGCACATGAGAAGATTGATGAGAAGTTCATGATTCAAGAGAGATATTATGAATATGCACCTATGATTGAAGATGAACCTAGACCTATCAATAAAGAAATAGTTATTGAAGAAATGTTTGACTGTATTGATGTATCATGCAATAACCCTGAACCAAGTCAAGAAGAATCACAGATCACAGATGAGAGTTTCACGCCTAAAATCTCAAAATACACATCTAAATACCATTCAAAAGAAGATATCATTGGAGATCAGAGCAGTAAAGTTTTGACAAGATCCAGAGAAAAAGGTTCAAGCATTGATGAAGAAGTATGTTTACTTTCACAAATTGAACCCTTAAGTGTTGAAGATGCGTGTAATGATTCAGATTGGCAAAATGCAATGCAAGAAGAATTAGATAAAATGATTAAGAATGACACATGGGAACTGGTCCCTAGACCTTGTGACAAGAACGTGATTGGAACTAAGTGGATATTCAGAAACAAAATGAATGAAGATGGGACAATGATAAGAAACAAAGCAAGATTGGTATGTAAAGGATATGCACAAAGAAAAGGAATTGACTGTTCTGATACAATTGCCCCTATGAGCAGACTGGAAGCTATAAAGTTGTTTTTATCCTATGCAAAATTCAAGAACTTCAAAGTATATCAAATGGATGTCAAGTCAGCTTTTCTGAATGGTGACTTGAAGGAAGAAGTTTACATAGAGCAGCTTGAAGGATTCAAACTTTCAGACAAACCAAATATGGTATGCAGACTAAAGAAAGCCCTCTATGGACTTAAACAGTCCCCAAGAGCGTGGTATGAGAGACTTGATGGTTACTTGACAAAGATTGGATTAAAAAAGGGAGTAGCAGATTGCAACTTATTCATCAAAGAGACACCTGAAGGACTATTACTACATTGCTATCTTGTTGATGACATTATTTCTGGAGGCAATGACAAGCTTAGTGCAGAATTTTCCAAAGAGATGCGGAGTGAATTTGAAATGAGCATGATTGGACCTATAAAATACTTTTTGGGATTAAATGTAAAGAAGACAGACAGAGGAATATTCATAAATCAGTCTAAATATGTGAAGGAGATATTGAAGACATTCAAAATGGAAGGTTGCAAGCTAGTAAGCACTCCTATGATAACAGGAAGCAAGCTTGAACTAAAAATGATGACTGCACATCAGTTGAAAAAACACTTTAAAAGTCCATGATTGGAAAACTCATATATCTCACTCAATCTAGACCAGATATATCTAATGTCATTGGCATTGTTGGGAGATTTGCTGCTGAACCTAAACAGAATCACTTAATGGAAATAAAAAGAATATTCAGATATTTAAAGGGAACTATAGACTATGGTTTATGGTATCCTAATTCAAAAAATGTAGAACTTCATGTATACACAGATGTAGATTGGGAAGGTTGCGTTGATGAAAGAAAAAGTACCTCAGGAGGAGCAGTATTTCTTGGAGACAGGTTGGTTACTTGAACAAGCAAGAAGCAGAACTATATTTCTCAATCAACAGCAGAAGCTGAGTATGTAGTAGCCACATTGAATTGTTCAATAATGGTTTGGATCAAATAGATGATTAAAGACTTGGAATTCATATTAATTATCCTATTGTCATTCATTGTGACAACACCAACAATATTAGTATGTCAAAGAACCCTGTGATGCACGCAAAGATAAAACATATAGTAATAAAATATCATTTTCTAAGAGAAAAAGTTGCAGAAAGAGAAGTGAAGTTGGATTATGTGAGCACCAAAGATCATTTGGCAGACATATTTATGAAACCTTTATCAAAAGAAACTTTTGAGTATCTCAGGAAGAAGCTGGGAGTAATTCTCTTTCTCGAGTCTAATTAGAACTCACAGTAAATGCATCAGTCCTTGGTGACTGATGAGTGGTTGACTACTCTACTTCTATAGTAGTACCTGTGCTTATTTGTATTTGGCAACCTTTGCCATTGATGTCAAAGGGGGAGTATATAGTAAGGTAGAGCATATACTCTAGGGGAGTATATAGTCATGAAAATAAAAACACAGTCAAAGGAGATGCAGCAATGAAGAGGAACCTTTGATGAGGACATTGAGAAGATTGTAAAAAGGAAGAAGACACTTTTGGGTTGATGGTGTTTTTAATCATATGTTGCCATCAATGTCAAAGGGGGAGATTGTTGGAGATTTACCTTTGTGCAAATAATTGACTGTATGTTTTTCATTGATGACAACATATAATATACAACAGTATATTGTATTCACTTTTCAGTATGGATTTGTTGAAGCCTTGCGCGGTTGTTTTTATGTTTCAGACAGTTATTATACCATGTTCATACACACAGATTCAGAAGTTCAGTAACAGTTGAGTTATGTTATTATGTTTACCAGCCACAGTTTCAGAGGATTGTTTTTAGAAAGCCGACAGTAATTTTATTGATTCTTCAGTTGCGCATATCTATGGGATATGTGTGTTCAAATTTATGTTTAGTTATGAGGTAAAGATAATTAACCAAAGGTGCTAATCGTGTTTCATCTGAAGCATGACGTCTAGGTAATTCTAGTGGAGCCGACTATGTGAAGCGATGCGTCTATTCATTTTGAGTTGCGTGGTTCTAATTATGTTGCGTGCTTAGTTTAGCCGACAAGAGGAGAATTGAAGGGATTCCTACAGCCAATGTGATCATATCCTTTGGAGAAGATGCATATAGCATTTCATTTGTGATCACTAAGTGTGAATGATAAGAAAAGAGATAGAAAAAGAACAGTTGAGGATGCTGATTGTTTTGGGACAGTAAAGATATTTCAATCATCAGATAAAGATCTATGTGAAGAATCAGAGAGTGCATACAATACATTGGAACTGGTCAAGACAGCAGGGCTACTCAAACAATTCATTATTAGATATAGTGTATATCTGTTTGACTGAAGGTTGTAGCCTTCATCATTTTAGCAATGTGCTTTTGGACAGTGAGTCCTCACCCCTAACAGGGTTATTTGTAAAAGACTCCTAACAAGGTCTGACCCTTAACCAGGTCACTGTACTTACTACATTGTAAAGATCAACTCCTAACAGGGTTGTAAGATCTTCTAACAAGGATTACTAAACTCAAGTACAGTTCTTTTTGGGTGCTAATTCCCACCAGGGTTTTTAACTATTTTGGTTTCCCCGTAACCAAAATTATGGTGTTCTTTTTCTATGTTATCTTATTGTGTATATGCTTAATGATATCTTGTACTTAATTGGAGAAAAGAATTAAAAATAGCTGATAACTGATTTACCCCCCNTTTCCCCCCCCCCCCCTCCTCTCACTTATCTCTTGGGACTATTCCAACATATGATGGTTGTGAATCAAAACTTACAGCATTGCAGAGTTAAGGCTTCTTGTTTTTGGAGAAACATGCTCTTGCCATCTGTTGGCATGGCATGCATTTTGGTCGCAGTGTTCCTTTTGTTCGCCAAGATTCCTACTTGAGTGCCACATGTCCTTTGAGAGATAGCTAGAGTTTAGTTTTTCTAATAAGCCCTGATAATTTTGAGGCATGCTACATGGACGTCTCGCAAACATTTTTTGAGCTTCAACTTTTGTTCAGAGGGAGATTTCAAGCCAGTGTGCCACCTGTCCTTTTTGCAGCCACATGCTTCCACACATCCAGCTCCTTGAGCTCATTACTTCTTTCAGTTTGGCGCAGTTCTCTTAAGGATGTTGCATTATTTGTAGAGGAGTGGTAGTTGAGCATAATCATGAACGATTTGATTTTGTTTACGGATCTAGGGATAACTATCAGTTATAGAACCAGTGATGAAGATCTCAGCTTCTTAGGCTTTGTGGAAATGAACACATGGTACACTATCTGATCCTCTTTTTGTTAGGGGTTTTAGGCCACCGCTTCCTAGCTGTTATTTATTGCCAAATCTTTGTAATTTGTAGAGGGGGTTAAAAGAGAATTGTTTTAGACTTTCACCCTTATGGAAAGCTACTTTTTCAAGCCTCAAATTGTATCTATGCATTTGAATCAATATAATATAATCAATCGTGCTTTCAGCCCTTTGGTTTTCTTTAAGATTCATTATCCGGATAAGTTTTTGTGTTGTTTTATTAACTTTAGCATATGCATCTTTGGTTTCTACTGAGTAGATTATGCTTAGCTTCTCTGTTCTATAGCTTCTATTGTATGAATCATTCTATGTCTATAGTTTAAAGGGTTTTGAATATCTTTTACTATGCCTAGAGTAACTATAGTAAGGTTTCTTTGATATTTCATTTTGTGAAATAACTTGTGCATTTTAAAGTGTTCCAAAAGCTTGGTGTATCACCTTAAATTAAATTAGTAAGACTTTCTTTCCCTTTCCTCTCTCCAAAATGAAGACTCGGCTTCTAAAATCCCAGAGGTTGCTCAGTGAAAACACATAAGTTCCCCATTCACATGGCTTCCCATAGGCTGTTTACCTTAAAAGCAATTTTGGGTATCAAAAGTTCTTTTCTAGCACGCCTGGTGGGACCAAGTTAAATGCAGGTACCCAAAGTCAATGCGTGTTTTAGGATTTTCAGCTTGAATGCAACAATAAAGGGTATGTGTCAAGCGGTGTTTGAGATCCAATTAGAGAATGGACACAAATAACTTCAACTATCCTGATTGGGTTGCTCCCCAACTCGGTCTTACGGACCCAATTCCAAATGCTAGGGAGATGTTGCTTGATTTTCAGCACGAGTTGAGGATTATTAAGCTTGAAAAGAGACAATGAGCCCTCTAACACTCTTTGGTTATGCTAGAGGCTTCTAGTTAAGAGTCATATTCAATAGAGGATTCTTTGGTCGAGAAGCACAACGCGTACAAAGAGGTTTCGTGTCCGATGGGAGATGAACCTGTTTGGGGTGAATTTTTGAAGTCCTCTTTTCAACCACTGACGTTGGGTTCATTTTCACTATCCGAGGATGGCCTAGCGGTATGACGCTCGAAGCAGAGAAATGAGCGACATCAACAAGACCCATAGCTAACACAAGCAAGCAAGGATAGCTTCCTCTTGATACCTAATAAGGAAAATTGCCTGAGTTTCCTCTTTTCGGAGCTCCCCTATTTTGCTAAGGAAGACAAGGTTTCCACTCTGAAAGCCTCAGAGAATGTGGAGATACCTCTAAAGGAAGTTTCATCGTGGGAAACACCATCAGAGCCATCCAGTGAGCAAGGAGAAGTAGAGGACGACGACATGCAATTGTGGGATGAGCTAGAGGCATTTTTCTCTTCACTTGAGGAGAGCATTCTGATCACTCTAATGGAGTCATCCCCTTAGTCCCATGAAATAGAACCACCTTACACTGAGTCCCTAGAGTGTAGCAACCCAACTCCTTCGGCAACCCATTTGACAAAGGTTTGTGAGTGCCCAGTCAAGTATTTTTTGAACCACCCACTTGCCAGTCCGTCAGGACCATGCTCACATCAAAGCATGAAGAGGATCTTATCAAAGAAAATGAGATGTCATCCCTCATGTTGTCAGAGGACATGCCCAAGTTGAGTCATATCTTCATCACCTCTATCGTATCACACCCAAAAGGGGCAATACCCTTGTTTCCCTTCTTTTGCCACAAATTGCTAGAGGCAATAAAGAAGAGGAAAAAATTTGGCCACAAGGGTGGCTACTTCCCAAGCCTAGTTAATGACTTCTTTTAAGATAAGTTAATCCTTGCTAGTGTAAATAGTTAGTTTTTTTTCTTTGCATGTGGTGTGTTTGGTTTCAATAAGCACTACTGCACAAAAGGCATATTTTCTAGTGTCCTATGTATAGTCGACGGTCCCCTGTTAGTCGCAGTAGATCTTTCATGATTATCACCGTCGATCGTAATTTCCTATGTTTTAATGGTTATTATGGTTTATTACTACGCTAATCCCTTTTTGTTTGTTAAGCAAGAGTTTCTCTGTAGGATTTCTCCATTTTTGTGCATTCTTGGAAATGTACTCTCTACTTTATTATCATTTTGTGTGTGATAGTAAATTCCTATGCTATGATATTTTAATTCTCTATGGTTAAATTTTTAATAAAATTTGAACGCATAAAGAATTAAAGCACTTCATAGAAAACAATGACAAGAAAAATGTATGTGGGCTCCGAGATTATTTAACCAAAGTTTGCATATTATATTATCAGTGGAAGTAAATGGTTTGATATCCCCCTCTTTTGAACTCACCAGATCTATCAGACATGGATGCCCCCTTGCCACTGCTCTATTTGTGTTAGCAATTGATGCACTATTTTACCTACTTAGAGATAGATCTCTATCCCCAAAGGTTCAAGGATCCTTGCTACCCAATGGAGAAGAACATTCAAAATTTCAATTCATGGATGACACTGCTATCCTTACCAAATTGGATGAAGAGAATTTTGGTCATTTGACAAGGAAACTGGATATGTTTTTTACTACCTTTGGCAGTAAGATCTCCCTTTACAAATCAATTATCTTAGGATGGAGTGACTCTCAACCTCCTTGGTGCAATAAACTATCTCTAGCTTGGGGTGGTCCTGGCCATATTGTTAGATATATGGGGATTCTTTTTCTGTTGAGCCCAACCTCAAAGAGATGTGGGAGTAGATTAAATAGAAGATTGACAAGAAGCTGGGAAAATAGAATAACCAGTACCTAACATTGGTTGGGCATTTTCAACTATGTCATAAGATTCTCTCTTCATATACCATTTATTATTCTTCTACTTGGTTGTTTAATCAAGCTCAATTTTAATATGTTCACAAGAGAGTCAGGGATTTTCTATGGTCTGATGGGAGAGGACATAAGATTCATGTTTTTAAGTGGGGTTGTTGTTCAACGAGCAGGGACATAGGTGGTGTTGGGTTGAAAGACTTGATGACACATGGAATCTCTTTGGCCACCAAATGGATTGCTAAAGCCTCTCAAGGTGATGAGGCCTGGAAAATACTTATCAGGAACAATATCTCCAAAGCATCCCCCATGAAAGCCACCTCCTGGAATTGACTACGCATTAATGATCTCATTTCTAGAAGGTTTGAAGTCAAACTTGGTGGATCTAACATTTTTTAATCCATTTAGAAAGGTTGGGACAAAGTTAGACACTTAATCAGGAATAATGATATAATAAATGAGAAGAAGCAAATTTGTGGGGAGAGATCCATCTGGTGGAACCTTCAGCATGGAGATAAACCGCTGGCTCTTGTGTAAGGGTGCTCGGCTAGAAATTGGGCCAATAAAGGGATAAGATCATTTGATGACATCATAAAGGATGGAGTTCTGATTGGTTGGCAGGACTTAGTGGAGAGATATGACCTTCCCCTTACCCATTGGAGAACCTATTCCATTCTGAGAAAGGTATGCAAGAGCTTAAATCTTCCCAGGCATTGTAGTGGTTTCTCTTATAGGTTTGACCTCATGAAGTGGCCAGCTGGTTCCCAATTTCCTCTTGCTAAATCGAAAAGTATCTATAAGTTGCTCACTCATAACCATGACATTATTAACCACATTTTAACTGTTCTTGGAATCCGTCCTTTGATACTCCTTGGATCAAAATATTGTATAGTTGCTGGCATAAACCAATTGAGCCCAAAATTCTTTGTTTCATATGGCTTGTTCTCCTACAAGGGCTACCTATTAAGAAGCCTAATATAGAATTTAATATATGCCCCTTGTGTCAGTGTGATGAATATATCCCCCATGTTCTCTTTAATTATTTCTTTGCCAAAGAAGTATGGAATCTATTTGGCCTAGTGATAAATGTTAATTTTTCCATCTCTGATGTAATCAAGGCAACTTTGTAAAATTCAACAAAAGCAGTTATCTTTTCTAGTCTATTCTTTCTATTCACATTATATGGTTTATTTGGAAAGCTCGTAACAATGATATTTTTAATGGGCGGAGAAGATACCTTACTAAGTCTCTCAGGAGACTCATCTTTCACTCCATTACTATGCAGGTCACTATTGTGCTGAAGACCAATGAGGTTAAATTTCTAGAGCTTCTTAATGACGGTTTCCTACTGGTCTTGAAGAAAGATATAGCTTATGGATACACTACTGAAGCATATGCTCCACAAAGAGATGAGTTTGAAATCACTATTAGTGAGCTGCTGGAGAAAATCAGGGAAAACAGGAATTATCAAAGGCAGAACGACGTTGATCCTGCTCCTAATGTGCCTCCAGCGGATGATCTCATTCCCAAGGTAGAAGACTTGATAGATCCCTTTGTTGTATTTGAGCTTAAAGACAAAATTATGAAGTGGTGCCCAAGTCCTTTGGGTTGGATAGCCTGGATTGCCTATTGATCTAATTTGTTTCTCCTTTTTTATCTTTAGTCCTAGAGGGTTCATATGTCTATATGCAAATATATGTAAAGAGGGTTGTTCTAGCTTAATCAGATTGGCAAGCGGTTTGCTCCAAGGGAAAGAGCCTTTTTTATATTTTGATAGAATATACTCCAGTGTCAATCAGTTGTTGTAAAAGCTTTCCTTATAACTAATAGAAAAAAAAAATTCTACACAATTCAAATCTGTCTTGTTAATTATGAAATTAAAATATATAAATAAATGAATTATTTAATTTGAAATTTATATATAATATTTTAAAATTTTCAAAAAGAATAATATTAATTTATAAAATATTAAAAATTAATTATTATTTAACAATTAATCATCATATTTTAAATATCTTTATAACTTCACTGGCAATACTATTAAAGCAAAGTATTTTTTAATTAAACCAATTTATAGTATAATAGCTATTATAAATGAAATTAATGGTCGAGTAATGAAGAGCCCTCTCAGAAACTTCTCCCAATTAAAAGCACAGAAAATTCCAAAATATTTATCCAATAAAAAATCACCTTGTTATTCAACCCTTTATTACTTTCTAATCTTAAGTTTATAATTTAGAACAAAGTATTCAGCAAGATCAAATTTAGCTGTTTCGACGAGAATGATTGTGCTTCTATCAGTCTCTTTACTTGATACATTCATCGTCTAAGACAAATCCGTCCCAAACATTGGAGAGAGTCCAAAAAGATTGTTGCAATATGAAGGAAATCTCAACTTATAAAAATATGTGTTTAGTAAATGGGACAGTGAAGTTTGGACGCCATTACCAACTGCTTGGATAATAATATTATGAGGGAGTGTATTTAAATTTGATGTTATTTTCTAGTTATGTTTTTAAGAGAAGAAGAGAATCTTATTTCTCAAAGTCACTTAAGCTGATGAAATCTAATTTAGTTTTACTAAAAATAAATCTAAATTTTAATGGATGATGGAATGAAATATCATACTATCATCTTTATTAATTGAATTGGATGAATTAAATTACAAGAATGATAGAAATTTAACTCCAACTTAACATCCTATTTTAAGAACATTCTACTCTTATTACTATAGCTTATATTGTAATCCAAAACCCTAAATAACAAACAACTAAGTAAAAAGAGCTTATGAACAATCTAAAACCCTAAATAACAACAACCCAAATAAAAAAGCTTATTAGCAGTCCAAAATTCTAAATTAAAAAACAACTAAAAAGAAGAGCTAAGAAATGTATTTGAATTCAAAGTTTACTTGTCACAAATAGAAGAGAATCTTATCTCTCAAAGTCATTTAAGTTGAGGAAATCATATTCAATTCCATTTAGAAAAAAACTAAACTTGATAAATGATACAATAACTATTCATGCTCTCATCCTCCTTAATTAAACTCATCAATTAAAACTATAATAATTGATTGAAATTTTACTCTACCCTAATATTCAATTCTAAGAACATTCTATTGCATCTCATTGCACAACCCAAAACCCTAAATAACAAGCAACCAAAAAAAGAGTTTATTAACAACCCAAAATCCTAAATAACAAACAGCCAACAAAAAGAATTTATAGACAATCCAAAACCCTAAATAACAAACAATGAAAAAATAAAACCCGTAAACAATCCAAAACCCTAAATAACAAACAGCCAACCAAAAATGAAAATTTATGAACAGTCGAAAACCCAAACCCTAAAAACAGTGTATTGACTGCTAATTAAACAGTGTAATGACTGCTTGAATCTGAGCAGCTCAAACAATCCACAAGTTTGTGATGTCTGATTTTGGTCGCAATAAAATCCACGAGGAATTCAAAATATATCGCCAGCTTTTTAAAAAACAACATTAAACTGTCACATAAAGCATTTGTTAACAAAATCAATTAGGGGTATCAATGCGAAGAGCAAATTGGAGAAAATGTTCAAGTATTTTACGTCCTATAACGTGCTTGCATGGAGAGATGTCTTTATGTTGAACTTGCATGGACAGATACCTTTACGTTAATCTTGCATGAACATAGATACGACATTTCTACAGTTCATAACTAGCATATCTAATGTTGTAACTGTTTTTGAATTTGATTGTGTAATTTTTTTTATTAGTTTCAGATTTTTAATCCATCATCAGAATGCAAGAGAATATAAGGAAATGAAAGTAATGTGTGATCTGAGACGTTCTTGGTCTGCAATCAATTACTTTTCTTCTCCTTATGTTCTTTTTCATCCTGATGATGGATCACTTACTGTGATCTGAAACGTTCTTGGTTTCCAATCAATTAGTTTTCTTCTTCTTATGTTCTCTTGCATCCTCATGATGGATTACGCACTGTGATCTGAAACATTCTTGGTCTGCAAACAATTACTTTTCTTCTCCTTATGTTCTCTTGCATCCTAGTGATGATGGATCACGGACTGTGATCTGAAATGCTCTTGGTCTCCAATCAATTACTTTTCTTCTCTTTATGCTCTCTTGAATCCTGATGGTAGATAGAGTGTGATCTAAAACGTTGATGATTGATCTTTATTTTATCTTTGATACATTTTGTCTTGAACTTAACCCATATCTAAGTCAATGAGCATTCTATAATTGACTTACACAAGCTTACACAACACATAAACTTAATCCATAATATATAGGAGTTAGTACTTGCAATAAAAAAAAAGACCATACTTCAGTAGATTTCTGATGAAAACTTTGTATAGACCTGCAAGAAAACTTTCAACCACCACTAATGAACGTACTCTTTATCTCTCTTTTCCATCTTGACATGACTGAAAATGAAATTTATTAATTTTTAGTAAGGATTTCTATGTCAGTGGCGTGAAAAAGGACGCCAAAGATCTTAAAACGATTTTATACATTTGAAAACAAGGTCACTATCAGTCACATCGTCCTGACTGATAATGCACCTGATGTGTACGTGAATATTCTGCCTCAGCAATCACCGCTAACATAAAGTTTTGTATAAAGATGATTGATTATTGATTGTAGGTAGGTAGGTATTAAACTTTATTCAAAGTACCTATTCCTTCTTTCTTCCCCCTTATACCAGCCAAGAAATGAGCTTGGATGAATTTGAGAAAAGTTATTAATTTTTCTGTATCATGGGTGAAATTCATTGTAAATTATTGTGGCATGGAACCCATTACGTGCGTCGTAGCTTAGGTGGGCCTGCGCATCATCCACAAAGGGTCAAATTGAAAACTATTTGGCCACTTTATTAAATAGTTCATGTTCCCCACTTTAAGGGCCTATGATACTTGCACTAATCAAAATAAGTTTTTTGTCCAATCAGAACGGGCAGACCCATAACGATTGTACTGAAGCAAAAGATTCGACAGGCAATAAAACAATGGGGAGGATGATTTCTTTTCAGATTAGACAAGACGGTTGAGAAATGGTTTCATACCTTCAAAGTCTCGTAATTATTTGTTTTGAACGTTACCCGTGTTTCTACTCTGGATTCATGATATGGTTTATCAATCTTTTCTAAGATCTTTAATGGGATGGTAGGGAAGAGCACCACTAATCGATGAATCGATGGCACTGGTTAAATGGCTGAAAATATGCACCTACAAGACTTTTGCTTCTTTTTTCTTCTTCTTTATTTATTTATTTATGTGGGTCTTGTTAATTAAATTAAAAATCAATAAAGAAAGGACAATAATATAAAGAAATAAGTATTAACATTTGTGTTAGCATATATGTTAACATGTGTTAGCAATTTGCTAAAACTTACATATATTAGTGAATATGTTAACACTTATCATTTTATATTACTATACTTTCTTTTTTGATTTTTAATTTAATTAACAAAGGCAAAAAAAGAGAAAAAAATAGTCTCATCAAGTGCATATATCTCGCCACTTAGCCAGTGTCGTAATTGACAAGTGGTCCAATAACTGTTATGTTTTTGTCATGATAACCCCCCAATTACTAATAAGAAAAGAGCCTAAAAAATGATCAGCCATGCACCAATAGCCGATCACACATTTATCAGTAGCTAACCATTTTTCAATTTTTTTGGTTGGTAATTGGGTCATTTGTGCACCACTATTGGGACATTTGTGTATGAGTACTGGGACATATGGCCACAAGTACTGACATTTTTGAGTGAACATCTTTTTTTTGAGTGAACAACTATTGCCGGTATCAAGCGACGCTTTGAAATGCCCACTTTTTGATCTTTCGGCGTTTGATGATCTCTATAGAGAGATCTATGAATACCCAAAAGTTGAAACCTTAGCTTTAAGCAATTAACTCGCATACGGGGACAAAAAAAATCATCAAAATCCAACATATACTTTAGGCTCTACAGGTGTGAAAAGTTTGGGTGTACGGGTATTAGAGCTCTTCCCCTAGTAGCTTCTTGAACAAGTATTTCTTTTGGGAGAAATGACCAACTCAAATTCTTACAAGTGGTAAGGGAAAGTCCCCAGTAGTTGCCCAAGCTAACTTCGTGCACCTAGAACTCCTAAACCATAAGTCATATTTCGATGATTTTTTTGGTGTAGCTTCGTATGTGAGTTAAGAGCTTAAAGTTAAGGTTTCGGATCCTGGAGATTCACGAATCACTCTTTAGAGCCCGTCAAACACCAAGTGGTAAAAACTGGCCTTTTCAAAGTGTCGCTGATACCTGCTATGTTCTTGCACCAATAATCGTTTACTAAAAAATGTAAGTACATGTGGCCAAATGTCCTAGTAGTCGTTACAAAATGTCCCAATAGTGGTGCACAAATGGGCCAATTACCAACCAAAAAAGGTAAAAAAAAATGAAAGGCTATTAGTACATGTGTGATCAACTATTGGTACACGCGTTTTCATTTTTGGGGCTCCTTTAGTATTAGTAATTGGGAGGTCAACATGATAAAAACGTCATGGTTATTGGACCACCTAACAGCTACATGGGACTTTCCCCTATTAAAGTAGGGTCACAAGTTCAAATCCCCTAAGATAATGCTTACGAGGAAATTATTGGAACGAATCCAACCTCTCCCCTCATAATTCATGATATGGATTGATAGCCTCTTATAAAGACTCCTAACTGAGAGTGTAGTGAACAATCTTTTGTGGTATCCTTAATGGAGATTGTAGTTTACTAGACAAGTGTGGCTTTTAGGAGAATCAACCATCTCAACTCCTTACAAGTGGTATTAGAGCGGGGTCATAAGTTTAAATCCTCTAAGTTAATGTTGACTGGGAAGTTGTTGGAATTTGTCCAATGTCTAGCCTCGTGTAAGATCCTTAACTAGGATGGTAGCAGTCTTTTGAATGAAATGCCCAACTCATCTCCCTACACTATTATTAAGTAGCAAATATTTTTCACACGGAAAATTATGATGTTGCTATCAAGATTCAATTGTGTACTTTTCAAGTCAAACACGTTAACCCATGTTTTATGTGTAGAGCTTCATAAGAACCCATCTCTTATGATAATGATTGTATCTAGCTAATGTTCACAAGGTGAAGAATTGGGCCTTCCTCACATGTTACCCGCCCCATTACTACTCCAACTCAAGTGCGCTAAATCATGTTTCACTATTTTATTGTTAATCGACATTTTCTTGAATTTTGATCATATAAAATTGTATTACCAATATTTTGGATCTTCTCTCTTTTCTTGTTGTCTTATCCAGGTGATAGATTTGTGTTTACTCTGATGGTCAAACTAAAAAATTCGCAATTCAAATCTTAAAAATATATGTAAAAATTTCATGATTTCATTAACCCGTAATTATACTTTACAAATATGAAGGGACACCCAAATTTATGACAAAAACCAGGTAATTGGCAGTTTAACGGTCATCATTTGTGTGCGTCATGGCTTATTATGGATTTTTGGGCTCAGATTTGGCAAGAGTGGCATCTATCAAAAATTTCCTTTCTATGGTGGAACATAAAAATTTGATGAAAGATTGGACATACCTAGTTGTCATGATGAATATTCATAATATAATTTGTTCCCTAAAAAATAAGTCAATGAATTTGACTCAAAATACTATAAAATTGAATCTTGATAACAATATCACAATAATTTGTTCCCATTTTTTATTATTATTGAAAAATCTGTTACGGTTAAAACTGTTTTAGGCTTTATTCAGTTCCTTCTGAAAGAGCATTTGCTGTGTTCTTACTCAAAATCTTAAGCACTTACATAGGTAGTTGCAGTCAATTTGTGGGTTTATATATTAAATGTTTGGGATCTTTACAAACCAAATTTAAATGGGCCCTATTGAAAATTGTGGTCCCTTCAATATATTGGATTTGAATCCAACGTTCACAATCACATTTACTCCAGACTGCAAAATATGAATGTGTAGAGAAATGTCAAACCTTGAATTAAATGCCCCGTATCCTTGTCCTCAATTACGGTCAAGAAAAATTAATATATTGTCCTTATCAGACAGACATGGATTTGAGTTCTCCATCGCTCACAGTTACTGCCTATTTTGTTACTACAGTTTCTCTAGGTGTTTTCTTCCCTTTTTAATTGATGGATTGTTGATTAGGTTAGTGATCTGATTTGATTGGGAGAGAGGTCATAAGGTCCAGTCTCTTCTATCAACGGGTTCATAATAGAATCTAATCAATGTTTGCAGTCTAAAATAAAATAAATGATAGAATGTTGATTGTAGTGGAAATATGTATGTATATTTTTATTTCTGATGATAGATTGATTACTATCTATAATATGAATATAATGATATACACAATTGATTTTAGAAATAATCTCTAAAATTGTGAATAGAAGTTTGAACAATAATTACGATCAACTGTGTACTATTTAAGAGTTATGATTTGTGGGGACTTCATTCCTATCCTAGGAGAAGGATTTCAGTACCACTAGCTAAACTATGGCCATTGTACCACACTAAATAAAAACATATATACTGACTTTTTTTTTACAAAGCGTCATGAATGCTTAAAATTTAATGTCTGAACAGACTTACTTTTATTGTCATTTGCATTAAACTGTCGTTTATAGTTGGAAACTTTCTCTTGGGTGGTACAAATGCTTACAACGCACCTCAACGTTGATCTTAATTCTTGCGCTAAGAAGCTCAGGTTTACATAAATTTGATGTCGACTACATGTTTTTTACCATCCAACTTAAATTTGATGTCGACTACATATTTTATACATGATATGAAGTATCGAGTTGATGGTCTCCTTGAGCTTAAATTGTGATGTCTAGGGATATTTGTTAAATCGAAAGAGATTTAAATGTAGTTAGTATGAGTTTTCTACGATTTAAGTTGTAGACATCAAAAACTGATTTGGGTCACATTCAATGATCTATTATTAGAAAGAGGTGAGTGATGATAGAACACTGAGTGTGATCCGATATCTCAAATGAAAAACATATACAGTTAAATTTAAAAGCTATCTAATCGAGACTTTAATATGATACCCAAAAATATGAGCCTTGCCCATAACAACTATGTTTGTAGCTTAAAGGTAGTTTCTAGATCTAATTCTGTATGCTTTTTTTCAACATTACTGGTCACACTCAAGTGATCAATCATAGAACGAAGAGATTGATGACAGATCAATGAGTGTGATCCAAAACCTCAACTAAGAAACATTAACAATTGAATCTAGACGCTATCCTATTAAAAAGATTTAAATATTACACCCAAAATACTCCTTAAATATAACAGTTGTAATTGTATAAGATAATTTCTAGATCTGATTGTATATGCTCTTCACCCAATATTTCAGATCACACTTAGTGATCAATCATCAGAAAGAGAGGATTGATGATGGATCACTTGGTGTGATTGAAAATCTCAACTAAGAAACATTCACAATTAAATCTAGAAGCTATTCTATTAAAAATATTTAAATATTATACACAAAACTCTCCTTGAACATAACAATCATACTTGTAGGTTAAAGATAGTTTCTAGATTTGACCATGTGTGCTTTCCATTCACCGTTTTGCATCACACTTTGTGATCAATCATTAGAAAGAGGAGATTGATGATGGACAAGTGAGTGTGATCCAAAACCTCAATAAGTAACATTCGCAATTGAATCTAGAAGCTATCAGGTCTAAAAAATATTTAAATATTATACCCAAGCAATCCTTGTACATACCAATCGTAATTTTAACTTTGAGATAGTTTCTAGAATAACTATATATACTTTCCATTCAATTAAAACATTCACAATTGAATTTAAAAACTATTCTGTTAAAAAAAATTAAATGTTATACCAAAACATTCCTTGAACCTAAAAATCATAATTGTAGCTTGAAGATTTTAAGACCTTGTAACTTCTGTTTCAATTCTCAACAATTTCAATAGATCTTATATATAAGCACTCCGGAATGGAAAGGTCTCATGACTAACCTGAAGATTCTCATGACTTATTTGAATCCCCACTTAACATTTGACATCCTTAAACCCTAAGGCAATAACAAGAAACTCTACAGAAATGGTTCATTTTACATTAAAAGAAGAGATTTTCTTTCTGGTCTGCAACCGGAGTGCTCCATTAACAGCCTATTTTATACCCATATATATTCCACTAGAGCTCCTATAATTTAACAAATATTAATGTCAACTTCAAACTACACTGCGTAGAGCTTATCACATACACATTAAGCTTGACAACTATCCAATCGTGTACCTCCGAACCCTAAATTAAGCGGCTGAATAATTTTATGCTATCTAAGCCCCCTCTTGACTCTTCAGAATATTTTTATGATATCTATGTCTCGCCTTGTTCCCTCTGAATATTTTTATGCAATCCAAGCACGTCTTGAAATTTAAACTTTGCATGAAAATGACATACCCACTTAAGAGACGGGTATTGTTATCCTAAACATCTTGGCCCTTAAAGGAAAGAGCCTTGTGGTCTGTTTGAAGCATCAAACAACCAACCATTCGATCAAATAGGTGCTCACGAAGCCTAAATTACTCATAAATAGAAACATTCCATAAATAGAGCTTCCAAAGTCATATAAGCTTGAATTACTCACAAATAGAAGCATTATATTAGGGCTTCCAAATTCCTATAATTTTGACTCAATCCATGCTATATACAGCCTACCATCTGCAACTCTTTAAACTCTATAAATAACAGCATAGTTTTCACTAGAAGAATCCCAATAGGGGGTTTAGGAAAATATGACATGATTCAGGATAGCCCTAATCTTTCACAACTGTACGCATTATGAGAAACCATCCATAATGCTCTCACAACACATGGTTGGGTGGGTTAGAATTATGGTAGTAGAAATTGTCAGCACCAGAAATGAATTCTTGAATTGTGGTTTCCCTAACTTAATCAATAAACTACTATGTCATGGTTTGAAAGAGCGTTCATTATTTAGAAGAAATCAGCTTCAATTTCTTCAAAGAAAAACCAATTTCAATTCTATGAAACAACTTTCTAACCAACTTCCGTTCTTTGAAAGACAAAGAAAACCAACTTTGATTTCTTGAAAGAACTTTCACAATTTCAACAAAACTAACTTCGGTCCTTTGAAAGAACTCTCATAATTTCATGAAAACCAGCTTCAAATTTGTGAAACAACCTTCATAATTCCAAGAAAATCAACTTCGATCCTTTGAAAGAACTGTCCTAATTTCAAGAAAACCCACTCGATTCCTCAAAAGAGCTTTCATAATCTCAAAGAAACCAATCTCAAATCCTTATAAAAAACCAACTTCGATTCCCTGAATTCACAATCTCAAAGAAATCAACTTAAACTCCTTGAAAGAACTTTTCGAAACTAGGAGACCAACTTCGTTTCTGAACTTTGAAACTAGGAAAGCAACTTCGTTTCTCTGATAGAACATTCACAATTTCAAAGAAACCAACATGGATTCCGACAAACGCTTACCTAATGTTAATGCATTCAATACTTAAAGATATTTTGCTAACGACGGTACCTATCATCAATATGCTACCATATCTGAAACCTAGAGTAGAGCTTTCATAATTTCAAAGAACCCAGCACGGATTCCGAGCAACACATACGTAATGTTAATGCATTCATTAGCTACAATACTTTTTTCTGACGATGTACTACCATATCTGAAACCAAGAATAGAACTTTCATAATTTCCAAGAAACCAACATGGAATCCGAGCAACGCCCAACTATTAATGCATTCATTAGTTCCTGAAAATTTGCTGACGACGGTACCTATCACCAACACACTACCATATCCCAAACCTAGATTGAAGGAAAGCCAAAAAAAAATCAAGAATTCCACAGAAAGGGACCATAATTCTTCAGGCAGAAATGAAAATACAAAGTAAATATTGCATCTTTATTTACTCCAACACGAAACCGTCATCAACAAACACACCCTTAAAGATGGGCGCCCGCCCGATGACGATCAGAGAAAGTAAGAATACAAAACAGAGGCCATCCATCTACACTGATTGATCAGAAATAGACTTCTCCAACCTCACATTACAGAAAACATGATCATATACCTAAAAACTAAAATCTTCTTAGCAGCCAAACGAGATTAAACCATGAGTTAAACAACAACCTACGAATCTACAGCTGCAGCATACTTAGCTACCTACTAGAGATTACAAGACTGCGCACCTCATCCATTCAGAAACCCAATCGACGACGAACCCGCCCCTCCGCCGCCACCAGCGCCGCCTGGCGGCGCCGCCGGCATCTGCTGTGGCGGCTGCGGATTTAGCTGCTGTTGTTGTTGTTGTGGTGTCGTCGTTGGCGGCGGCGGGCGTTTGCGCTTCTTCTTCTCGTAAGCGATCCCGCGGGCTTTGGACTGGTGTTCACGCACTTCTCTGAGATAAGAACGAACGGGCCTCGTTCCGAAAGGGTTGGACTCGGGTTTCCCGCCGTGTTCTTCGTAGGCGGCGCGGAGGCGGCCAATGAGCGCGTCGAGACTGCCCCAGGCCTGGCGCAGCGGGCAGGCGCACGGGGCAGGTGGGTGTGGGTGCCCGAAGAACGGGCAGGACTGCAAGTGCACCTTCGTCTTCCCGAACTGGTCCAGGTATCTCAGAAACTCCAGCACGTGCGCTCCGCTGCATCTGGATAACGCTAATGGCGGCCTGTGGTTCTTCAGGTACTGCCCGAACGTGTTCCAGTCCCGCCGCTTCTGCGACTCGTAACGGCTCAGTGGCGGCGCCGCCGCTGCTCCTCTTGGGGATGATGATGAGCTGCCCGGCTCGTTGCTGCTTGTCCCGCCCTGCTGTGTACAGCCCTCTGCGTTGCCGTCTGCCGCATTCATGGAGACCCAGTATGATCTGAAATGTTGATGATAAAAATCAATTTCAGAAACACAGGTTGAATTGTAGAAATCTATTTGATTTCAATGTTCTCTCCAACTTTTTTGGAAACAAGGATCAAAAGTTCTTTGAAACGTTGATGCTAAAAATACTCACAATCAAATTCAGAAGCACACGCTGAATTGTTGAAATCTACTTGATCGCTCCAACTTCTTTGGAATTCAGGATCAAAAGTTCTTTGAAAGGTTGATGCTAAAAAAACTCACACAATTGAATTCAGAAGCACACACTGAAATCTGCTCGATCTGAATGTTCTTTATGAGTTCTTTGGAAACCAAGATCAAAAGCTCTTTGTTTGATCTGCTAAAAATACTCACACAATCGAATTCATAAGTACTCGCTGATGATTGACTTGTGAATTGTAGAAATCCACTGAACTTTGGACACCAAGAGATTGAGGAAATTGTGGATTGTAGAATCTGAGTTCTTTTTGGAACGGAGAGATTGAGGAAATTGGAATTGAGAATCCAATCCCGGAGGAATTGAAATGGTTTGAAGTTTAAACCCTCACTTGAAATCCATTTTCAGACCATCTCAAATCAGCTGAGGTTGTAGGAAATCGCTGCAAATCGAGAGCATTATTATTACCGGACGTGTGGGTTGAGGAGGAATTCTTTTTTGCCTGAGGGGTGAAAAGGGGGTACTGTCCGTCCCGGGGGGCAGCCCGGGCCCAGACACCGACGCCGCCGGTGGATGTGACGTCATCCTTACGATCGCCACTAGGTCCGCTACGTTTTCATTTAGCGGGCACTCTCGATTTTGTACATTCCAGTTTGTTTTTAAATATCGAACTTGTATGTCTTTGTATGTCTTTGATTCAGCGCTGGAATTTGATGGTCTAGTGCCTGTCTTTTTTTCGCTCTTGGATGGTATATGATAGGTTGAATTTTTTTTGGTGGTATAGATTGATATGTTATATTTTAATCTATAAGTTTTGAAATCTGATTGTGTGATTGTATTATATTTCTTAAACTACAAATTTATTTCTAGTTGTTTTTTGAATTTGATTGTGTAAGTATTTTTGCATAAACATTTAGGATCACTCAATCAAATCCAAACAAACAACTGACAATTGATCTCATGGATTGTGTAAATCTACTTCTCTTATTGAGATCCTTCATGAGAGGGAATTATGGTTTTAATCTTTTAGTTTTGAAATCTGATTGTGTGAGAGTTTTAATATAGTAGGCACTCTAAAATCATATATTAGGAAGAACATCCTAGCCAAGCATGTTTCAAAACTCAGTGTATTATATTTTCTGAACTAAAAATTTATTGCTAGTTGTTTTTCTCGATTTGATTGTGTAAGGATATTTGCATCAACGTTTCAGATCACACAATCAAATCCAAACAACCAACTCACAATTGATCTCATGGATTGTGTAAATCTACTTGCTCTTATTGAGACCCTTCATGAGAGGGAATTATGGTTTAAATGTAAACATGTGGAAACTTTGAGGATCAAACTTGTTGTCTATCATTCATCATCATGACGGATCACGAAGTGTAATTTGAAATGTTGATAAAAAATACTTACGACAATTGATCTCATGGATTGTGGAAATCTACTTGCTTTTAACTAAAAATTCATTAGAAAATCAAATCATCTATGAGCCAATCGCCCTCATTTTTTAGAAAAAAAGCTAGCAATCAAATTAATTGTGCATGTTTATTGGTTCCCAATAGTACACCATTATTAGGACATTTATGCAAAAGTTGCACGATTATTGGAGCATTTGTGTAATAGTATTTGATCAATTGTGTGCACTTTTGGTTGTCTAAGCGAATGAGCAATTGAGGGGCTAGGTATTAGGCGACACTTTGAAATGACATCTTTTTAACACTTGGGTACTTAACGAATTCTGCAGGTGCTTCATTAATATCTAGAAGCCAAAAAATATTTTTTAAGTAACCAAGTAGCATATGGAGACAAAAAAATGTCAATCTAATGAATTCTACACTTCGTTAATATCTAGCATAGGGAGGCAACAAAAAAAATGTCAAAATCTGATGCATAATTTAAGCTATTCAAATGTCTAAAATTAGCTATAACATCTATTGATATGACCTCTATGGAGACAACAAAAGAAATGTTGAAATCTGATGTATAGTTTAGGCTATACGAATGTGCGAAATTGGCTATAACAACTACTGATTTGTTTCCTCTCTATGACACTTAAAGATTACCAATAAATAGGTTATATATAATATTTTGTTTTATAATATAAATAAATGTAAAATATTTATGATAATTATAAATTTACTTACAATATTTTGAAATAATAGAATACGAATGTTTCTATTTTTTAAAAGATTTTAATACTAATTTTTAGAGAATTTACCAACTTGGTGAATTCAATTTTTTAAATGTTTTAATAAGATTATTTTAAATAAAAATTTAGAAACTTCTCATAATAACTATTAAGAGTTTCTCGATTTGATTGTGTTGTAAATTTTTCTATCAACTTTTCCAATCACACTCGGTGATCCAGCATCACAATGAACAATAAGAAAGCACAACAAAAAAAATGAATAAAGCTGCAGAAACACAATGAAAAACATTGAAATGACCAAACCATATGACACGTAGGGGTGACGGTCAAATTCCAGCCCTTCTTTGATTGACATTCTTTCTAGTGATGACCGTTAACTATGCAGCGCCTTGTCTATGCCACTCTCAGTTAATTCAAAACTCAAAACTCAAAACTTATCGAAACCATTGATAATAATTGATATACTTGTAATAATAATGATGGAGAGTCCCTACACAGTAATTATTATATTGTGAACCTTGACAGTTTAATCTCCACCGTCTGTTGTGTGTATTATTTAATTACTGTTTTTGTGTGTACAGATGCGTCACACCCATCATTCTCCTTTTGAAATTTCATGTCAACTGAAGCTACACTTACAATTGCACTACTGCCTTTTTCTCAATTCTCTCATTGTCTAACATGACACATTAATCAGTTGTCACTGTAGTCTGATTGTGATTAAGAGTGCTCTTAGCTTAACTGCTGGGTTTTTCTCAATAATATCATTTGTTTAAGATAATCATAATTCAGTTTTCATTGGAGTGTGATTGTGATTAAGAGTCCTCTTAGATTAATTAGTGGGTTTCTCCCAATAATCTGACTTTGTTTAACTTTAAGATGACAGGAAAATCAGTTTTCACACTATGTGATTGTGATTTAGAGTGCTTTTAGATTAACTTGTGGCTTTTTTTCAAGAGTCTCATCCGACTAAGATGACAGAAAAATTAGTTTTCACAGTACTGTGATTGTGATTAAGAGTGCTTTTTAGATTTAACTGTTTAGTAATTGTCGAACAGTGCTATTTTTCAATAATTTACTCTGATTCAAATGACAGATATCCTGTAGCTTTCACAGCTTGTGACAGCGATTTAGAATGCTTTTGAATTTAACTGGACAAAGAGATTTTGACATAACATTTCGAATCACATCTTTTGATTCATCATTGAAATGAGGAAAAATTATTTAAAAATTGAGATATTTATGATTAATTTATGACTAGAGAGTTCTTTTCAACTCCATAATGCATTGAATACATACGATTAGGTATCCGTAGTATATAACACTTTCCTTCAGTCTTGTTCTTGTCCCACTAATACAGTGGTGGAGTGGGAGATTCTTAACGTATGGAGAATAGCTTGTAAATTATTAAATATGCCAAAGAGATTATTCCACAAATGGTCAAGAGTATGGAGCTACGATCCCTATAGAGCCTGTATTTGAATGTGTTATGGTTAGTAATTTTTATTGTAAAATATAATTTATTTGGAAATATATTATATGAAATAGAAAATTTTAGAAAAATTATTACAATTTACATATGATTCTACGTTGTAAAATATATTAATTTGATATCAAAGAAAATAAGGGTCTATTGTGAAATTTAGACTTTAATTCTATACGATATATTTTATAACAAATTTGATATCAAAGAAGGGTATATTGTGAAACTTAGACTTTAGTTCCATACAATATATTTTACAGCAAAGTTGTACCAATTTAGACAATATTATTAGTTTGGACTTAGTCATATACTCAAATTGAATATACAAAATATTTTAAGAAAAATAATCCAAATAGCTACAATCCATAATGTGAGCATTTGAAGAAAGAGTTCCTACATAATCAAAAGAAAGAGAATGTATAATTCATTTGAAACTTTAGATCAATCATCAAAATTAACTTGACATGAAAGAAGAGTCAATTGTAAAACTTAGACTTTAATTTCATATATAGTAAATTTACACAATTTAAATTTTTTGTTAGTTTCCAAATCTCCTTCTAAATTTTAATTGAATGTATAAATTATTTTTAAAAATAACTAAAATGAAATGATGGAATATTACACAACATTTAGTATACAACTAGCAGTCTAAACATTTATAATAAAAAAATACTATATAATCTAAAGAATAATTATGTACAATGAGATCACTAAGGAACTAGAAAATGTTGATTTTATAAGATAATTTTATTTTTTTAATAAATTTATCTAACCCTTTTTTTTTGGTCCATTACTATAAGGATTACTAATTTCAAGTGAAAAAAATGTTAAGATTGTGTAGATTTTAATAAATTAATTGAAGTTTCAATGTAGGTTTAAGTATAATAATATATTTTACTATTAATTATATTTAAAAGTCTCAAATAATAATTAGTGGATACTATTTTATTATAATTTTTATCGCCCCTTGGTTGGAAGATATTATTATCCAAATATTTGTCAGTCCTTGGTTGGAAGATATTGTTATGATTTGACAAAGTCATTTTATTAGTTGTTGGGATACTCTACGACTTATACAGTAATCGTATATGGTTTGAAATATGTATTTGTCTCTAACATGCCCTTAAGTTATGATTTTGATTTTGGAAAACTAGTTAGACTTTGATAACATATCCAATTTTGAAGGATCAACTAGGACTTAAACCTAGGGTCTCAGAAGATGCTTTGTTGTTCAAACATCAAGCTATTGGCTCTTTGTGAAGAATATATATCAATTTTTCAACATGGTAATATATTTTTCTAAAATAAATGCCTATCTTACAATTGAGCTTTATGGTAAGGAAATTGAAGTCAAAGGTTATAATATTGAAGAAACATATATTAAGCAAAGGAGATGTATCCAGAATGAAGCAGAGCTTATGATACTAAGCTATCGAGTGTAGATCAAGGTAGTTCAGAGTTATAGAGCACAATGAGTCTGGACAACATTTGATTGATGCATTTATATCAGATATTTTGTATTGAATTTTGTTGTAGTCAGAGTACAAATCCCATTTGTGGGTAGGCCCTAACATGTCTTTATATTTTGTAAATCCTTTGAAAGGGTACAACTCTTAGATTAGAGATTGTAAAATCCTTTAACAAGGTAGATTGGATAAGTATTTTGTACTCTTAACTGAGTATATTACTCCTAATAGGGTAAGCTACCAGAAGTAGCTAACATTGTAGCTCTAACTGAGCAGCCTTTTTACTGCAATAGTGAAGGATTGTGGGTGTCATCCCGACCATAATTTTTCCTCTAACAAAGGATTTTTGCGTAACCAAAATATATGTTATGTGTTGCGAATTTTATGTTGTGAGTTATTTACTTTATGTTCATCTTATGCAATGTATGCAACTCGGTAATTTATTAGTATGTATGCTAAAAAGTTTTAAGGGTACTGATTCACCCCTCCCCTCTCAGTACATAAATTTCCTAAGTTTTTCCAACAATAAATTTGTCTTTTTTGGGACATGTTTTTATTTAAAATAGATGTCAGTATCACTCTTCTTGAAATAGACTTATCGGTCATCTAGTTGTTTTCCCAATGGAATGAAAACCTTCCTTAACACTATCAATAATATTTTTTTCCATATTAGATGATTTTGTCTTTTTCAAGCTTGCATCTACACCCAACAAATTTAATGGCTCTTTTAACTCATCTTTAAGAAGTGTAATTGATAATAGTTGGGTTTTTTCAAGTGTATCAAGATTCTCAAATTGTGCAATTATTTGCTTATACTTTTTATTCAATGCCCTCTTCATAGCATTTATGGGTTGTTTAGCATAATCTCTCAATTTTTCTACATCCATTTCATTTACATGATCTATGCTTTCACGATTAATTTTTCTCTTCAACTGTTGGGCTAGACTAACATTCTCATTTGTTGCTTGTACTTGGGCTGCAAACAAAATTTAAAAAATATCTTAATAGCTCATCTTAAGGGGACCTTGATGAAATAATTAGAAACAAGCTAATGTCAAAGGGAATAATTAATAAGCTAATGATCTATAGATACATATTTATTTGATCTTGTGATGAACCTTCTCGAAAGTCCATCACTTGAACTTGGGATGCCCCTTGTCCAACATTTTCTTCAACAAAGGCTATGCACACAAAAAAAGAAACAATAGTCTTAAGGGGAAAGACCCAAAATGCATATTAACTGTGCAAAGAGACTAAATTCAGATAGTGAGATAGAGTTACAGAGAGAGATGTGTACTTGTTTGGAATTCTGAAGGTTGTACTTGTTGAGCTTGCGATGACCCTTCTCCAAGTTCTAAATGTTGTGCTTGTTGAGCTTGTGATGACCCTTCTCCAACTTCTACAGGTTGGGCTTATTGACCTTGCGATAACCCTTCTCCAACTTCAGAAGGTTGTGCTTCTTGAGAATTTCCTACATATGAAGATAAAATTATTTTAAACAAAAGTCCAAATTAGCTCTAATTAGGTCATAATAGGTATAACTGGGTCTAATTGCTCTTAAGGGGTCTAATTGGATCTAATTAGGTGTGAATAGGTCTAATTGGATATAATTAGGTCCTAATAGGTCTAAATGGGTATATAATTAGGTGCTAATAGGTGTTAAGGGGACCATATTACTCATAGTGGGTCTAATGAGTCTTAAGGGGTCTTATAAGCTAATAGGTCTTAATAGGTCTAATTGCATCTAATTATGTATTAATGGGTCTAATTAGGTAGATAAAGAGATCATATTACACATATTGGCTCTAATCAGGTCTTAAGGGGTCATAGTACGAGCATATTAGGTGTTAATTAGTCTAATTAGATCTAATTACACCTATAAGGGTTCCTATTACTCATATTAGGTACTAGTAGGTCATATTACTCATATTAGGTGTTAATTAGTCTTATTGAAGGTCTAATTAGGTCTTAAATTACTTATGCACTAATTAGTCAAGCATTAGGTGTTAAGGGGTACTCTTACATCTTATTACTAAATAACAAATTATGTCATAATTTAGCTCCTATTAGTTCCTATTACTCATATTACAAGTCCTAATAGGTCTAATTGGGTCTTAATACGTCTAATTGGGTCTATTTCTCATATTAGGTCCTAACACCTATAATTGGGTCTAATTAGGTCATAATAGGTTTAATTGGGTATTTAATTAGGTCCTAAGGGGTCATATTACTCATAGTGGATCCAATGGGGTCTTAAGGGGTCATATAACCTATCATAGGTCCTGATAGGTATAATTAGGTCCTAATAGGTCTAATTGGGTCTAATTAGGTCCTAAGGGGTCTAATTGGATCTAATTAGTTGCTAATAGGTCTAATTGGATATAATTGGGTATATAATTAGGTGCTAATAGGTATTAAGGGGTCATATTACTCATAGTGGGTCTAATGAGGTCTTAAGGGGTCATATAACCTATCATAGGTCTTATAGACCTAGATAACTAGGTATAATTAGGTCCTAATAGGTCTAACCATGTTTAATTATGTCCTAATAGGTCTAATTGGGTCTAATTAGGTATCATGTATTAATTAGTATTATTAGGTCTAACTAGGTCTAATTACGTGTAAGGCCCATCCTATTAATGATATTAAGGGGTCATAACTAGACATGTAACTAGGTCTAAAGGGGTCATAATACTCACATTTGGTCTAATTAGGTATATAATAATATATTCTTAGTCTTATTATATCTAATTAATGGTATCTAGGTATTATTAGGTCTATTTAGTGTTATCTAGGTCTTATTAGGTCTAATTAGTCTTATTAAGTCTAATTAGGTCTAATTAAGTATTGCAATATCGTGCTTACATGTTTCATTAAGACAAGTCCTAACCATCAACTTAAAATATCCAGAGAGAGAGAGATAGAGAGAGATAGGGACATACTTTGTTTCCTACGATAATATCTTTCCTGTGCTTCTTCACGTAGTCTTTGTTCAGTCTCTTTTGAATAATGTTCTGTACTCTTATTTAGAATCTCTCTCTTTTTATTTCCTATCACAAGTTGCAAAATTGTTCCACTAAATTTTGACAAAATTAAAAAAAAAATTCAATTTCAAAAATCTTCCTTCTCCAAAATGTGAATTATTTTGCACCTTTCAAATTAATAAGATGAGGAAAACATATATTTATTTATATGTAATCGTTATGAACCCGAAATGGCACCAAATTGGCTGACATAGGTTTCTATCAAAAGTTATCTATAACTTTCTATCGAAAGTAAAGATTTTCGATCTAAAGTCAATTGCTAAAGGCTCATCCCACATTAAACCAAGCAAGTACCTTCGATTGAAACTAATTAGTTTCGATCGAAAGTACTTTCTATCAAAAGTCCCTAAGTAAAGGCAATTTGCAGAGTTTGACAATATTTTGAAGATTTCATGGCTTCGGGACTCAATCACAGGGCTCAAATAGAACAATAAGGAGACATCCTTTTTCATAGCACAAGTACTCTGAATGAGCTTTCTAACGGATATAGATTTGACAATTTTTTAGTTTATTAGGCCTATGTTTTTCAAGACGTTAATCGAATGTAGGTTTTTTTTATCAAATATAAACCTCTGAGTTTGACATTCAATGAAAAATAGTAGAAAATATTTTTTTTTGAAAAATAATAGTTCCCTCCATCTTTGAGTTTACTTTCTATAAAATGATAATAATTTGAAATTCGATAAATACACAACAAGTTATAAGCTATGTAGTCAAGGTATGTCAAAATTAAGGTTTAGTCAACTTCAAACGTTCATAAAACATGTAATAACCATGATAATATCGTCAAACCAATTGCATGCCCTCTGTATGGATGTTACAAAACTAAATTTGAAAGAAGCACATTGATATCTATTTATGAAAAAAATTATGCTCTATGAAAACACTGTAACTCTTTGAAAATGATGTTTTTCAACAACATACCAGTTTTCGTAGAGAGAAAAAACAATTCAAATCAAGTCAAAAAAAATTAAAAATATGTTTAGAATCTAGACAAAAAATCCTAAAAGACTCTAGTTTACTTCATCTTCTGACTTCAAATGATTTAATGACAATATGCATCTAAATCTGAAAGTTTTTTTCAAAATGTAGAGTCCAGTGTCCGTTCAGGCAAAAAAGTGTAACCCACTATTGTGAGCTCACCCATATTTTAATTAGTTATTTCAGGTAGATTGTGGTGCTAGTGACAATGCTATTGGAGTTATTTTGAGTCAAGAAGGTAAACCCATCGCTTATTTTAGTGAGAAGTTGAATGATGTTGTTGGCACCTTCAAATTCTGGAGGAATTTGAGGTAGCCATATCAACAGTATCTGCTAAGGCATACATGTGCACCCCTGAAGAGTTATTATTAGAGGTCCACTTTGAAAATGTGTAAGTTGATGCCCAGTTAGTATCACAAGAAACCGTTTTGAAATTATGTTGTTTGCCTATTGTTAGGCATATCTACCAGTTTGCAACCCTTCATAGTCATATTTGATTGGTTTATGAAGCATCTAGTTTGAGGGGTCTGCAAAGGTTAATAGTGTGCACTTTTCCATAATTGTCTAAGTGCCCTACTTTGGAGGCCTATATCTTTTGACAAAATGGATTACCATGAGAAAGTAACCATTCGCTTGCATTGTAGGCATGAGAGTGAAGCCCCATATCCGTTTTAAAGCTCCAGTCAAACCTTTTGACAAGTTTCCCAAAGCCAATCTGAATGTAATTTATTTAGATTTCCAGTGTTTTCAATGTTTCATATTTAGAATGGCTACTTTCAAGGAATTACAATTCATTATCTCTTGATTTTTAGGAGAAGCTAATTTTTCCCTATCTTTTATGTATCTCAAGTTATCTATGTGCTAGGTTTCAAGCCTCTGAGACCTCATCTGGCATTTTTACCAGTTTCATTTGAAATGCAATTTATTGTCTTTTCACATGACCATTTGCACACAAAATGAAATAGACAACTTTGGAGATCAATATTTCTCACCTCATGTTTTATCATGCAAAGTTGTTTTATAGGATGGATATTGGCTTATGAATCTATGTGTTTTCTGGATTTCAAGGTTCCATGACACCATTTGGTCAGTTTTTTAAGATCAGATTTAGAGGTGCTTGCTAGTTTCGGTTAGTTTGCAGAGATGTAGAAAATACAAGCTTCAATCGTCTCCAACTTCATATTATTGATCCAAATGCACAAGGAAGTTGCTCCAGATCAAATTTAAAATCCTAATTGATTCATATCAAAATTAATGATCCAACATGCACCAGACATAATTTAATGACTATAACCAAATATTGTTATTTAAATCATTTTTTATTTAAATAATAACATGCAGTATGGACAATAATTTATCTTCTTGGATTCATGAGAGCTATTATTTGACCAACATAGATGAAGGTAATAAACCTTTTACATTGTTTAGATCCATCAAGTTTTCCCTCAATAGAGTTGGAAAGAGAGACAAATGCAATTGTTGTGGGCTCCTCAACTATCAAGGCACGACTACTAAACATGATGCTTCAAAGACATGTAATCTCATGGTTGCTGTGAGGTATGCATCAAATGAATTGGCAGTATGAGAAAACTTTCTATCAAATGCACTGGTAGGTATAAAGCCAGATTCAACAATAGTTGCAAGGCACGCAAGTTTTTGACAGAGTCCCTCAAGATATGTGATCTCCTGGATTACCATGGCGGCGGGGTGCGCACAAAATGATTTTTTCTAAATGGCATAGAAACTTTCAAACAAATGCAAGCGGCGGGTTTTTCCGATATTCCCCCTACGTGTTTGTAGGGTATGACCAAATTGGGTGAGCGAAAAGGAAACTAGCGGATGTAAATCCAGATTTCAAATACCTCTATCTACATTCCTTTCCTGCGTCATGTCTGTTGTTTGAGAACTTTGGAACAGTTATGGACGACCATCAAAGCACAAATGATAGTTTCCCCGATTCCTTGCCAAGATATGGATGCACACCAGAGTATAGATAGTGGCAGGGAAGTTTTGCCAGGATGTCCTCAAGAAATGTGGTCTCATGGCCTATATATTTGCATGAAATGTACGGCTAGTCTTAAACATCATATATTAATGAAAAAATTAAGTTTGAAAAAAGTGAGTTAATTTTGACTATTTAACACTTTTTGTCTAGAAATTCGTCAGTAATGTGTGATGTTTATTAAGCAATATAGATTCGATAATTTTTTTCAAAAAAGGTGGATGAACAGAAAAAGTTTGAAAATAGATAATCACTGAATTGGCAAGTGCAACTAAATTAGACATTTACAAAAATGGAAATCAATGTCAAAATGGACATTTCATATTTCACTAGGATGAAATAAATCAAAAGAATGAATGATAATGACATCTCAACGCGTGTGGGCTACGTTGGTAAGCATAATTTTGGGAAAAATTACAAAAATAAGTTTGCTGGAGGGGGTGAAATTTTAAATAAAATATACTACAACGTAATGGATATTTTCATCAGTGAAGGGCTTTCACTTAAAAATGAGTATGTGGTAAAATGAGAATTTTCTGCGTAGTGAACGATTTTCTCCATAGAGTAAAAGCCAGGTGAAAGGTGAAAGGTGGTTTTGCATAAGAGAGAAGTAAAATGTTTTCAGTCATAAGTGAGAGTTGATTGTATTATTAGAGTGCAATCATTTTATTACTAAATTACAATGACCGGCAGCTAATAAAAGTGTTTTAAATATGCAATATGCATTCATGTAGAAGACAAACTATTTCAAAATAGAAAAAGGTGAAGTGCAGAAAGGGGAATGTCGCTGTAAGACACACCATATGTGTGAACAACAGGATGTCATGGGAGAAAAAGAGTGCAATCAGAAGTGGTGGAGATGACCAGCTATCTAGAGTTAGTTATTTTGAAGAAAATGAGGGAACATATTTTTCTTGCAGGCTAAGGAAGAGAATAGGACACATGTCAGGAGAAAATTGAATCTGGAATTCCTTCTTCTATATATATATTTTTGCTCTCTTTGTTAAGGTTCTCATTGAAATTCATTTTTTGGACAGGTTAATATAGCTGTGAATATCTCTGTGTTTTGGATATTCCTATGGGTGGTTGCATGTAGAATTTCCTTTCAGTAGTTTCAATTAGTTTATGAGCAAAATCTGTAAAACAGTTACAAAGGCTGTCTCCAAACATTATTTTCAGATTTCATATGAATCAATAACTTCAGAATATGTTGATTTGTCTTGACAAATTCCTTGTCAATGTGTATTTGTATTTGTGAGTTTCATTCTAGGAATGGATTAAAGTTTACTTGGATGTTGCAGTGAATCTTGAAATGATTTGTGGATTGTATAAGAATGGTTTATGTAATAGCATAAGTATTTGTATTATTGTTAGGCAATAATGCATAAAGAGTTTACTAATTTGAAGTATATATTGTCTAGGTTTGCATTCTCACCTAGGATTTGACTCCATTGCTCTTGGATAAGCATTCATTTGTTAATGTTGGCTAAGACTTGTTTCAAAAACACCCTTTTATGAAATGTCCTTTACCTTATGGTCTAGGTATTGGTTTGATGATGGAAGTGTTCCAAGGTGTGCTCGCACAAACTTCACTAGGACTCCACTTGTCCTTGTCTTCTTAGGATCCTAAACTCAACACTAGGATCTCCCAAGTCTTTGCTCCAATGGCCTAAGACTTCCCCAACTCAACACACTGAGTTATGTTTTTTGTGCTTCACCTTGAAAGACAACTATCACTAGTTTTATCTCAATGCTTCACTCTTGCTTGAATGATTCTAGGCATAAATCCTCCATCCCAACTTCACCAATGCTACAAGGGTCATGTCCACCATTTGAACACTCATTTTGTATCCTTTTCACTCCAATAGAATAGTCTTCAATCTCAATTCAATTGATTTCCAAATTCACTCCTTATAGGACCCTATTAGGCCTAATTGACCAATTAGCCCTATCCAAAGGGTTTTTTTGGATTTCTTCCCAATTCTTACAAAGAACCCTAGAAACTAACCTAGGATCCTAATACCCTTTTGGAAAACCTAAAAGATTTTCAAGGTCTAGGGTTCCCAAGTCATTCGTACACCAGTGTCCTGATATGTAGGGCTAATAGGGCTTTTTGAGTTCCTAAAATGCAGTTGACTGATTTCTATCTAGAAATATATCCAAATGGATTGTTCAAGTTCTTAGCTCTCAATTAGGGATCTATATGACCCTAATGACTCTGAAACTACACTCGGTTCAGACCTTTCACACACACCCTTTCTTCTGCATTCAACTTTCTCTCTTCCATACACCTAACCGGACAGTCATAGCTCGCCTAGGGCATGGCTTCAAAAATAGAAAATCGGTTCTCCAGGCCTCCTAATTAAATATATACACTATACAAAGGCTTCCCTAACACAATCATCCACCTTTTGTAGTTTCCCACGGTTGGATTCTATGGGGGAGCCATGAAACCAAAATCTACCTAAACTGGACTACTAAACAGTCTAAATTCTAAACAATTTCCTAAGACTATCAAATCAACTCTAATCTACTTTCTCACTGAATGAAAAGTTCTTGGATCTACTTGTACTTCATGGATCCAACACTAGATTTAACCTTTTAATCCATTAACACACCATTAACATAAAAATAAGTCGACTGTACTGTCAAACCAGAACACACTGCCTTCCTTCACTTTAAAAACTTGCTTACAATATCCTCTTCTTCGGGAAATCAGCCACAAAATATCTTAAGATGCCTCTCCCATGTTTTTAGGCCTTCAGCATTGATTTCCCACTCCTAGAATGAAGGGAATCCAAAGTTGTCAAGTTTCATGCAACATTTGCAAAAAATTGTAAATGTTGTCATGACAACTTTTGAGCATCTTTTGCATTTATCATGCCAACTAACTTTTAGGACCTCTAACCCATATAACTCGATGGATTAACATTTTTAAGGCATTTTTAGGTATCTTTCACACTTGGCTCAGGTCTAGGACACATTTAGACCACATGGAAGTGTTCCAAGGTGTGCTCGCACAAACTCCATTAGGACTCCACTTTTCCTAGTCTTCTTAGGATCCTAAACTCAACACTAGGATCTCCCAAGTCTTTGCTCCAATGGCCTATGACTTCCCCAACTCAACACAGTGAGTTATGCTTTTTGTGCTTCACCTTGAAAGACAACTAGATCACTAGTTTTGTCTGAATGCTTCACTCTTTCTTGAAGGATTCTAGGGATAAATCCTCCATCCCAACTTCACTAATGCTACAAGGGTCATGTCCACCATTTGAACATTCATTCTGAATCCTTTTCAATCTAATATAATAGGTCTTCAATCCCAATTCAATCGAGTTCCAAATTCACTCCTTATAGTGTAAGGAAACTCAGGTGCGGAAACAGCTTCCTACACTAATCTCTAAAGGAAAGTATTGTGCAAATTCTTTTAAATCCTTACAATTTCAGATTTGTTTACTACTTTAACAATGATATTGCAGCCATATACCATGCATACAAAAAATAGAGAATGACACAATGATTTACCCTGGGGAAAACCTTTCGGTAAAAAACCCCAGCACTCCAAAACCTGCACAATGTAATATCTTCAACACAACGGTTACAACACACTTGCAATGCAAGTTCTTTCAGGAGACAATCAAGACTCAAAGACAAATCCAGTAGCACCAGATCATACCAACAATACACTCTTTTTTTATATCTGTCTGCAACCCTAAAAAATGCTTATATCATGCGCTTTCCTTTTTAGGGCAACTTCCAAAGATAGCAGTCCGAAAGAGTGTACAGTACTCAACTTTATCAGTTGCCACATGTCATTTCATGTCTTCACCCATCATTGAATCTTCTAGAAATAGCTCTTACGTGTCATAGGAATCCATCATAACTGTTTCAGCCATGATCTCCTTACACACAATTCAAGATGCCGACACATCAAGTGGAGTGACACATCAACATGCCAACTAGACATGTACACTCACACTTAATTACATTATTTGCAAGAAATACATTTTACAAAACAAATAATAAGAATAGGAATTATCCAAGGTTGAGACACCTTATTCCTAACATATAGGACCCTATTAGGTCTAATTGACCAATTAGCCCTATCGAGAGGGTTTTTTCTGGATTTGTTCCTAATTCTTACAAACAACCCTAAAAACTAACCTAGGATCCTAATACCCTTTTGGAAGACCTAAGATATTTTCAAGGTCTAGGGTTCCCAAGTCATCCATACACCAGTGTCCTTAAATATAGGGCTAATAGGGCTTTTTGAGTTCCTAAAATGCAATTAACTGATTTCTATCTAGATATATATCCAAATGGATTGTTCAAGTTCTTATCTCTCAATTAGGGATCTATAGGACCCTAATGACTCTGAAACTACACTTGGTTCAAACCTTTCACACACACCCTTTCTTCTGCATTCAACTTTCTCTCTTCCATACACCTAACCGGGCAGTCATAGCTCGCCTAGGGCATGGCTTTAAAAATAGAAAATTGGTTCTCCAGGTGTCCTAATTGAATATCTACACAGTAAAAATTTCCCCTAATATATTCATCCACCTTTTGTAGTTTGCCATGGTTGGATTCTATGGGGGAGCCATGAAACCAAAATCTACCTAAACTAGACCAGTAAACACTCTAAATTCTAAACAATTTCCTAAGACTATCAAATCAAATCTAATCTACTTTCTCACTGAATGAAAATTTCTTGTATCTACTTCTACTTCACGAATCCAACACTATTTAACCATTTAATCCATTAACACGCCATCAACATAAAAACAAGTCGACTGTACTGTCAAACCAGAACACACTTCCTTCCTTCTCTTCAAAAACTTGCTTACAATATCCTCTTCCTTGGTAAATGAGCCACATAGTATCTTAAGATGCCTCTCCCATGCTTTTAGGCCTTCAGCATTGATTTCCCACTCCTAGAATGAAGGGAATCCAAAGTTGTCGAGTTGCATGCAACATTTGCAAAAAGTTGTAAATGTTGTCATGACAACTTTTGAGCATCTTTTGCATTTATGATGCCAACTAAATTTTAGGACCTCTAACCCATATAACTTGATGTATTAACATCATTAAGGCCTTTTTAGGCATCTTTCACACTTGGCTTAGGTCTAGGACACATTTAGACTATATTTCCCATTTTAGGCTTATCCTAAGGATTAAAAACTTAGAAATCAAACTAACCTAAACTTGATTGGATTAAGTAATAACTACTAATCCATATAGTTATACACATTACAAGACCTTCTAAGGTCAAAGGTAAAATTAATGACTTGGCTAGATTCAGTTACAAGCCAAAATTGACTAAGCATTGGGAGTTTGCCTAGGTGCTCCTGCACCATCCTCCCCAAATGAAAAGGCTTTAATCCACCCTTGGATTAAGTAAGCTGGGATCAATGCCCAACTTTTTGAACTCTGTCTACTTTACCCAAGCTACATCTACATCCGTCTGTCCATGCCACTTCACCAAGTGTTCTTTGTATTCCTTTTTTCTTGTCTTCTTGTAGACTCTTGATTCTAGTATGTGTTCTGCCTTCTTGATTGGTGCAGATGAAAAATTGAGTTCCTCTACCTTCAATCAAACTCTAATCTAGATTTGGGATTGGGCCTTTGTACAAAACTAAGTCTGCTACATTAAACACCAGAGATAGACCCATATCCTCTGGAAGTTCCACCTTGTATGCATTTGTGCCATATTTGGCCAGTATAGTACATGGGCCAATTATTTTCATCTGTAGTTTATGTGGCACTCCTTTTTGCAACCTTGCCTTGTTGAGATGGACCATCACTGAATCCCCAACTTGGAACTGGACATGTCTTTTCCTCTCATCCACTTTTCTCTTAAGCTTCTCTGTATTTTCAATGAGTGTCTTCCTCATTGTTTCATGGACTTCGTGCATAGAATGTGAAAATTCATCTGTCTAGCCACTTCCCTTGGCAATGGATCCTTCATTTTTTAAAGCTCAAATATGCCTCTTGGATGAAGGCCATAAACTATTTCAAAAGGACTCTTACCAGTAGTCCTATTCACTGTGTCATTATAAGCATACTCTGCTTGCCCAATGAGTTGGTCCCAAACTTGACCATACTCTTTAGTTAAACATCTTAGGAGGTTTCCAAGACTCCTATTCACTACCTCAGTTTGGCCATCAGTCTAAAGATGGTATGCAGATCCAAAAGACAAGTAGGTTCCTAACTTTTGCCATAGAGTCTTCCAAAAATGACTCATAAACTTTGTGTCTTTGTCTGAAACTATACCCTATGGAAAACCATGTATTCTGACTACTTCCTTGAAGAATAGGTGAGCTATCTGACTGGGATCATGGATTTTCTTGCAGGGTACAAAGTGTGCCATCTTACTAAATCTATCCACAATAACATAAATGCTACCCATTCCCTATTTTGTCTTGGGTAATCCCACTACAAAATCCATGCTCAGATATTCCCATGGTCTGGTTGGAATGGGTAGAGGCTGGTATAGGCCTACATTTGAAGATGTACCTTTTTCCTTTTGATAGATAACATAATTTTCTACATATTTCTTAACATCCAAATTCATCTTGGGACAAAAATAAAACCTTTGAACTAATTCTTGGGTCTTATTGACACCAAAGTGTCCACTAAGTGCACCATTGTGCTTCTCTTGAACCAAATTTTCTCTTATGGACCCTCTAGGGACACACAATTGAATTCCTCTAAACAAAAGATCACTCTGCAAAGTATATTAAGAGAATTAACTATGAAAGTAGTTCTTGTATTCTTGACATACCTTGTAGATGTTTGCAAAATCTCCATCTTCTGCATATAGATCTTTGAAGCTCTCTATTCCCATGCTCTGCAAGTGTATCTCTTGTACTGTCAGGGTTCTTCTTCTTAAGGCATCTACTACTTTATTCTTTAATGCCTTCTTGTGCTTGATGTTGAAGGTGTATGCTTGCAAGTATTCAACCCACTTTATATGCTTGTGGCTGAGCTTATCTTGTGAGTTCAAGAAACTCAGTGCTTGATTGTCTGAAAAGACTACAAACTCCTTTGGAAGCAATTAGTGCCTCCACTTCCTCAAAGCTTGGACTAGAGCATACATCTATAAGTCATAAGAAGAGTATTTCTTCTTTTCTTCACTTAGTTTCTCAGAGTGAAAGACCATTGTTCTTCCCTCTTGACTCAAGACTGCACCAATGACTACATTGTTGGCATCACATTCTACTATGAATAGCTTCTCAAAGCTTGGAAAAAAAAGGATTGGTTGGGTAGCAATATTCTTCTTTAACAACTCAAACCCATGGTTTTCTTGTTCATTCTATACAAATTTAGTTTTCATCCCACCCTTGATAGTATCAAGCATAGGAGCACAAATTGCACTGAATTGCTTTATAAACTTTCTATAGTACTGTGCTAAGCCATGAAAACTTCTTACCTTAGTGGTTGTCCTTGGAGTTGGCAAGTTGATGATGGCTTCCACCTTGCTAGGATCCATTTTTAGATTGCCTTGAGATAGTACAAACCCAAGGTACACTAGCTCTTGTTTTATGAATTCACACTTCTCCACGTTGATCATCAATCTCTCTTCATGCAGCTTCTTGAAGACTATTTGTAGATGTCTAAGGTGTTCTTCTCTTGTCTTGCTATAGATGAGTATATCATCCAAGTAGACTACCACAAATTTGCCTATGTAGTCTTTTAGGACTTCATTCACGAGTCTCATGAATGTGGATGGGGCATTGGATAACCCAAATGGCATGACAAACCACTCATATAGTCCTTTTGTGGTCTTGAAGGTTGTTTTCCATTCATCTCCCTCATTGACTCTGATTTGGTGGTATCCACTCTTCAAGTCAATCTTTGTGAAAAATTTGGCTTCACGTAGAGAGTCCATTAGGTCTTCTATCCTAGAGATAGGGAACCTATACCTAATGGTTATTCTATTTATTGTTCTAGAGTCAGTAAATAGCCTCCATGTTCCTCCCTTTTTAGGGGCTAAGACAATGGGTATGACACAAGGGCTAGTACTTTTCCCAATCAAACCTTGGATTAGGAGTTCTTGAATCTGTCTAGCTATTTCCTCATTTTGTTGAGGAGTCATCTTATATGTAGCCTTATTAGGAAGGGTAGCTCCTGGAATGAATTCTATTTGGTGTCTTACAATCCTCTTAGGGGGTAGGGATGATGGTTGTCCATCACTAACAATACCTTCATACTCTTGTAGCATCTCCTGCACTTCCTTTGGCAACTCTGTCTTCTTGAATGTCTTGTCTGCAATTTCTTCTTTTAGTTTCAACACAAGTGCAAAACCAACTCCTTCTCCTTCTTCTAAGGCTTATAAGAACTCTTTCTCACTAACCATGAGAACATTGGGGCCAGATGATTTCATTTCTCCATCCTCCAATAGTGACTGTATTTTGAATGTCACATTGTCTTTCTTGAAAGAATATGAATTCTTTGCTCCATCATGCATGGCCTGCCAATCAAATTGCCATGGTCTACCTAGGATTAGGTAACATGCATCACATCACATAATACTTTGTCCTTATACCTTCCAATTGAAAACTCCACCCAAGCTTGTTCATTGACAAGGACATGTTGTCCTTTGTTTAGCTAGGTGACTTTATAAGGACTGTTGTGGGGTATCCTTTTCATTTTTAGCTTGCTGACTACCTCCTCTAACACTATGTTGTCAGTATACCCTGAGTCTATGATGAATCTACACACTTTCCCCTTTATTTTACATTTCACTCTAAATAGTGATATCCTTTGACTAGGCTCTTCTTTCACTGGTTCCTTAATCAAAGTTCTTCTCATCATTAAATTTTCACCTTCCTCTGACTCTAAGGGAACCTCGGGGTATTTTATTCCACCACTAGCCTCTTCTTGGACATAATTCACCCTCTAATCACTTCCTTGAGAAGTAGTACCCTTCTCTGGACATCTGTATGCAGGATGTCCCATCTGGTTGCAGTGGTAACACTTCATGTTAGCAAAGTAGTTATCCCTACATTGGTTATTGTTTCTTCCTCTGCTACTAGAGTTCCTTCCTCTATTTGAACTCCCTCTGTTGGAGTTTCCTTCTTGTTGTTCAAAACATTTAGTCTCTCCTTGACTCTTTGCTTAAAAACTCCTTCCACCATATCCACCTCTCTTTCCTCCAGTGTCTCTTCCTTTACCTTTTCCTCTGGTGGTGCTAGAGTCATTTTTCTTTCTTAGCTTCTCTTCAACTTTTATAGCAATTTGGTGGCACTTCTGAATGGTGTCTGGAGTAAAGAGACTAATCTCATCTTGTATGGTCCACTTAAGGCCATTAAGTTACCTTTCTACCTTAACCTTCTCATCCTCTACAACTCTAGATCTCATGCAAAGACTCTGAAACTCTTTTGTATAGGAGTTTACATCTAGGTCCTTCTGTCTTAATCCTTGTCTTATTTTATGTAGTTCGATTTCATAATCCTCAGGGATATAAGAATCTCTATTTTTTGCAACCATAGCTCTCCATGTGGAAATGGGCTTCTTTCCTTCCTTCTCCCTCTCATCTTGGATGAATTTCCACCAAGTGCAGACTCTCTTTGTCTGGCTTTAGCAACTTTCAACTTTTGAGCCTCAGTGATGCCATCACACTCAAAATGGTTTTCTAGTCTTTCTATCCAGTCCAGGACTATCTCTGGTTCCATCTTTCCAGTAAAGATTGGAACTCCTTCTAGTGATTTACCACTCAGCCTTTAAATTTTTCAATAATGGATCCTCATTAAGGATAGGGTCAGCTTCGGGTACTTCATCATCTATGGAAATCTCCTTGCCTTTCCCTTCAACCTTATCCTTCACTTCATCTCCTTTCACATCAACTTCATCTACCTTTTGCTCTAATTGAGCCAATCTGTCTTGGATATTCTATTCTCCACCTTTTGATCATCTACCTTTTTAGCCAACTCTGCATTGTTCACCATTGTAGATTCTCCTATTAACTCTGCTAGTTGGAACATTAACCACAAGCCTGATCAACCTATGCTCTGATACCAATATGATGGAAGTGTTCCAAGGTGTGCTCGCACAAACTCCACTAGGACTCCACTTGTCCTAGTCTTCTTAGGATCCTAAACTCAACACTAGTTTCTCCCAAGTCTTTTCTCCAATGGCCTAATACTTCCCCAACTCAACATAGCGAGTTATGCTTTTTGTGGTTCACCTTGAAAGACAACTATCACTAGTTTTGTCTCAATGCTTCACTCTTGCTTGAAGGATTCTAGGCATAAATACTCCATCCCAAATTCACTAATGCTACAAGGGTCATTTCCACCATTTGAAAACTCATTCTATATCCTTTTCACTCTAATATAATAGGTCTTCAATCCCAATACAATTGAGTTCCAAATTCACTCCTTATAGGACCCTATTAGGCCTAATTGACCAATTAGCCCTATCCAGATGGTTTTTCTAGATTTATTCCCATTTCTCAAAAACAACCCCAAAAACTAACTTAGGATCCTAATACTCTTTTGGAAGACCTAAAATATTTTCAAGGTCTAGGGTTCCCAAGTCATCCGTACACCAATGTCCTGAAATGTAGGGCTAATAGAGCTTTTTGAGTTCCTAAAATGTAGTTGACTAATTTCTATCTAGAAATATATCCAAATGGATTGTTCAAGTTCTTATCTATCAATTAGGGATCCATAGGACCCTGATGACTCTGAAACTACACTTGGTTCAAACCTTTTACACACACCCTTGCTTCTTCATTCAACTTTCTTTCTTCCATACACCTAACCAGACAGTCATAGCTCACCTAGGGAATGGCTTAAAAAATAGAAAAGTAGTTCCCCATGCCTCCTAATTGAATATATACACTTTACAGAGGCTCCCCTGACATATTCATCCACCTTTTTTAGCTTCCCATAGTTGGATTCTATGGGGGAGCCATTAAACGAAAATCTACCTAAACTGGACCAGTAAACAGTCTAAATTCCAAACAATTTCCTTAGACTATCAAATCAACTCTAATCTACTTGCTCACTGAATGAAAATTTCTTGTATCTACTTCTACTTCATGGATCTAAAATTTTAACCTTTTAATCCATTAACACACCATTAACATAAAAATAAGTTGACTGTACTCCCAAACAAGAACACACTGCCTTCCTTCACTTCAAAAACTTGCTTAAAATATCCTCTTCCTCGGTAAATGAGCCACAAAATATCTTAAGATGCCCCTCCCATATTTTTAGGCCTTCAACATTGATTTCCAACTCCTAGAATGAAGGGAATCCAAAGTTGTCGAGTTGCATGAAATATTTGCAAAAAGTTGTAGATGTTGTCATGACAACTTTTGAGCATCTTTTGCATTTATGATGCCAGCTAACTTTTAGGATCTCTAACCCATATAACTCGATGGATTAACATCATTAAGGCCTTTTTAGGCATCTTTCACACTTGGCTTAGGTCTAGGACACATTTAGACCACATTTCCCATTTTAGGCCTATCCTAAGGATTAAAAAGTTAGAAATCAAACTAACCTAAACTAGATTGGATTTAGTACTAACTACTAAACCATCTAGTTACACACATTGCAAGACCTTCTAAGGTCAAAGGTAAAATCAATGACTTGGATAGAGTCATTTACAAGCCAAAATTGACTAAGAATTAGGAGTTTTCCTAGGTGCTCCTACACCATTTGAGTTGTGTTTTCATTGTCAGTTGTGTCTACAAGGTGTAACATTAGAATAGAGCCAATTCTGAAAGCATCAATGTATTCTAATGTATTTTGTTGTGAAGTATCTGCTAGTTAGTAATACTTTTTTTTGGTAGTTTTATGTTGTTGATTATTACCAAGGGTGTACCCACCTCAGTTTTGCAGAGCCCAAAGTGTAGGATGATTTGTTCTTCTTGTGAGAAAATTCTTGTCAGTTGGCTAGTGATATCAAATTCCTATTGATGGGAGAACTCTAATCCTTAGATGAATCTGAACCATCACCTGGAACAACCAATAAAATGATGACTCTGCTAGAGATAAGATGTAAAACATCTTATTAAGTATGTCCTAGAATCTCTGATATTTTAAGTTACCCAGTTGAATCAGAGTCAAGAAAAGTGAATGAATCTGAAATCTATTTTAGATTTGAAAATTTTTAACTCGGAGGAGATTTTGTAGTAGCTCATTTGAGAAATATATGTGACTTTTTTATTTGTTGAAGGACCCAGAATAAATTCAAGGTCTAAATATCTATTTTCTATTTAAAATTTTTCCTTTGCAAGGAGGTGACGACTCTAAATGAAACGAACCAGATGAAGATGTAAAGACAACTCAAAATTCACAAAGTCTCAGCCAAAGAAAAAGGTGAATAGCTACAACAATATTCTAGGTATTCTTCAAAGTTTTTTGAAAATTTCAAAGTCCCTATCAAGTGATTTAAGCACTAAATCAAGGAAGGATTAGTGGCACTAATACATACTTCTCAACTCTCATATGCATTATTTTATTATCAGAAGTATGTATGTTTTAGAAGTTTGTGCTCTTTAAAAGGAGATCGTAGTATTTGTTTTTGTAGTTAATGTATTACATAGTTTTAGATCTCTTGATTTAAAGAAAAAAATGTAAGATCAAAGTGTATATACCCTAAATTAGTCAACCAAAGTCAAAGTGCTAAAATCAAGTCAACATCACAGAGTAATTAATAAAGACATTAATTACTTAAATACAAGCCAAAGGGGTTTAATTGAATTATGTAATTGATTGAATCACTTAGTTATATAGTTCAATTAAATAAAATAAAATCCAACCCATTTAAATCCCTTACATAGCTAATTTAATTAATTGTTTGAATTAATTAATTCCTTATTTCAACAAAGGGGACAAAAAATAATTAGCTAATGAGAAGAGAGGATGGAAAGCACATGGATCACTCCAAGCTTTTCTATCTTAGCCACCCAGTTAGCCTTTTCTATCCACACCACTCATTTATTCATCTTGTCCCCCTATTTGAAACACAACTCAACCCCTCTCATCTAACCATGGTTAAATCACTCTACCCACTACCCTTGGGGAAATCCTATAAATAGAATGCATTTCTTAGTGCAAAACACAAATTCACAACCACTATCATTTGCATCATTATTATAGTCAAATCTACATCCATTGTTTAGAATAATTTAAATTCAATTTGAGCATTGTAATAGCATAATTAGGATTCAATTCATAATTTAGCATAATTGCACATCATTTTCACTCTCATTTTAGAGGTTGTCATTTTAGGATTTCTCATTTATAGATAAGAGCACTCATATTGTCCTTCTAATTAGAGAATCATAGGATGTTTATTAATTTCTTCATTTCAAAGTTCTAATTAGCTTACCTATTTTAGATTTTTGAGTTTAATTGATTGATCTAATCCTATGAAGGTATTTCTACATACACAAATGGCCCCCAATGTGGGGCAGATGCCTCAATTTAAAGAAATTTTGTAAAATTTTGAGAAGTTTAGCTCGTAGACAAAAAAATTTAGTGTGTATGTGATAAAGTTCATCGCATACAGGGAAAAGTTTGACATGTGCAATGATTCTTTCAGCGCACTATATTTCTTCTATTTTTTTTATCTATTTTCTTTCAGCGCTTATCGATACACTTTTTGACACCTGTCTATCATTCTTTATGCGCGTAGTCACTACAATCTTTCTTTCGACGTGTATCAGATAAATAGTGGCGCTTGTGAAGAAAATTTTAGCATGTAGGAAATAAATAATAGTGCATATAAGGTTTTTAATAGCACATAAAATATACAAAGTACAAATTTAAATTCATAAATCTGAAGTTAGTTAAAATCCTTTGCAGATGTTAGAACATAAGAAAGTAAGGAAACTTGCAGTTCAAAATCCTAGTTATTACAAGGAAAAAGAGGTAAAAAGACTTGACAAATATGCAAAGGAAGTTAATAATGCAAGCATTATCAATTATGACTTAGGTGATAAGGATACTAAACCATATGATCACTACATTAAAATGCTAAATTTGTATCAAAATTTTTACAATATCCCTATGATAAACTATAATGCTTCTCCTTTTTAGATCTTTTCATCAAATCACTTTTGAAATTCCTTCAAGTTGATGCAGATACTTGTGATTTTTTTCACTTTGGATTGGTTTGTGTTGAACTAACATTTGTTAAGGGGATTATTTGGAGAAGGAACGGTCACCAAGGTATGTATTGAGAAGCATAAAACATTCTCAAAAATGTGTGTAAGCTTCGAATAAGGTGAGTTCTAAACCCTTTCAAATTCAAGTCATTTTCTTAACTTGTGACTTTTCAAAAGTTAAAATCTAACAAATTAGAATTCTATTATTGTTTTTTGAATGAAGTATTAGGCATATTCTCTCAACTTTTTAAGTTGTTCAAAATTCCAAACATGCTAAATTTGACAATAGAAAGAAAGGTTAAGGAATGCACAAACACTAAAATTGAAGCCGTCACGTTTATGGAGAAATTTTTTTTAATATATATGCTCTTCACTTTTCAAGAAAATTAAAAATCCAAACATGCTCTAGACCCATTAGATTAAAAGGTTTGGAATTGGACCATGTTAATTGTGTTTGTAAGGTGAAAATAATAGGGATATGCTTTTACCCTTCTTAGGGTAATTCAACTCCTAGACTTGTTTCTCATTTAAATTTTCCCATTTTCTATGAACATGCTAAACTTAGTGGGCCTACCTCCTGAGATTTTATTTGATAAAGTTGGTGAGAGGGACGAACCAAAGTGGTAACATGGTAAAGCCAATTTATTCCACCCACTATAAATATAGACCTCGGTTAAGTTGAAAAACTTAGAGAGAAAAAATATCAAATGCCTAGACTCATAGGGATATAGAATTCAATCCCGCATGCACGACTGCATGTTCCTTGTATGATTCATTTGATATTCTTGTTTGGGGTAAAAGTACAAACCTGTGTCACACTTTAACAAAGCAAGAGGACCACGACATGCAAAACTGTTGAACTTTAACGACATAAAAGTGACATTTGTGTTTAGAATTTGAAAATGATGTAAACTAATGAAATGTGTAAAATTGGATCTAGTTTATGCCTATAAATTTTTAAATATTTTTTGAATAAGCATTGACCTAGTTTTTTTAATTTTTGAAGTCCATTTTTTAATTGCTCAAAAAATACTGAAAATGTGAGGTCTAGTTCCCTCCACTTTAATATATGAAAATAATCTTTTTTCTTCTAATTTTAGAATATGTTTTAGATGACATGTACAGCTAGTGCATAAAAAAAGAAAGATTGGTTTTCGGTATATATTTTGTCTGTTATAACTATTCAAAGTCAAAATTACCCGAAATTAACAAATTTTTTCTCCCTCCACATTTGCCCTAGCAAATTTAAACCAAATACAAAAAAAATTACATATTCTTGAAGAGGACTCTCACCTCTAGTGTTACATATAAGTTGTAAATTTTTCCGACATGATTTGCTATTTTTTTTATTTTTTTGAACGAGCGTGTTCTTGAATGTTAAAATACCTACTTGGAGTTTTTTCAACTTACAATATAGTA
>MU224948.1:415551-429346 GCA_018584345.1 Thuja plicata
GTTTTGTAATAGTTTCCTAATATTTTGTAACATTTTTCTAATGTTTTGTAATAGTTTCCTAATATTTTGTAACATTTCTCTAATGTTTTGTAATAGTTTCACGTAAAGTTTTGTAATAGTTTCCTAATATTTTGTAACATTTTTCTAATGTTTTGTAATAGTTTCCTAATGTTTTGTAACATTTTCTAATGTTTTATAACAGTTTCCTAATGTTTTGTAACATTTTTCTAATGTTTTGAAACATGTAATAAAACTAAATTAATTAACTAACTAACTAACATATGATTCTAACTAAAAAATAAATTTAAATCTACATTAAACAATATTTTATATTTTCTAAAATTATAAATAAATAAAAAAAAAAAAAACATCAAATAATAGTAAAATTACATTAATTTAACATAACAAAATTAAAAAACATTAAAAAAAAATAAACAAAAAATTCCTACCTATTTTCGGCCGAAGTACTCCTATTCTGCTCCTCAAATCGTGGAAGGCACTCAGTGCAAATGAGCCGCTCTAACCAAATTTTGGGGTTTATATAGATTTTATGGGTTCTGACCGAAACCTGTCCGGTTGAAATAGGTCCGGCCGGACCAGGTTCGGCCGAAACCCTCTGCCACATCGACGCCACTTGGCGCTGCGTGTGCGCCACATGTGTCCGGCCGAAACGGGTCCGACTGAAACATGTCCGGCCGAAACCAGTCCGGCTGAAACATGTCAAATGGTCCCCAAGTGTGACACAGTTTCATACTTTTACCCTTTGGAACCCAAATTAAACACATGGTTAATCTAGAAAGCCTACCTTTTTAAACCATGTTGAACTAAATCGACCATAGGCAGATTGATTGAAGTGTTTTCTTTTGGAGACCTTGTCAAGAACATTCGAGAATATACACTTTTAAGTGTAGCTTTTTAGAGGTTAGAAAACATGTGTATTTGTATTTGCAATGCTTGATGATACATGATCTTGAAAAAAATAAAACATTCATTTAAAAAATTGAAAGTTCATAAAAATCATCATTCTTCTCAAAAGGATACTTCTTCAACAAATATTCACAATTCCTTTTCATGTTGGTTTGGACAAGATCTCATCGCATTAAATTATCTTTACAAGAAGACAAAACCATTATAAGAGAAGAAATACCCTATCTAGATGAGACTCCTAATTCTCCTTATCAACCCTTTCAAGAGAAAGATCAAGAGGGAGAATTATAAGAAAAGATTCCAATGGCAGCTAATTCATGGCCGAAAGCTAATAACACTAGGGAAATTAATGATAATGATAATGAAGAATTAACCAAAGAAAATGTTGATGAAGCGGCTCTAAACCTTATGTTTATAAAAATGATAGAAAAAAACTTAGAAAGAGACAAAGATAGATATTTCCTCACCTTATCTCAATTAGGTGTAAAACTTCCTCATAATTTTGACACATCCCAATTAACAACAGATGAGGAAGAAGACACTCCTTTAAAAGACATGAATCAACAAATCAAATCCCTAAAAGCTCAAAAGGATAACATGAAGAAAGAGGATGCCCAAAAAAAATTGAATCCATTTTCCCTTTCCCATTTGATAAAAACATATTTTTGAAACCTTTTCCGCAAAACATGGTATTCCCTAAGTATGAAAAATATATGGGTACAAAAGACCCACAAGACCACATAAGGTAATTTGGCACAGTAAGCATGGAATTTCTCCATGAACCTACCTATTTGATCAGGTTGTTTTCCTGAAGCCTTGGTGGGTCAGCAATGGAATGGTTTTCAAAGTTACCTTGGGGTATAAAAAATTTTGAGGAATTAATATCCAAATTTGTTAATCAATATTCCTACAACATTGAACGATAAATTACCCTGTTGGACCTATGCAATACAAAGAAAAGAAATAGAGAATCCTTTTTGAGCTTTGTAAAAGGAAGAAGAATAATATTTGCTAAATATTCACCAAGTACACCTGAAAATAAAAAAATGGATATATTTATAAACAATTTGGTTACAATAATGAAATTCAAGTTACAACTTAATTGTCCACTAAGTTTTGAAAAAGTGATAGAAAATGGAATTCAAATAGAGGATGATTAGTAGGAAATGGGGAGCTAAATCTCTACAAGGATTCAAAAAAAAAAAAATTAAACAACAACAATAACTTCAACAACAATTCTTCAAAAAATAGTAATAACAATAAACCAAAGTTTTGGTAAAGAATACCAACAAGAATTTAGTCAATGAGAGAGTAGTGGAAGCTCACAATCTCAAACTAAAACCCTTCAATCGTTCAAGGGGTTCCACTAGTCAAACTAATAATGTTAACCAATCTCCCAATAATCCTTTTAACTAAACAAACTCTTTCAACAACATTCAAGGAAGTACCAAGCCGAAACCTAACTTTATGGCTCAATTTACTCTAGGACCACAGAGAAAGTTTACTACATTAGGGGAAACACTTGAGTCGGCCCTAAGAACACTCATTTCTAACAAATTTATAACTTTACCAGAGGCGAAACCATATGAACCTCAAGTAAAACCATCATGGTGGAGTGATTCTAATCATTGTGAATATCACCGCAACAGAAGGAACAAAAAAAATGATTGTATGAGGTTGAAAAATGTGGTACAATACCTCATTGATGAGGGTATTATTGAATTTTAAGAGCCCAAGAATAATGAAGATCATACCGCATTTAAAACTCCTTTTCTAAATCATGACAAGGGCGAGTCTTCAAAATCTAATCAATACAATAAAAAGGGTGACCACAAAGTAAATTTTACATATACATATGACAATACAATAAATTCCTTATCTATTTATGAGAACACCATTAATGTCATAGTGATAAGAGACAAGAAAAACAAAGAACCTGCCACTGTTATCACTTAGGAGAAAGCATTGAAAGTAACTTTACCTAGAACTTCTAACATTATGAAAAGACCTAATCCTCCATCCTTTCTACCCAAGCATTATAATTTAATGGATCAACTTTAGAAAACTCCCACATAGATATCAATCTTGGAGTTGTCAAAACATTCACCTACATATTAGGTGATCCTAGAAAAAGATTTGATAGATACCATAATTCCTACTAATTTGGATGTAGACCAATTTCAAAACATGATCAATCATCTTATTGCACAACATTGCTTATCCTTTTTAGAGAAAGATGACATGTCCCTCAATCATCCAAAAAATTTTCCCATTCATATCGAAGTTGATGACATGTAACTAATTGAATGTTTGAAGATGTTAAGTTGATAACCAAAATTCAGAAGGATAATGCAAGACATTAAATCAGTTAATGGATTGTAATGTCATTGATGTCAACTTGATATAATCTAATCGGTTATAATAAAAGTGTCAAAGAATTCAGAGGATCAGAGAGATAAAGATAATGCTTTCTGTAATGCATAAAAGACAAGCATTTACATTGTGACTTCAAACACCGACGGTCAATGGAATCCGACGGATAGAGATCACTGACATTCAAGTTACAATGATGCCCAAGAAAGAAAACCGATGAGAATTACTGACAAGAAGAATCACAAGAAAAACTAATGACCAGAAACATAGTGTAAACCAATAGAGAAGCCCAAGGAGAACTGAAGTGTTGACCGACGTTATCAAAGAGTCAAAACTAAAAATAAATGGAGTTCACAAATGACAAAATATCTAGTTGGTAGAGCTAAATATAGAGTTAACTGGTAGTTATCATTGTTTTCATCAAAAAGATAAGCCATAGATAAGTGATTGGTTTAAAGCTGATTTGTCCAGTTGGCAAGAAGATCTCAACGAGATAAAATAAGAGTTTTGCTTTAAATCTGATTGGCAAGAATTGTGGATCATGCCAAGTTCAAGAAAATCAAGAACCTAACAACGGTGATCTCGTGTCTATTTAAGACACAAATCAATTCATTACGAATTGGTGTGGGGAGAAAGAAAATAGAGGATGCTAAAGAGAAACTGATGAAGAGCAACTTCATACAGTGTTGATCAACAAGATGAGGAAAGAGCTAAAGAATTGTGTAGACACCGAGCAACAGAGAACAACATCACTGAGCAGACTCAAAGTGGAGCAAAGGTATAAACAGAGTTACATTAATCAAAATAGTTTGTGAGATTACAATAGATCTAAAAATTTGCAAGTGTAGTTGTATATATGAACAGATCATACTATTTTTGTTTAACCATTGATTTAGAAAGTCTCTTAACTAAGCGGGATTTAAATATCCTTTCTATATTGAGATACATCCAATGGAGTATCAAAAATTTTGTTCATGAAGATAGCATGAGATGCCAGATACCTATTAACAGGCCAAGTGAGTGTTTGATCAAGGATGGCAGCATAGAGATTCCCAATATCAAGTGACAGACTAAACTTTCAAATCCTCTAACAAGGTCACACCTAACAGTGTGTTTGTAACCTTTAACAGGGTTGGCTCTTCACCGAGTTCACTTCAGAAGAGTGAAAATTATGGGTTAGCGGTCCCAAGTGGTTTTTCCCTTAACAGGGTTTCCAAGTTAAAAATCCATGTGTCAATGTGTTTAAGAGTCATTACTTTAGTGTTTTGCGTTACACTTAACTTAATTGGATTGATTGGTATAATCTAGATAATTTATTGTCTTTCGGTAAATTGACAGACTACTAATCAGTAAATCTACCGTAGAAGGTTTTACAAAGCATTCCAAGGAGTAGAAAATTGTTATATGTATTTGGAGACATTCATCTTATAGGACTGAAGATAGCTAGAGGTATAATTCTGTGGTACTAAGTTTTAAGGGTTGATTATTGGAATATTTTTTAGGCCACTGATTCACCCCCCTCCCCTCTCTTAGTTATTACTAACAATTGGTATCATAGCTTGTATGCTTAGAAAGGGAGTTTAACAGCTCAAGAAAAAGATCACAAGATGAACAGACGAGATGTGCCCAATTTGAATAAAGACAAATTTGTATCATGGCAAAGCAGAATAAGACTCCACCTATCAGGTATTGGAAATGTTATTGTTCAATACTTAGATACTGAATATGTGTTTCCTTCAGGACCTCATACTCTTGAGCAATTAAGAGTCAAGCATGAGAATAAATGCATGATGATAGAGCTTGCATCATCACTCTCCGATGTTGAGTTTGAAGATGTCAAAACCTGCACCTCTGCAAAGAAAATGTGGGATAAGTTGAAGATTGTACATGGAGGAGATGCCAATGTACTCGGAGCAAAGGCATAAAGCCTAGGAGGGAGGTTTGATGACCTAAGGATGAAAGAAGGAGAAAAAATTACTCAGTATAGAAGCATAATAAAAGAGGTAGTCAATGCTATCCGAGGAGTTGGAGGTACACTTGAAGAGGAAATAGTGGTAATAAAAATCTTAAGAACCTTATTTCTTGTTTATGCTATTAGAGTTTCTCTTATTCAAGAAATGAGAGCATTTGAAAACAATACAGTTACTCTAGATAGTCTAATTGGTAGACTAATTTCATTTGAGATGAATAACTTTGACAATAGTTTCTTACCATCTATGGAATCTGCATTCAAATCTTCTCTAAAGATAAGTAATTGAAGTCATAGACATGCTGTTAGAAATGATAGTGACAGTGATAATGAGGATCAAGGACTTGATGAAATTGAAGCACTTATGGCTAGAAGATTGCAGAGAGGCAAAGATAGATACAAAGGTAAATTACCACTTGTATGTTTCAATTGTAAAGAGGTTGGACACTTTGCTGCAAGATGTCCAAACCGATGAAAAGATGATAGAGGAAATGACAGACCTTATGAGAAGAAGTTTGACAAAGGTGATAATAGAGAATAGTGAAGCAACCGACAATCTGACAAGAGAGATACCCAAGACTACAAGGACAAAGGGAAGAAAGCTTGTTACCTAGATGAGAGAAGAGCTGATGACACTGACACCGAATTAGAAGAAGACATCGAGATGGTATTTGTAGCCATGAAGGATTATTCAGATGAAGATGAAGAAAGGTATGTAGAAATTGCACTCATATCTAAAGTTAGTAAAAATGATGTATGGATCATAGCTAGTGGCTGCACTCATCATATGACCAGTGATAAACAAAAGTTTGAGACTTTTGAATACTATAATGGTGCTTAAGTAAGAATGGATAATGATACACCTTGTCTAGTTGAAGGTAAAGGAACCATAATGTTGAATAACCTGATAAAATGTGAAAATGCTTACTGAGTTAAAGGACTGAATTACAATTTGTTAAGTGTTTCTTAGTTGAACAATTTAGGTCATAGAGTAGCATTTGAAAATAAGAAGGAAAAGATCTTGAGTGAATCAAGAAGGTTGATTGGTACTGGTGAGCAGACAAAAGGTAATCTATACAATCTTGATGAAATTGACACCACTTGTTTGATGGCTAGAAATGAAGACTTATGGTTGTGGCATAAAAGACTGTGTCATGTGAACTTTGACAACATTATAAAGATAAGCAACAAAAGGAATGTCAGAGGCTTACCGACGATGACTAAGCTCGAGCATATCATGTGCAAAAATTGTCAAAAAGGTAAGATGACAAAGTCTAGCTTCAAGAGAAAAAACCATACATCTATTGCAATTCTAGAATTACTCCATACAGATCTATGTGGACCAATGAGGACAAAGAGCTACTATGGAGATAGGTATTTTATTCTCTTTTTTGATGATTTATCTAGAATGATGACAGTCATGTTTTTAAAAGATAGATTAGAAGCATTTAAGATATTTAAATGGTATAAAGCAATGGTAGAAAAACAAAGTGAGAATAAATTTAAATGCTTAGGGTCAAATAGAGGAGGGGAATTTACTTCAGAAGAATTCACTAACTATTGCAATGAGCATGGAATAAAGAGACAGGTTTCTGCACCAAGGACACCACAACAAAATGGAACTGTTGAGAGGAGAAACAAATCAATTGCTGATTGTGCAAGAACATTGATGAGTGAGAAAAGCATCACTCAAACATTCTAGAGGGAAGCTGTCAGTACTATTGTCTACACACTAAAAAGAGTACAATTGAAGAAGGACACAAAGAAGACACCATATGAGCTTTGGTATGGTCATACACCCAATGTAAGTTACTTCTAAATCTTTGGTAGTCAATGTTATATATTGAAGGATGACATAAATGGAAAACTTGAGTGCAAAAGTGAAGAAGGTATCTTCCAAGGGTATTCAACCAAAATAAAGGCTTATAAATGTCTTAACAAGTCATCTAACAAAACCATTGAAAGCACAAATGTGAAAATAAATGAATTTGCAGAAAAGAATGATAAGGAAAGCAAAAAGGAACCAAAAGACTACAAAAGATTTGTTTATACAGAACTTGACACTCTACTCGAGCAACAGTGTGTCGCTCCCTAGTATTAGAACATTGCACCTAAGCATCAGGCTGTAATTATCGAAGATAAGGATAATACTCAAGATAATGTTCATGTATCGTCTTAAAATGGAAGCACTTCCATTTTGATAGGCTTAGCACCCTCATATAGTATGGTTGGCATATTAGAATTGCATCTGTGCTTGATTATATGTATGTAAATGAAATTAGGGTTAGGATCTTGTGGATTCTCCTAGATTTCTCTCTCCATGGATCTTCTCTCTAGGTAGGACCTATGTATTGGTCCTCTTAGGCTTCATCCTAATCTCTCTCTGGGCCCCTAGGCCTTCTTAAACACTCTGGCACATTCCCCTACCTTTCTAGGTCCCTGGCTGATATGGAAAACTTTCTGCAACTTTCTGGTGACCTACCTGAAAACTCAAGTCAGGGTCGAGGTCAACCCTGACCTAGGTCAAGGTCAACCCTGACCTAGGTCAGGGTCAAAGTTGACATAGATCTTTGCCAGATATTGCTCCCCACTTTCAAATCTGGAGCTTATTAGGGCCCAAAACTTAAAATAGGTCCCCAGGTTCAGATGCAGAAGTGTTTTCTCCGATATTTGAATTAATATATTTTCTCCTTAGTTGGAAAATGTGATTGGACCATGATTCAAGGTGAAATTTGAATTTGGATCCCTTGCATTTCCCTAGGAGGCCTATGATTGAGATCTCTATATAAACACTCTCTTTTGCCTTCATTTGATCATGAGATGAAATCAGGAGAGGACATGATGAAATGATGCAAACAAGCAAGAGGATGATATAGAAGGACAAGCTAGGTGGACATATCATCATCTTCTATCAAGCATTTTGAAGGATAATCTATGGTGGATCTTCATTGAAGCAAGAAGGCTCTCTCTTTAGAACTACTATTTTCAACATTCAAGCATTCAAAGGACATTACCATGGGGTAGCAATTACGGATTGTGAGTTGATAGGAATACTTTAGCCTTGGGGGCTTGGTATGCTTTCTTTGTTATTTTCAAATCTATGCATTGTTTTCTCATTTCCATGTTATGTTAGGATTGTTAATCTAGAAGTTTAGATCTTGATATTGCATGTTTAAAAGCTCTTTTCAAGAGATCAATACACACACATTACATTCTATATTCAACTATTTGTGGAGGTGGAGATCACCGAAACGGGGGTTTGACTAAGGCAAAACCCTATATAGCCACCCCAAAATCCCTCTTTTTAGATATTTGCAGGTGCTATTTTTGGGAGTTACAGGTGCAGAACAACAGATCAGAGACTAGATTTGGATACCCTTTTTGGCAAACAGATTTTTTGTCAACACTATGCAGGTCAGGGTCGACATTATTGGGTCAGGGATGACATTTATGGGTCAAGGTCAACATTTTTCATAAGATGACATCGGAACAGAAAATGATTTCTGGGTTTTGTTCGTCTTTGTGTTTCAATTTGATATCAACTGTCAAATTTTCCAAAAACTCAATACAGATCTCAGAAAATGAGTTTTTCCAGATCTTCTATGTTATGAGGCAGGTGTCTTGTCCATTTATTTCTTATATGTTCCTCAAGCTATTTTATCATAATAAATAAGTGTAAGAAAACATAAATTTGGCCTTAGGATCTTGCTTTACCATATTACATAAATCTTATTTAGGGAATCCTTCTTGTGCCAAATTTTATACCTTACATTTTGGTAAACCCACGATAGACAACTCTTTCTTTTTCATTGGTGTTAGATTCACATTTCATATTAGATTTTGCATGCATATAGAAGCAGACTTTCTTTTATACTTTTGCATTTATATTTCAAAATTCATAAAAATTGCAAAATTACTTTAAAAATACAAAAAACATTTACATTTTTCATGCTTGTAGTGTTTCAACATGTATGATTTTTGTTTTGAATACTTTGAGGAGGATTTTGTTGTACAAAAGGATAGATCCCTTAATTAGGTACATGGAAGTGAGAATGCAAATGGTTCGAATGAGATCCCCGTGGATCCCATTCCTATTTCATCCTCCTCCACAACTTCTTCAATTGACTTTTACCATAGAGTGTATGCATGGTTACCTTCATATTCCTCTATTTGCAACATCGAGACACCTAAAATGTTATTTCCCAAACCTTTGATGATGGTAAAAGGATGTCCTCAAATAACTATTAAGGGAAAACCCAGAGATCCGTAGGATTTCTTTGATAACATGGATTCTATTTCACATGCTTATCGCACATGAAATAATCCTCAACCTACTGTCCCAGCAACTTTACCTCCTACTCAACCCATGCTTCCTCAAGCACCTAGGTTACCTTCTTCCTTTAAAGAATATGACTTAGTGGAAAAATTACGCGCTACTCCTGCTAAGATATCTTTATGGGAATTACTTCAAACTTCCCCTACATATCATGAGGCGTTGCAAAAAGCCTTATCTACTCTCCCTGCCATGCCTCCTAATAAAGAGAACATTAACACATTTCTGGAGTGCATGCATACTATGCCTTCTGTACCTCCTATTGTATTTTCTAACAAAGATTTACCTATTGTTGAGGTGCAGAATCAATATGATGCTCTTATATATGGTTGTTGTCTCTATTAATCAGAGTATCATTCATAGAACATTGATGGATCTGGGCTCAATGTTTGTAGCATGGATATGCTTAAGGCAATTAATGCTGATCTTACAACTATTCAACCAGATAATATTCTTATTCATGGATTTGATAATATTGCAAAGAAAACTTTGGGAATTATTACACTACCCATTAAAGTTGGTCCTGTGCTTCTTTACACTCCTATCCATGTTATGCCAAGACCACTCAATTATAACCTTCTATTAGTAAGACCTTGGTTACATACTATGCATGTAGTTCCTTCTACCCTTCATCACAAGGTTAGGTTCATATATAACAATCTAATGTACACACTGCATGCGGATGATGAACCAAATCCCTACTTAAACACAGAATATGCTAAGGTTCCTGAGCCTATACAACCAATTAAAAAACTTGAACAACCACCTGAGGTTAAACAAGATGAGATCCCATCTTCCTCCTTGACGGAAGATGATTGGGGAACATTGGATTTTAATCCTACTTTCATAGGAGAATATAAAGTGTCAGATTTGGAATTGATGAAAGAAAAAACTAAGTTTGAAAAAAAAGTTTTTATTCCCTCTACGCTTTTTGAGGCGTTAAAAAGTAACTTTGTTGCTACTTCTCATGATGAAACAATTGAGACAATAAAACCAGATTGTTATGAAATTGTGACATATACCGCTCCTTTAACTCAATCTGATATGACCGACAGGTATGGTTCTGGTTACCATTTACTTAAAAAATCCAGATTCAATGGAAAAGGTTGTGGTAAATACGAACATGATATACAAGTACCCCTAGATAATGAAGGTGGTGATTATACTTATGGGTTAGGATTTAATCCTTATAGGAAACCATCGGTCTTTCCTCTTAATGTTAATCATATTTGTGGTGGACATTTGAAATTGGTTAATCCACTTCTCCTTGACATGGATAAAAAGCCAAAATTGGACATCTTTCCTAAGGATGAAGCTCTTGCTGACTTGTTAGGAGCTTATCAAGATCTACCTACATTTCATCATAAAAGGAGAAGGTTATATTGTCTGAATAATGAAGCTTATTTTGGAGAACATGATGAATCGTATATTTCCCCCTTGCCAACAGATTCTCACATACAAAGTAATTTATTAATAACTGAGACCATTGAGGTTCAAGTAGATGAGAATGATGTGGAAAGAACAATTAAAATTGGGAAGTGTTTGAATCAAGATGAACATGATCAATTGGTTTCTCTCTTATTAGAATACAAGGATATCTTTGCTTGGACATATTCAGATATGCCAGGTATAGATCCCAAAATTGTCACTCACAATATTGTCCTTAATCCCAATGCTAAACCTGTGAAACAAAAGATTCGCAAGATGAATCCTAGCATCGCTTTACTGGTAAAAGCTGAAATTGAAAAATTACTAGGTGCAGGATTCATCCGCTCTATTGATTATTCTGAATGGATTTCCAATATTGTGGCTGTTTCTAAAGGAGGAAACAAAATATGAATGTTTACTGATTTTCACGACTTAAACAAAGCATCCTTAAAAGATGACTTCCCACTACCTAATATTGACATGATTGTGGATTCAACAGCGGGTCATGCATTATTGTCTTTTATGGATGGATTTTCATGTTATAATCAAATCTTTATTCCTATTAAGGATCAACTTAAAACCGCATTTATTACACCTTGGGGGACATTCTGTTGGGTAATGATGCCTTTTGGATTAAGAAATGTGGGAGCTACCTATCAACGTGCCATGACTTTGATTTTTAATGATTACATTCATAAGATTTTGGAAGATTATGTGGATGATATTTTGGCAAAATCTATACAAAGAGAAGATCATGTGTTCATTCTAAGACAAATATTTGAAAGAATTAGGAATTATAACATGAGGTTAAATCCTAAGAAATGTGCTTTTGGAGTTGATTCTGGAAAATTATTAGGATTTATTGTTTCCAAGAAAGGCATAGAAGTTGATACTGAGAAGATAGATGCTATCATTAACATGCCTCCTCCTAAGAATATTCCTCAATTACACAGTCTACAGGGTAAAATACAATCTATTCGTTGCTTTGTTTCTAACCTAGCCGATAGGACTGTGCCTTTTACTTCTTTACTCAGAAAAGATACTAACTTTTCTTGGAACCAGGAATGCAAGAAGTCTTTTGAGAAATTTAAGGAATATCTTTCTAATCCTCCTATTTTACAACCTACTCAATTTAATAAACCCTTTTATCTATATACTTCTGCCACAACTAATATTGTAAGTGGATTGCTGGCCCAACATGATAATGACAGAAAGGAAAGACCAGTATACTATATTAGTCAAACTTTGTTGGATTATGAAACGTGATACCCTCAACTAGAGTGACAATGCTTGGCTTTATTTTATGCTTATCAAAAACTCTGGCATTACTTACTCAATGTTGAAGTCAATGTGATTGTTAAATTTGATCCTTTAAAACATCTTTTCTCAAAAACTGATCTCTCTGGTTGATTAGCTAAATGGGTGATGTTGCTCATAGAATTTGATCTTAATTTCATCCTTCAAAAGTCAATTAAAGGATAGGCATTAACTGATTATTTAGCTGACGCTCCTTGCCCTTATTCTAATACACATGTTACCTCAGCAGAATTCTCTGATGAGAATATACTTGCAATCAAACAAGATGACATTTGGGAATTATATTTTGATGGCTCTAGATGCAAGACAGGTGCTGGGGTGGGAATTATCTTGATCCCTCCTATGAAGAAACCGATCCCTGTGTCATATAAATTAACTTTTCCTTGTACTAACAACGTTGCAGAATATGAAGCTCTTATAGCTGGTTTACAGACAGCTTTATCCCTTCATATTAAAAACTTAGAAATTTACAGGGATTCGCAATTAATTGTGGAACAAATCAAAGGAGGTTATCAAACTAAGAATGATAAGATGGCACAATATCGAGATTTGGCTATGGATATTGTTTCACAATTTTCTTCTTACAAAATTCAAACTTTACCTAGGAAAAAAAATCGACATGCGGATGCCATGGCAAGCGTAGCTTCTTTGGTTTGCCTTGACAACAACAAGGAAGACTTTCAATTTACTATACACACTCTTAAATTCCTTGCAATTTCTGATAAGGTTACCGTGGATTTTTGTAATTTGCATTTAGATGAATGGTATTCACATATCTTTCATTTTCTGAAAGATACTACTTTTCCAGAATCAGAAACAAGAAACACACGTAATTGTATTAGAAAACTTGCAGCCCGCTATATCATTTTAGGGGAAACACTTTATAAATGTTCTTACAATGGTTTATTATTAAGATGTCTTAACAAGACCAAAGTACCTGTAGCTTTAGCAGAAGCTCACTCTAGTTCTTATGGAGGACATTTTGGTGGAAAAGCTTTAGTTAATAAACTCCTCAGAATGGGATACTACTGGAAAACAATGGAACAAGATTCTTTCACATTTGTCAAAAAATGTCCTCAGTGTCAACAACATGGTAATTTAATTCATGCTCCTCCTTGTGAGCTTCGTAATCAAGTTGCTCCGTGGCATTTTAGCATTTGGGGTTTTGACCTTATTGGACAAATATCACCAGCTTCCTCTCAAGGACACACGTACATTCTCATGGCTACGAACTACTTTAAAAAATGGGTAGAAGCTATTCCTCTTCATTCTACTACTGCAGATGTTATTTGTGATTTCATCCTAAACAATATTATAACATGATTTGGTATCCCTTCAATGATAGTTTCAGATAATGGTACATCTTTCAAGAACAAAGAAGTCATGAAATTCATGGAGAAATATCATATACAACATAGATTTTCTACTCCTTACTACCCTCAATCTAA
>MU224948.1:429671-477400 GCA_018584345.1 Thuja plicata
AATAAATGCTTTGGAACACATTAAAGCTTATCATAAATCACTCCAAAAACAATATAATCATAAAGTAATTGAACGGTCATTCTCGGTAGGTGATTTATTCTTATATGAGAATCAAAGAAATGTGAATGCTGTACCTGGTGAAAAAGGAAAATTTAGTCCAAATTGGCTTGGACCCTTTGTAGTAATTGAGGATTTTACTTTAGGTGCTTATAAAATCGTTGATATGAATAGCGTTCCTCTTAGGGAGCCTATTAATATCATGCATCTTAAACATTATTATCCTTAAATCATCATTTCTTTATGTATGTATGTGTTCCTTATAGAATAATTATTTTATAAGTTATGTAATTTAGAATGCATTCATACATATTTTCCTTTCCTCTTTCTTTTATTAAGTTTTATGCATTGATGAAAGTAAAAAAGTAATCAACCATAGAACTAATTGTCCCAAAACAAATTTTTCTTCATAAATAAACTTTTCGAGTCCAATACATATATGGCACAAAGGTCCATATCTATCAATCTCTATCTCTGTGCTCTGAAGGTCGGTGGCTCCCGGATCTCTCAAATCTATGGTATGAGGTTGAGGATCTCAGAATGGTATTTTGTGTGTGAATCCTCAATATTCTCATCTCCTAGATCTGCTCATGACCTCTCTGCATGTCAGCCATCAGTTTCTCCTCCCTCTCCTTGCATAACCGCAACTCTCGCCGCACACTCAGGAAGATATCTGCATGTCTTCCAGGATCCCTTTGTCCTTCATAGGACTCTCTCTCACTAGCTGGAAAGTAGTAGGATATACATGTATCCTTCAGATTCTTGGATACAAAGCTCCTCCACTCCACTACACTTCCTGCAAAAAAGTCAAAATAAAAAGATTACTAAATTTCTTCTTCTAAGATAAAATCATTATTCAAAAATATTCTAAAGCTATATCATACCTAGAGCTCCGGCCTGGACATCACTAAAAGGTCTAGATGGTGGGGGCATGGAGTGAATAATCTCCCCTCACTCACTCTATCTAGGCCTCAGTGGTGGTGTCTCTGTATGTGCTCAAGGAGGTCGTTGCGATCTCAGGGGTGTAACATAGACTGGATGATCACCGGTGTTTGTACCATGACCTGGGGGCATCTCTGCTGCTTCTTCCTCTTCTCTCTCCTCCTCCATAGGATCTCCCTCAAAGAGAGGCTCCTCCTCATCTCTCTGATCCTCCTCCTTTTCTCCTATGGGTATGTCATCTCCTCGGTGGTTCCTCTCTAAAGGACCTGGATCACTTGTGGGGTAGTCATCAGGAAAGATAGGATGGGTCCCCTGTAAACTCCAGTATCTGATATACTCTCTAGTAACACCGACATAGGATATCTCAGGTGCTACCTCTATATCCTTGGTCTCATCTGTCTCACTATCCACAATATCAGCTACTATCGGTCGACGTATGGCGTCGGGTCTCTGATAGTATCTCGTAGGATATACATATTGAGGTACTGTACGAGGAACCCCCTATACCAAACCAAATTGTCTCATCACTCTATCATAATAATACAACATCATGACATGATTAGTTGGACCTTCCAATAGCTTATGCTTCTATGTGTCTCAACTGATGTCGAGTATCCGGCCACTCTACCATCTCACCGTAAGGTCTCCATATCACATCTCTACTTGGGATATGGTCAAAGCATACCCTCCAAAAGAGGATATCTCCATGCTGCTAGACACCTGCCAGTGGATATGCAAAGGCTCTAGGTGTGCTCGCATCTACCATTAGAGGAGAACCCTGTGGTTGTGTACATGTATAATTCTCAAACATCCAAACCTGTAGCAGGGTGCACACCGTAAGACTCTCCCGCTGGTACCTCACCAACTGACTCAGATCATGATAAAGATGGGCTAACATACTGTGGCCCCATGTGATAGTGACCCTGTCACTCTCGATCCTACATACAAGATGGGTAAATGGTGCTAAAAATACTATACCCTTTGTGTTGGGCACTACAAACAAAGCAAGTATACATAACATCACCCTCTGTACCATGGGTGTCAGACCTGCTAGTATGGCCACCAATGATATTTGATATGATCAGGTCCTCATCTGTGCTACCCATCCCAAATAGTACTCCATATCTACAAAAACCTCAGATGAACCTCGTGGTCCTCTCGGTCTGATAGGCTCACCTCAGACTGGAAGCCGCAGGATCCTATACACATCCTCCAGTATGACTGTGATCTCTCCTAATGGAAGATGGAAAGAACATGTATCCTTGTCTCATCTCTCTACTAGGGCTGATATCATAGGCCGATGGAACCTCATCTATGGTAGGACTGCTACTGAGTATAATCCTATGTCTCTCAATAACTGTATCTCATCCTACTATAGCTCGGCAACACTCCCTCTGACAGATAATAGTAACCCTCCAAAGGGATGCTCTCGAAGATGGACTAGATCCTGCAAGCACAAATATGGATCATATCAGTACTTCTGCATCAAACATCTACTATACCCACCTAACCTGGTCAAGGTTGACCTTTTTGGGTCAAGGTTGACCTTTATGGGTCAAGGTCGACTTTTATGGGTCAGAGTCAACTTTTTTGGGTCAGGGTTGACCTGGCCCCAAAAAGGATAGAACCTCCCCAGTCAGGGTCGACCTTTATGGATAAGGGTTGACCTTACTAGGTCAGGGTCAACCTTATTGGGTCAGGGTTGACCTTCCCTATAAAAACATCAAAATTTCAATCATGAGTACTAGAAATAGGTGCATACCTCAGGCAGTGGCTGTCGATTGGCTAGGCACTCCCTTAGGACCTCCATGCGGCTCGCTCGGAACTCCTCTCTCTTCGGCATCTTACCTCCTTCCCCAAACTCTAAAAATGGTAAAAATGAGGTAGTAAGTGCCTCTTTCTCCTATTTATAGACAGTAAATTAGGGTTTTACTAGGGTTTCATTTGAGAATATTTAGGTTAAATTTGAATTTTTCCTTTATATGCATTTAGATAAACATCTGTTCTTTTCATCATAACTTGAGTTTGGTAGCTTTGTTTTTAGTGCTATTAGAGGTGTTGGAATTGTGATTTAGATACCTAACCTCTTAAATCAATTTAGGAAGGTTTGGGACCCTTATAACTAGTTTAGGAAAGGAATATTTCAACAAATGGCATATTCAGTGTCTAGAAATTACCTTATCACCCTGTTTCACCTTTCATGAATCAATAAGCTAAATCAGGGGGGTATAAGGGGCTCTATATACTTCTCAAGATCATCATAGTAAGACTTAGGTACTCTCTAAATTTTTATTAACCTCGTGTGTTGCAGGTTGCGGATACTACTATTTTCTTGCAGGATCTTTGCATTGAGGACTTAGCTATATCCTTTTTATACTTTATGATGTTTTCTTACTTTAGCTTGCATATTCATGTAGTATCATACCTAAGCTAAAGTGGGGGATAAATGTATCATCTTAAAATGGAAGCACTTCCATTTTGATAGGCTTAGCACCCTCATTTATTATGGTTGGCATATTAGATTTGCATCTGTGCTTGATTATACATATGTAAATGAAATTAGGGTTAGGATCTTGTGGATTCTCCTGGATTTGTCTCTCCATGACTGTTCTCTCTAGGTAGGACCTATGTATTGTTCCTCTTAGGATTCATCCTAATCTCTCTTTGGGCCCCTAGACCTTCTTAAACACTCTGGCACATTCCCCTACCTTTCTAGGTTCTCGGTTGATCTGGAAACCTTTCTACAACTTTCTGGTGACCTACCTGAAAACTCAGGTCAGGGTCGAGGTCGACCCTGACCTAGGTCAGGGTTGAGTTCGACCCTGACCTAGGTCAAGGTTGAGGTTGACATTGACCTAGGTCAGGGTCAAGGTCGACATAGACCTTTGCCAGATATTGGTCCCCACTTTCAAATCTGGAGTTTATCGGGGCTCAAACGGGGCTTGGAACTTAAAATAGGTCCTCAGGTTTGGATGCGGAAGTGTTTTCTATGATATTTGAATTAATATTATTTCTCCTTAGTTGGAAAATCTGATTGGACCATGATTCAAGGTGAAATTTGAATTTGGATCCCTTGCATTTCCCTAGGAGGCCTATGATTGAGATCTCTATATAAACACTCTCTTTTGCCTTCTTTTGATCATGAGACAAAATCGGGAGAGGACATGATGAAATGATGCAAACAAGAAAGAGGATGATATATAAGGACAAGCTAGGTGGACATATCATCATCTTCTATCAAGAATTTTGAAGGATAATCTATGGTGGATCTTCATTGAAGCAAGAAGGCTCTCTCTTTATATCTACTATTTTTAACATTCAAGCATTCAAAGGACATTACCATGGGGTAGCAATTATGGATTGTGAGTTGATAGGAATACTTTAGCCTTGGGGGCTTGGTATGCTTTCTTTGTCATATTCAAATCTATGCATTGCTTTCTCATTTCCATGTTATGTTAGGATTGTTAATCTAGAAGATTAGATCTTGATATTGCAGGTTTAAAATCTCTTTTCAAGAGATCAATACACGGAGGTGGAGATCACCGAAATGGGGGTTTGACTAAGGCAGAACCCTATATAGCCACCCCAAAATCCCTCTTTTCAAATATTTGCAGGTGCTATTTTTGGGAGTTACAGGGGTAGAACAACAGATCAGAGACTAGATTTGGATACACTTTTTGGCAAACAGATTTTTTGTCGACACTGTGCAGGTCAGGGTCAACATTATTGGGTCAGGGGTGACATTTATGGGTCAAGGTCAACCTTTTTCATAAGATGACATCAGAACAGAAGACAATTTCTGGGTTTTGTTTGTCTCTGCATTTCAGTTTGGTATCAACTGTTAGATTTTCCAAAAACTCAATATAGACCTCAGAAAATGAGTTTTTATAGATCTGCTATGTTATGAGGTAGGTATCTTATCCATTTATTTCTTATATGTTCCTCAAGCTATTTTATCATAATAATTAAGTTTAAGAAAATATAATTTTGGCCTTAGGATCTCACTTTACCATATTACATAAGTCTTATTTAGGGAATCCTTCTTGTGCCAAATTTTATACCTTACAATTCCACACAATGGAGATGAAAAGGAAGGTGAAGAAGATAATCAAAATGCTGAACACAGAGCTGAACCAAAGCTTTCCAATTATGTCAGAAGAAATCATCCACAAAATCAAATCATAGGAGATAAGAAAGCTGGAACAAGAACAAGAAGTAAGTCACTTAACACCAGATGTTTACTTTGTGATTTTGAGCCTAAATCTGTTTACAATGCACTTGAGAATGAAGAATGGATCACTTCTATGAATGAAGACATAGAATAGATTGAGAAGAATAATACATGGACACTAGAACCGAGACCAGATGACAAGAATGTCATCGGTACTATTACCCCTGATTTTTGACTCATACCCTACATTTTATCATTACCTAAAATTAGGAGTTTTCTGTCCTAGAAGTAAAATGTCTGCAAATATTTTTCAGCCTGGTTTGCATTTTCTCCTTGTTGGTTGAACTCTGAATCTTGAACTTGTCTAGTTCAAGGTTCAAGGTTAAATTTTTCCTAGAGGTGTGTTTCTCTTTCCTTTTCTTTTATGTGAAAAATGAGCGGCGCGATTTTCAAAGTCCACTCTTCCGTTGAACTCTGAATCTTGAATTTGTCTAGTTCAAGGTTCAAGGTTCAATTGCGGGATTCATCTTGCAAAAGGTGTAGTAAAGTCTAAGTTTTTTCCGCTCATGTGGTTTTTATAAACACACCAAAAGGAAGTAATGTTTTATTACCCATTGAACTTAATTCATGAACTAAGCTATATCAAGGTCCGCAGTTCAACCGAAGCTTGCGTGTTAAATAGGCAAAAAGATAGCGATGATGTGAGAAAAGCAACAGCTAGCGGGTGATGATTTTATCCACGCGTGTTCAGGATATAATAATTATTAGATGTGACACTTATATGTCATTTCAATCATTTAAGAGGTGCAATACATAATGATCACATCAAGCAAACTTGTCACATTTAATTAAGAGCCCTCATTGTCATTTAATGAAAAGCCTTCACATTTTGTGGGAAAATAAGTTATAAAATAAGAGTGTGTGCTATCAGTCTTCTGGTGAAGTTTTTTTGGTGGAATTGAATTGGCGGAGCAGCAGAAGGTATACTCTAATCCTGAGAAGCTTAGAGTGTGCAGAATCTCCAAGTTAGTGTTTTTCTCTTTTAGAGTCCCTGTTCAAAATTGAAGCCATTTGAAAAATTTTGATATTGAAAGGCTCTGTTTTCCTTTTGCAATTTTGGTCTTTTATAAGTCTTCCCCGTAAGAAATATGAAGTCCCCAATCCCAAATTTTAGGTGAACCTCCCCTCTGGTTAGTTCACTTCCTAAATGTGATGATTAGATGATAAAAGTGGGTGCCTTAGAGGTGATTCGTAGTAAAATCAAAAGCCTTGTTTCTTGTTCTATAATAGAGAAGGTGGTATTAAGTGGTTTAGATGATGCAGCGACATTTCCCCTAGTGGCCCCCTGTCCTGAGTTAGTAATGGAATGTGTTAAAAGGTATGATAGGGAAGAAAGATGTATTAAGAAAATTGATCGAAGCTCTCTATTCTCCATTAAACGAGATGTTATCCTCATAGAAATGGGCATTCCAACAAAGGATCCTTATGAAGGATGGACCGTTTCTTCCTCCTACTCTATTTTCTCAATGAAGAAATAGATTTACAGAAATGAAATTGCCAAACAATGGCTATTAGAGGTGAAAAGGGGAGGGTCAAGGCTACTAAAACCCTTTACAATAGATCATTTCAAGCCCGAAGTTGTAGAACTAGTGATCTTGTTGAATAGTGTCAAAGGTAATAGCCACACTTATAAATGGTAGGATAGGATGTATTTCTTTATCTAGATAAATTTGTGTGGGGAAAAGTTCATCAATTGGGCAGATTGTATTGTTGATGAACTTCATCATCAACTGGAAAATTATTTAGAAAAGGCCAATGGTTTCCATATGTCTTCTTATCTGTTCTATGCACTATCTTGTACTAGAAAGTGGAATGGTTTATATCATGAACTACCTATTCCTAACATGAAGGTGTATGACTATTATCCCAATTTGCAGAAGGAATTTCATGTTGATAGTTTTATGAAAGTAAATGGTGTTTTTCTGGGAAGGTTGATCTTTGAACTGTAGGGGAACATTGAGCAGAGTATGTCAAAGGAGGCTAAGAAGTTTGTCAATGTCTTTAGAATTTTCTTCATACAATTCAAAATTTTTACTTACATTAGAGTTGGTGGGTTTGAGGGAGATCCATTCAAATTTCCCAGATATGCTCTGGATTTGCATGTTGTAACCGGAGTTGGGCGCCAGTTGGCCCATGTGCGCAAAGACCTCAAAGATAGAAAGGGAAGGGCCAAATATAGTTTTCCTATAAAACTAGGTTTTTATTCCTGTAAGAATTCTTCTATTGCTCTTACTTTAGAGTAAGAATTGAACAAGTTGAAATTGAAAACCTTCAAGGCTAGGAGAGATTTTGACATCAGGGCATATGCTCCTCAACATTTTAGTTTACCTTCTGAATTTCACCATGTCCCTAAAATGGAAGACTTTTGGGAAAATTGTGCAAATGATTTAAAGGTCAGGAGGAGATTATGGTGTAGATTTACACTTGTCCAAATAGTTAACCTGCAAACAGGCATTGATGCCAATGGGATAGAAGAGGGGGAAGATGAAGATATACTTGATGAATAGTATAAAGAGAAGGTTCGGGGGTTGCCACCTCTTGAAATTGACTGAAATATAGAGGAAAGGGAGAGTATCCACATTAAGACTCTCGGTGTTATAAAAAGAACCACAAGATGGATTGCCAAAAAAAGACCACCCCCTCACAGAAGGCACAATACTAGAGGATCAGCTCTTAAAGCTCATGATGAAAATGCTATCGCATGTTCTAATGAAATATTTCTATTGCAGGTCCTTCTAAATCTAAAAATTCAAAAGCTTCTAAATCTAAAGCTAAAATGCAGAGGTCTCCTCATTGTATTCCACCCAAGAGGACTTCCAAAAGAAAGGCTCTCAAAGAAGAAGTCAAGCAAGTCAGAGAAAAAGAAGTGATCAATCTCGAGGAGATGGATACTGTGATGGCAGATAAGAACTCACAAGGTTCTTTATCAGAAGAAGTTATTTTAGGAGGGGATAATCAGAAAGAAGTCAAGGATTCTATGATCTCTATGCCCACTAGTCCAACACAGGCATTGACAGACTCTCAACTGTCACCAGTTCACATTTTGAAATGGTTGAAAACATCCATCAGCAAAAAAAGGAATGTCCTGCCAATAACACTACCTATTGAAGACATGGTAAGCAAATGTTTGGGTTCCTTAGAGAAACCAAAAAGGATCAGGATGGAATCCAGTGTGGACATTGATGAAAAAATAGGGCACTGGTATGCAGAATGTGCAGTTCCCAAGAATAATAAGGAACTCTCTGAAGCTACTGCAGATGACTTCATAGTTGAGAAGATAGATCTGGGATATGCAACCAGAGTGGATGATGTGAAACACTTGGAGAAATCTATAAAAAAATATCATACACTTGTCTTTTAAGGATGAAAAAGATAAGAATGAGATGAAATAAACAATAAAAAAGATGGTTGAATTCATTCAACAAGTTCGGGATCCTAACCCTATCCCTTTGACTATAGCTTCACAGTCAATTGTTCCACATTCACCAGAGGTTAGGAAAACCCTATTTCAAATTTAGAAGAATAAACTGATTGCGGATGCCTACACTAAATGGATCCAAGCCATGATAAAAAAAAGGAAGCAATTATATCAATCAGCTAATTAAGACTCACAGAGTTGTTAGCTCAATTGTTGCATAAATTATGGTGGAATTAACAGAGTGGGAAAAAGAGAATAAAAAATGGCTAAAAGTAACAAATCAGCTCTATGAGATAGAGAAATATGGAGTGAGCAAATCTCTGACTGAGAAACCTATTCCAGGATTGGATGAAGATACTCTCTACATCTCCATCAATAGTATAGAGTGGAGGAACTCCATTATTAAATCCAGTCATGATAGGAACACCTATCTATTGAGTGAATCAAAAGGGTTGATGGACATTATGCAAAAAGATCTCAAATGTTTGAATGTTTCACTCATAAAAGAGGATACTCAAAGTGTCAAAGGAGTAGATGAGTTGCTACTGGAATTTGAGTGTTAAATTGCCGCCATCAGAGACACTAAAGATATTACCCCAGACAACTTCACAACCCTTCCCAATATGGAAGTGATGTTGGTGGTATGTACCAATCACCTTGAGGTGCATATACAGAAAATAACCCAGGTCCGCAAAGATAAGAAGTTTATGAAGCAGAGGGTAATTTATATTACCTTGCCACATTAGGCCATGATCAATAGTGTTGCAAAGGTGCACAAAGAATGGAGGAATTCTTGTGTTGCTGACACCTCATAGGACCAATGAAAGGGATCTAGTGCATCCACCACTCCGTGATCATGCTTCATAGATCACAGAGTAGTGGTAGTTTTTCTTAGTTTATGTTTTCTTTAAATTTGCGTAGTTTTTGTAAAAATAGTTATATACTGAATCCCATAGAGTGTATCTCGGGATGTCAGTTCCTATTTTCTAAGACTAATGGCTATTTATAGCGGGGATAATCTATATTCAGAGGATGGTAATTTTGGTTAAGCTAGGCCTAAGACTTAATAGTTTTTGTATCTTTTAGTTATTTTGTTAATCGAGAAGGAAACTTGGAAGTATATTTTTGATATGAATGGAACAAAAATTTATGCTTTGTGAATCTATTGGTTTATATTATCATATTGATCTCTGTTGGGATATTTCTTGAATATCATAAATCAGTTTTCAAGTGCATTTTTCTGTAGTGTACTATTTAGTATAGTTTATTTTCAGCAACTTGTTTCTAAAACTGAAGTCTGTAAGCTTCATTTGGTGTTGAAATACCTATCTTTAATTCAGTTTTCATGACATGTTGATGTATGGAATAGTGCAAAAACCTTATTCGCTTTTTGGTTAAAAGTATATGTGTTTGCGAAAACAATGTATGATTGTCAAGATTAATTGAAAATCAAATAGGGAGTTGTACCTTAGTTCAGAGAATTATAAATTTAAATATTATATTTCAACTATTAGTTTGAAGATTGTTGTTTTTCAAGGGCTTAGAGCAAGTGATTGATAATTTATAGAAAGACAAATCTGTATGGTAACAGATTTTTGGCGACTCTACTAGGGAGTTGATACACAAAGTATTAGTAGTCATTCCCTTTAAATGAAGAAACCATGGTGTTGCCTGCTCTCATAATTCTTGGTCAGGAAGAAGTTCCCCCAGTTATTCAACCTGATTTATACTTTTTAAATACCCAAGAAGACATAATCTCTTTTCCTCATTAAGTAGCCTGGATTGTAAGGAAAAGTGACCAACATTATCAACAAGATCGCTTGGTGTTAGAAGAGGAAGAAAAAATTAGTGAATGGTTGAGAGGTCTTCCAATTGTCCAAGAAGCTGCCATAGTATATAGAGCTATGTAGAGACCTTAGACTTCTTCACAAATCTAGATTCTTGACCTTTTACTAGGTCCCAAGAAAGGGAGGGTATCTTTGATAGTTTTTTCCAGGAACTTCAAAACCTTCAGTTTCCTACCAGTTATACCCCAAAGAAGAAGGATAAAAGAAGACCTCCTTCTCCAAAGAAGTCAAGTCCTAATATATCCTCATCTTCTCACTAGTGGCAAGCCTTGACTCTTTCTGGAATTCAAGTTGCTCCCCTTCAGACAATTTATCCACCCTTAGTCATGGCACAACCTTGGGGTAATGCTGTTGGACCTCTTAATCTGGTAGGAAATCATTCTTTGCGTAAAGGAGCTAGAGAGATTTTTCCCAAATTATATGGTAATGGGAAAGTCTTTGTCGAAGATCATCTTAATGCATTTAATATAGCCTTTGGAGTTCTGGTTGTTTAGCATGAAGATGTTGCAATTAGATTGTTTGTTCAACCAATTGCTAAATCAACAACTGACTAGTTTTATCACTTGCCCAATGGTCAGATCACTGATTGGGATACTATGAAAACTGATTTTGAAGCACACTTTAAAAGTATATCTAATGAACATGATCTTCTTGCCTAGTTAACGCAGTTGAAGAAAGAAATACATGAGCCCATGAGACATTTTGTGGCAAAGTTTAATAAGATTATTCATAAGATCCCTACCCCAAAAAAGACCCACTGCTAAAAATAGAAAAGATTTCTTTATGAATGTCATGCCCCCAGACATTGGTTTTCATTTAAGACAAGCGAGGCTAGCTGATTTAGATGCGGCTCAGGCCATGGCTGTTGAACTAGAAGAAGATCTTATCACAGCAGGAAAGTGGAGGAAAGATTTCTAGCAACCAAATTCTCAGAATGCTACTTCCTTTGATCCTATGTTGCAAAGATTAGTGAATGATGTAATTAATATGAAGAGGAAACTCCCAAAGGGAAATGCAAATTTCCCCCAACTATACAAATATATCCCTAGAGGAAACCTTGATCGAGCTAGTCCTAGTCACAGATATCTAGGACAGTCACAGAATGAACAAAGAGTAGTAGAGGTTCCCCTTAAAAGAGAAAATATGTGTACCTTTCACCTCATTGATGAGCATGATGGTGCAACTTGTCCTGAGATGGTGAGATCAATGAAAATGCATGTTGATAAAGAATTAGTTGATGATCCATCTAAACATGCAAAAGTTTCTTCGTTACCTGGCGACTCCAGAAATTATTTTATGGAATACGAGTTAGACTTTGAAAGAGGAGGCAGTATTCTGGTAACTCTTGAAGATCCCACATGTTTGATCATGACTAGAAATCAATGCAATTCTCAAGCTAATGACTCTCCTTAGACTTCTCAATGCTGGGGCAAGGATAAAGGTAAGGATTTTTCCCCAAAGAATTCTTTTTCCAAAATTTCAAATGCTAAGGAGGCTGAAGTTTCTCAAGACTCTTCGCCTGATTCTTCTTTTGACATTGTAAATTTCTGTAAAACCTCAAAAATCCAAGTGTCGCCAGCTGATTATCTCAGAATGAATCCCAAATAACTTGATAGGCTGGTCAGTTATGTCAAATCAAGTCAAACCTCTTCAAATCCTACAACCAGTGAAACCACACATGTTGTTTTGCCTGAAGAAATCCAACCCACATTGGCTACCCAGTCCTCTAATGATTCAAGTCCTTTTGTCTCTCAGAAACTAGAGCCTTTCTATCTATCTCTTTTTATTCATGGATTTAAATTGAATAACTGCATCATTAACTCTGGAGAATCTGACAATGTAATGCCTGCTTCAGTAGAAAAAGCTCTAGAACTTCCTCTAATAGCCACTTTTGGGAGATGTTATTCCATGGATTCCAAGAAAGTCCCTCTAGTAGGAAAAATTAAAGATGCTCAAGTGGCCCTAGCTTCTCATCCTAGTAAAAAGCTTAAGTTAACCATTCTGGTAGCTGACATCCCCGACAGTTATGGGATGGTGCTTAGTAGAACCTTTTGTAGGGACCTTGGGGGAGAAATAAAATTGGATTGGTCACAAGCGAAAATCCCTATTGGTAACCAAAATATTGTCCTGAAACCTGAAGGAAAATCCAAGTATACTATTTTTCCATCAGAAGATCCTAAATGTCAGATCTTGTACCATGAATGTGAATTTGGAAATTATATGATGTCATCAGAAGTGAACTCGGAGAGGGTTGATAATGAGGAATCAGATTCTTTGTGGTCTTTAGAGTTTGATGGTAGTTGTGCCTAATTAGGCTCTGGAGTAGGGGCTATTCTGATATCACCACAGGGAGATATTTTTCCTCACTCCTTCAAGTTGGAGTTTGGTAACACCAATAATACTGCCGAGTACAAAGCCCATCTACTTGGTCTTGAAGAAGCTAAAAAGAAAGGAATAAAAATGTTGAAATCTAAAGGAGATGTAGAACTGATAGTGAGACAAGTAAGAGGAAGGTACTCAGTAAAAAATGAGAGACTCAAACATTATAGAAACCGTGTGTGGGATGAAATTGAAGGATTCGAGGCCTTTTCTATTGAAGCTATCCCTAGAAACCTCAATAGTAGAGCTAATTCTTTGGCACTCTCAACGTCTTTGTTGCTTCCCCATCTAGATTTCAAAGAAACAATTTATAAAATTGAGATGGTATACAGACCTAAGGTGCCTGACAATGCAGGACACTGGCAAGTTTTCCAAGATGATAAGCAGATAGATAAATTCTTACAAATGATGGAAGTTTTTAGCACTAATTATTTTGAGGGATCTCAGTCTCCTTGTGAAGAATTTTTTCCTGATCTAGGTAAGACTTTTGAAGAAGGAACTGTTCAATTGAAGGGAAACCACATTCCTAAAGGTCTGGTTTCTCTTGAGAATCTATTTGATAGATCTGATGTTGTTAGGCAAAAACCTGCATCCCATGAACCTCCTGATGAAGGTGACTTAGAAAAATTGAATATAGGAGATGAACAAGACCCTAAGTTTGTAAACCTGGGAAAATGTTGTACATCTGATGAGAGGAGAAGATTTGTTGATTTATTGAAAGAATATAAGGATGTTTTTGCTTGGTCCTACCAGGATTTTAAGAATTTAAAAGGAGGTAAATATCAACATCACATCCCTTTAAAGCCATATACCACACCATTTAAGAAGAAGTTGAGAAGATATAACCCTAAAGTGTCTAAAATGATAAAAAAAGAAGTTGAGAAGACGTTACAAGCTCAGATAATATATCCTATTCATCATTCTACCTAGATAGCCAACATAGTGTCGGTGAGGAAAAAGAATGGCGAGATAAGTATTTGTGTGGATTTTAGAAATCTAAACTAGAGTGGTCTAAAAGATAATAACAGGCTTCTTGTGATAATCCATATATTCCAAATAGTAGCTGGAGCAGAAATGATGTCCATGTTAGATGGGTTTTCTGGTTACAACCAGATCAACGTGGTTGACAAGGATCAACATAAAATAGTATTTACCACACCATGGGGTACATATGCCTATAGCTACATGTCATTCGGATTAATTAATTAGGTGCCACATTCTAATGAGAAATGGAAACTTCTTGCAGCCATCTAATTAAAAAGGTGATTGTCATTTACCTAGATGATTTGACATTTTTCTCTAAGAGGCGTAAAAATCACCTGAAGAATATGAGAGCTATTTTACAAAGGTGCAGAGAGTATGGGATCTTGTTAAATCCTAAAAAACAATCTTTTGTGTTATAGAAGGGAAGCTATTAGGTCACATCGTCTCAAGATACAGGATTTAGATAGATCCTAAGAGAGTAAAAGCTATCTAGCAAATAGGTTGGCCTTCTAACTGGAGAAGTGTTAAGTCTTTCTTTGGCCAGACAAATTTTCTTAGGAGGTTTGTTCCAGACTTTACGGAGACAACTAAACATATGGTGAGTCTCTTAAGTGAAAAGAACCCTTTCAAGTGGATTTCAAAAGTTGTTCAGGCATTTGATGATGTTAAAAAGACCATAGTGTCTACCCCGACGTTAATCAACCCTGATTATAAAAAAGATTTCATTATCTACTGTTACTCTTCAGAGCATACACTGTCTGGGATATTATTGCAAAAAAATGATAAGGGAGAGGAAGTACCAATTTCTTTCATGAGCATACCCTTGAAAAAGAAAGAGCTAAATTATCCTATGGTTGAGAAGAAAGCATATGCAGTAGTTAAAGCTATGAAACATTTCAGATTTTATATCTTGCACTCACACTCTACTGTGTATGTACCATCTTCTATAGTCAAAGATTTCTGACTCAACAAGATATAGGCATGAACAACAGAGCTACTTGGGTGGCAAGAATCCAAGAGTTTGATTTGAATATCATACTGACTAAGTTAGTTCAAGGGCAGGGTCTATGTAAACTAATGGCTCACAATGTACCTGAAGATGATGTTCCTCTCGCTCTGTTTGTTGGCTTAAGAGACTCATGGTTTTCAGATGTGGCTTTTTATCTGACATATGGAGATTGTCCAGAGCATCTGAGCCTTAAGGAGGAAAGAAACCTCTGACTCAAGGTGGAAAATTATATTATTGTGGATGATGTCCTATACAAGAAAGGAATTGATGGGTCTTCTTAAGTTGCGTTGAAAAAGAACATCATGAGAAGTTGCTTACGAAGTTTCATACTGAGGCCTTTGGTGGTCACCTCTCATCAATTGTAACTGCTTTCAAAATTTTAAGAATTTGTTATTACTAGCTGGGGATGTTTGCAGATGCATACAAATAGGTCACTGGCTATGAAAAGTGCAAGCTTTTCAGTGGAAAACCACAATTGGTAGCTCTCCCTCTGAGGTGAGTAGTCATTAAAGAGCCCTTCAAACAGTGGGGGTTGGATTTCATCGGTCCAATCAATCCTCCTTCCAGTGTTTAGAAAACACACATCCTGACTACTACAGATTATTTCACTAAATGGGTTGAAGTAGTTCCTGTCAGGAAGACAACATTAGAGGTAGTATGTGATTTCCAAAAAAATTATATCTTGGTCAGGTTTGGCATTCCTCAAAAATTAGTCACAGACAATGCTACCGATTTTTCTTCTTTATAAATAAAGTTGTTTTTCTATGATAATGGTATCCACCTTTCACATGCATCTAATTATTTCCCACAAGGGAATGGACAGGCATAATCGAGCAACAAAAGCCTGATATCAATTATGAAGAAATTGGTGAATGATGATGCCAGGGACTGGCATAAGAGATTGTATGAGGCTCTTTCAGAAGATCATACCTCTCCTAAGAGGATGATTGGAATGAAGCCATTTGATTTGGTGTATGGTATTGAAGCCCAATTGTCTTTACCTTTAGAACTAGCGGCAACAAAATTGCAAAAATTAATTGAAGGACAAGTTTTCCAGGATGGTCTAGAAAAAGGGATTATGTATCTCAATAAGATCCAGGAAGAAAGAGAGGAGATGGTGGACCATATAGCATTACATCAGGCCAGGGTAAAGAAAATTTTTGATAGGCGGGCCACACCAAGAAATTTCATGGAAGGAGATCAGGTTTTGCTCTAGGATAAGAGGAGAGAACCTAAAGGTGCTCACAGTAAATTCAAATCATTGTGGAAGGGGCCCTTTATCATCAGCAAATCCATGGGAAGTAACTCATTTTTTCTTGAGCGTCAAGATGACACTATTCTACCATTGACCTTCAATGGTCAAGATCTAAAGCTGTACCAAATTTAATTAGCTTTTTCTCACCTCATTGTATGTTTTCCATCTTTTGGCTTGCTTTCCTTGTGTTTTTCTTTACTTCCTTTCCTGCTTTTTGTTTTGTCCCATTTTTGTTTTGGGGTCTCTCTTTTCCGGTTGACTCCTTGGTCTATGAAACCAAAGCTACTAAGTTCATCCTACATCCTTAAGAGTCCTTTTCCCCAATGGGATCCATTGTTACCCCTGATTTTTGACTCACACCCTACATTTTATCTTTATCTAAAATCAGGAGTTTTTTGTCCTAGAAGTAAAATGTCTGCAAATATTTTTCAGCCTGGTTTGCATTTTCTCCTTGTCGGTTAAACTCTGAATCTTGAACTTGTCTAGTTCAAGGTTCAAGGTTTAATGACACGTTGTGGTGTGTTTCTCTTTCCTTTGACTTTATGTGAAAAATGAGCGGTGCAGTTTGCAAAGTCCACTCTTCTGTTGAACTCTGAATCTTGAACTTGTCTAATTCAAGGTTCAAGGTTCAATTACGGGCTTCATCTTGCAAAAGGTGTAGTAAAGTCTAAGTTTTCACTGCTCATGTGGTTTTTATAAACACACCAAAAGGAAGTAATTTTTTATTACCCATTGAACTTAATTCATGAACTAAGATATATTAAGGTCCGATGTTCAACTGAAGCTTGCGTATTGAATAGGCAAAAAGACAACGGTGATGTGAGCAAAGCAACAGCTGGCGGGTGATGATTTTATCCACGCGTGTTCAGGATATAATCATTATTAGATGTGACACTTATATATCATTTCAATCATTTAAGAGGTGCAATACATAATGATCACATTAGACAAAAACTCTTGTCACATTTAATTAAGAGCCCGCATTGTCATTTAATGTAAAGCCTTCACATTTTGTGGGAAAATAAGTTATAAATTAAGAGTGTGTGCTATTAGTCTTTTGGTGAAGTATATCTAGTGGAATTGAATTGGTAGAGCAGCAGAAGGTATACTCTCATCCTGAGAAGCTTAGAGTGTGCGAAATCTCCAGGTTAGTGTTTTTTATCTTCCAGAGTCCCTGTTCAAAATTGAAGCCATTTGAAAAAGTTTGATATTGAAAGGATCCATTTTTGTTCTACAATTTTGGTCTTTAATAAGTCTTCCCCATAAGAAATATGAAGTCCCCACTCCCAAATTTTGGGTGAACCTCCCCTCTGGTTAGTTCACTTCCTAAATTTGATGACACAATGATAAAATCAAGTGCCTTAGAGGTGATTCACAGTAAAATCAAAAGCCCTATTTCTGGTTCTATAATAGAGAAAGTAGTATTAAGTGGTTTAGCTGATGCAGTGACATTTCCCCTAGTGGCCCCCTATCCTGAGTTAGTAATGGAATGTGTTAAAAGGTATGATAGGGAAGAAAGATGTATTAAGAAAATTTATGGAAGCCCTCTAATCTCCATTAATTGAGATGTTATCCTCACAGCAATGGGAATTCCAGAAAAGGATCCTTATGAAGGATGGACCATTGCTTCCTCCTACTCTATTTTCTCAATGAAGAAACAAATTTAAAAAAATGAAATTGCCAAAAAATGGCCATTGGAGGTGAAAAGGGGAGGGTCAAGGGTGCCAAACTCCCTTACAATAGATCATTTCAAGCCCGAAGTTGCAGAACTAGTGATCATGTTGAATAGAGTCAAAAGTAATAGCCACGCTTATTATTGGTAGGACTGGATGTATTTCTTTATCCAGATAACTTTGGGTGGGGAAAATTTCATCGATTGGGTAGATTGTATTGCTGATGAACATCATCAGCTGAAAAATTATTCAGAAAAGGCCAGTGGTTTCTATATGTCTTCTTATTTGTTCTATGCACTAGCTCGTACTAGAAAGTGGGATGGTTTATATCATGAATTACCTATTCCTAACATGAAGGTGTATGACTATTATCCCCATTTGCAAAAGGAATTCCATGTTGACATTTTTATGAAAGTAAATGGTGCTTTTCTGGGAAGGTTGATCTTTGAACTGCAGGGGAACATTGAGAAGAGAATGTCAGAGGAGGCTAACAAGTTTGTCAATGTATTTGGAAGTTTCTTCATACAATTCAGAAGGTTTACTTACATTAGAGTTGTTGGGTTTGAGCGAGAGCCATTCAAATTACCTAGATATGCTCTGGATTTGCATGTTGTAACCAAAGTTGGGCGCTAGTTGGCCCATGTGCACAAAGATTTCAAAGACAGAAAGGGAAGGGCCAAATCTAGTTTTCCTATAGAACTAGGTTTTTATTCCTGTAAGAATTCTTCTATTGCTCTTAATTTAGAGCAAGAATTGAACAAGTTGAAATTGAAAACCTTCAAGGCTAGGAGAGATTTTGACATCAGGGAATATGTTACATGGCATTTTAGTTTACCTTCTGAATTTTACCATGTCGCTGAAATGGAAGACTTCTGGGAAAATTGTGCATATGATTTTGAGTTCAGAAGGAGATTATGGTGTAGATTTACACTTGTCCAAATAGTTAACCTGCAAACAGGCATTAATGCCAATGGGATAGAAGAGGGGGAAGATGAAGATATAATTGATGAACAATATAAAGAGAAGGTTCAGGGGTTGCCACTTCCTGAAATTGACTAGAATATAGAGGAAAGGGAGAGTATCCACATTAAGACTCTTGGTGTTATAAAAAGAACCAAAAGATGGATTGCCAGCAAAAGACCACCTCCTCAAAGACAACACAATACTAGAGGATCATCTCTTAAAGCTCATGATGAAAATGCTATCCCATGTTCTAATGAAAATGTTTCAGTTGCAGGTCCTTCTAAATCTAAAAATACAAAAAGCTGTTGAATCTAAAGATAAAAAGCAAAGGTCTCCTCGTCCTATTCCACCCAAGAGGACTTCCAAAAGAAAGGCTCTCAAAGAAGAAGTCAAGCCAGTCAGAAAAAAAGAAGTGATCAATCTCGAGGAGATGGATACTATGATGGCAGATAAGAACTCACAAGGTTCTGTATTAGAAGAAGTAGTTTCAAGAGGAGATAATGAGCAAGAAGTCAAGGATTCTATGATCTCTATGCCCACTAGTCCAACACAGGCACTAGAAGATTCTCAATAGTCACCAGTTCCCACTTTGAAATGGTTGGACACGTCTATCAGGAGAAAAAGGAATGTCCTACAAATAACATTACCTATTGAAGACATGGTAAGAAAATGTCAAGGTTCCTCAGAGAAACCAAAAAGAATCAGGATGGAATCCATGGTGGACATTGATGAAAAAATAGGGCACTTGTATGCAAAACGTGCAATTCCCAAGAATGATAAGGAACTCTTTGAAGCTACTACGGATGACTTTACAGTTGAGAAGATAGATCTTGGATATGAAACCAGAGTGGTTGATATGAAACACTTGGAGAAGTCTACAAAAAAGATCATACACAAGTCTTTTAAGGATGAAAAAGATAAGAATGAGATGAAAGCAACAATAAAAAAGATGGTTGAATTCATTCAAGAAGTTAAGGATCCTAACCCTATCCCTTTGACTATAGCTTCACAGTCATTTGATTCATGTTCACCAGAGGTTAGGAAAACCCTAGATCAAATTCGGAAGAATAAACTGATTGCGGAAGCCTACACTAAAGGGATCCAAGCCATGATACAAAAAGGAAGCAATTATATCAATCACCTAATTAAGACTCATAGATTTCTTAGCTCATTTTTTGTAGAAATTCTGGTGGAATTAGCAGAGTGGGAAAAAGAGAATAAAAAATGGCTAAAAGTAACAAATTAGCTCTATGAGATAGAGAAATATGGAGTGAGAAAATTTATGACCAAGAAACCTGTTCCAGGATTGGATGAAGATACTCTCTATGTCTCCATCAAGAGTATAGAGTGGAGGAACTCCATTATTAAATCTGGTCATGATAGGACCACCTATCTATTGAGTGAATCAAAAGGGTTGGTGGACACTATGCAAAAAGATCTCAAATGTTTGAATGTTTCACTCATAAAAGAGGATACTCAAAGTGTCAAAGGAGCAGATGAGTTGCTACTAGAATTTGAGCGTGAAATTGCCACCATCAGAGACACTAAAGATATTACCCCGGATGACTTCAAATCCCTTTCCAATATGGAAGTGATGATGGTGGTATGTACTGATCACCTTGAGGTGCATATATAGAAAATCACCCAGGTTCGCAAAGATAAGAAGTTTCTGAAGCAGAGGGTAATTCATATTACCTTGCCACATTAGGCCATGATCAATAGCGTTGCAAAGGCGCACAAAGAATGGAGGAATTCCTGCATTTCTGACACCTCACAAGACCAATCAAAGGGATCCAACGCATCCACCACTCAGTGATCATGCTTCATAGATCACAAAGTAGTGGTAGTTTTTCTTAGTTTATGTTTTCTTTGAATTTGGTTCTTAGTTTATGTTTTCTTTGAATTTGGGAGGTTTTTGTAAAAATAGTTATATACTGAATCCCATAGAGTGTATCTCGGGATGTCAGTTCCTATTTTCTAAGACTGATGGCTATTTATAGCAGGGATAATCTATATTCAGAGGATGGTAATTTTGGTTAAGCTAGGCCTAAGACTTAATAGTTTTTAGTATCTTTCAATTAGTTTGTTAATCGAGAAGGAAACTTGGAAGTATATTTTTGATATGAATGGAACAAAAATTTATGCTTTATGAATATGTTGGTTTATATTAGCATATTGATCTCTGTTGGGATATTTCTTGAATATCAGAAATCTATTTTCAAGTGGATTTTTCTGTAGTGTGTTTAGTATAGTTTGTTTTCAGCAACTAGTTTCTAAAACTAAAGTCTATGAGCTTCATTTGGTGTTGAAATACCTATCTTTCATTTAGTTTTCATGACATGTTGATGTATGGAATACTGTAAAAACCTTATTCATTTTCTAGTTAAAAGTGTATGTGTTTGCGAAAGCAATGTATGATTGTCAAGATTCATTGAAAATCAAATAGGGAGTTGTACCTTAATTCAGAGAATTCTAAATTTAAATATTATAATTCAACTGTTAGTTTGAAGATTGTTGTTTTTCATGGTCTTAGAGAAAGTGATTGATAATTTATAGAAAGACAAATCTGTATGCTAATAGGTACCAAATGGATATACATAAACAAGTTGAATGAGAATGGAGAAGTCACTAGAAACAAAGCAAGATTAGTATGCAAGGGATATGCACAAGAAGAAGGTATTGATTATGGTGAAACCTTTGCACCCATTGCTAGAATAGAAGGGTTTAGAATTTTACTTGCTTATGCTACATTTAGATGATTCAAGGTATACCAAATGGATGTCAAATCTACATTCCTAAATGAAATACTCAAAGAAGAGGTATACATTGAACAACTAGAAGGGTTTGTTAATCCAGACAAGAGAAACATGGTATGTAGACTACAAAAATCCTTGTATGGATTGAAACAAGCATCGAGAGCCTGGTATGAAAGAATTCACTTATATCTCATTAGCATAAAATTTGTTAGAGCAAGTGAAAATAGCAATATATACTTAAAAGAAGATATCAATGGTAATATTCTGACTGCTGAAATTTTTGTTGATGATATCATTTTTGGAGGGAATGAATTGTTATGCAAATCCTTTGCTAATGAAATGAGCAAGGAATTTGAAAATATATGTTTGGAGAGATCAAATTATTTCTTGGTCCACAGATTCTTCAGCAAGATGCAGGCATATACATCACTCAGTCCAAATACATCAAGGAAGTGTTGAAGATATTCAAGATGGAAGATTCCAAACCTGTTGGAACACCTATGGCTACTAGATGCAAGCTGACAAAGGAGGAAAAGACAAATGAGGTAAATCATACCTTATATAGATCAATTATTAGCAAATTGATGTATTTTGTTCACACCAGATGAGATATAGCACATGCAGTGGGAATTGTTGCAAGATTTTATGCTAATCCCAAAGAATTTTCATATGACTACAGTCAAAAGAATTCTGAGATATCTAAAGAAGACCGAGGACTGTGGCTTATGGTATAAAAGAGAAGTAAAATTTGAGCTACAAGTCTATACAGATGTTGATTGGGCTGGAAACATTGATGACCAAAAGAGCACAAATGGATGAGCATTCTTCATGGGTGACAGACTTGTCACATGGATAAGCAAGAAACAAGGATGCATCTCTTAGTCAACTGTAGAAGTAGAGTATGTAGTTGTTTGTACAAATTTCTCTAATATTGCATGGATCAAAAAATTACTGGAAGGTAAGCATATGAAGATCCTTGAACCAATAATTATCTATTGTGATAATACCAGTGCAATAAACATTTCTAAAAATCCAGTCATGCATGCTAAGACTAAGCATATTGCTATCAAGTATCACTATCTGAGAGAACAAGTGCAAGAAAAAGAAGTGACACTAGAATATGTTCAATCAAAGGAACAATTAGCTAACATATTCACCAAGCCATTACCGAAGGATACATTTGAGTATCTGAGACAGAGACTAGGGGTCCAACCCTTGTCGATCGGTCAGTAATTTGACTAGGAGGTTGCCTCAGCCTATACCACATCTGAAGATCAGTCATGTTGATACAAACACTGAAATGGACAGCAACAGATACATCTGTACATTGCAAGGTACAAATCTACACCAAAAATCAGGACATTGTATTGCTGATGGATAAGGAAATTCAAGGAGTATATTATGCAAAGGGATGGAAGATGATATAGATGATAAAATAAGGAGAAGTATTTCTATTTGGAATTTTTGTCAAAGGGAGAGAGATATTCTCATTATCATACAAAAGGGAGAATTATCATACAAAAGGGAGAATTATCATACAAAGGGAGAGATGATCTCCATATCACATAAAGGAGAGATATGATAAAAAGAAAGATTATATCATTATCCATGAAGAGTAGTTCCTGGGAATCAGAAAGGAAGAGTTAATCAATATTCTAAGGGAGAGAAATTGATTACACATGAAATATCCATCTAAGGGAGAGAATTAACAAAAGGGAGACATTTTAGACAAAGAGAAAGAATGTTGTCAAAGGAAAAAGAGATTATCAAGAAGAGGAACATTCAAGGTAGAGCACATATCAGATGATACATCTATCTAGTGAAGGGATTAAATAATGAAGACAACCACTCTACATGAAACAAATCTAAGCTATTTTTGAGCTTACTAAGAGCCAGACATTTGTAATAGTTACATTAGGAAATCTTGATGAAACTGTATATTTCATATTGTATTAGTGATAGTATAGTATGATAATGTAGTATGTTGCCATCAATGCCAAAGGGAGAGATTGATGACATGTAACTAATTGAATGTTTAAAGATGTTAAGTTGATAACCAAAATGCAGAAGGATAATGCAAGACATTAAATCAATTAGTGGATTGTATTATCATTGATGTCAACTTGATATAATCTAATTGGTTATAATCAAAGTGTCAAAGACTTCAGAGGATCAGAGAGATAAATATTATGCTTTCTATAATGCATAAAAGACAAGTATTTATGTTGTGACTTCAAACACTGATGGTCAATGGAACCCAACAGATAGAGATCACTGACAGTCAAGTTACAATGATGCCCGATCAAGAAAATCGATGATCATTACCGATGAGAAGAATCACAAGCAAACCCGATGGCTAGAAACATAGTGTAAACTGATGGAGAAGCCCGAGGAGAACTGAAGTGTTTACTGACACTATCAAAGTGTTAAAACCAAAAATAACTGGAGTTCACACACGACAAAATATCTAGCTGGTAGAGCTAAATATAGAGTTAACTGGTAGTTATCATTGTTTTCATTGAAAAGATAAGCCAGAGATAAGTGATTGATTTAAAGCTGATTTGTCTAGTTGGCAAGAAGATCTCAGTGAGATAAAATAGGAGTTTTGCTTTAAATCTAATTGGCGATAATTGTGAATCACGCCAAGTTCAATAAAATCAAGAACCTAACAACGGTGATATCATGTATATTTAAGAGACAAATCAATTCATTATGAATTGGTGTGGGGAGAAAGAGAATAGAGGATACTATAGAGAAACTGATGAAGAGTAACTTTATACAGTGCTGATCAACAAGTTGAGGAAAGAGATAAAGAATTCTTCTGACACCGAGCAACAAAGCACAACATCACCAAGAAGAATCAAAGTGGATCAAAGGTATAAACAGAGTTACATTGATACAAATAGTTTGTGAGATTACAATAGATCTGAAAATCTGCAAGTATAGTTGTATATGTGAATGGATCATATTGTTTCAGTTTAACCATTGATTTAGAAAGTCTCTTAACCGATCAAGAGTTAAAGATCCTTTCTATATTGAGATACATCCAATGGAGTATCAAAAAGTTTGTTCATGAAGATAGCATGAGATGCCAGATACCTATTGATAGGCCAAGTGAGTTTTTGATCAAGGATGGTAGCATAGAGATGCCCGATATCAAGTGACAGACTAAAATTTCAAAACCTGTAACAAGGTCACACCTAATAGTGTGTTTATAACCTTTAATAGGGTTGGATCTTCACTGAGCTCACTTTAGAAGACTGAAAATTTTGGGTTACCGGTCCCAAGTGTTTTTTCCCTTAACAAGGTTTCCATGTTAAAAATCAATGTGTAAATGTGTTTAAGATTCATTACTTTAGTGTTTTGAATTACACTTAACTTAATTGGATTGATTGGTATACTCTAGATAATTTTTTGTCTTTTGGTAAATTGACAGACTACTAATCGGTAAATCTATAGTAGAAGGTTTTACAAAGCATTTCGAGGAGTAGAAAATTGTTATAAGTATTTGGAAGCATTCATCTTATAGGACTGAAGATAACTATAGGTATAATTCTATGGTACTAATTTTTAAGGGTTGATTATTGGAATATTTTTGAGGCCACTGATTCACCCCCCCTCTCAGTTATTACTAACAGAAGTTCTAATCCAAAAGCATAGGGTCAAGAGATTCCTAATTGATGGAGGTGTTGGCCTAAATATTTATACTCTAAATCTTGTGAAAGCCTTGGGATAATCTAAAGAGTTAGTGGATCCTAAGAGAAAAGTAACTATTAAAGCATATGACGATGAGGAGAGATCTTCCAAAGGAATGATCATTCTACCTATTCGAGTAGGACCTATTCAGAAAGAAATTGTTTGTCAGGTACTTGATCTCAAGTTGACATAAAACATATTGTTGGGAAGAACATGGATACATGAGATGCAATATGTTCCATCTACCTATCATCAGTGTCTGAAATTTCAATTTCTTCAACAGGAAATAACTATTAGTGGAGATCTTAACCCCTTTCAATATTGCAATCATATCAAACTGGTTACAGATTCTTTTGTACCACACAAGAATGAGGCTTCTATATCTACCTCACATTCAAAATAGAATAAGGAGAAAGCTCCTAGGATAAGATCACCATCCCCAAAAAAGGACAAAGAAGATCCAAATGATAAGCCCACTACCTCAAGTCATGAAGAAACTCTTCTCTCTAAGCTATCTAAAAAAGGTAAGGAAAAAGATAGATTTATAAAATCAAATGAAGAAAACTCTAATTCCTCCACACTAGATTCTTCTATTATAGAGGGATCACAATTATAACTTGATAAAAGGAAAGGGGGAACATTATAAAAATATGGACGCCATGAAGAAAAACTTTGAAAAATAATATAGGATAACAAAAAAATGGTAGGATAATACTCTATATCATTGATGGATATGCCAAGTTCTTCTAAATCACATGGTTAACCCTTTGTCGTACCGAATCAAACACTTCCTCATAAGTATAATGATAATTTTTTAGGGCTAATACCTCACCAGAAATAGAAGAAGACAATAATTTTCTAAATTGATTATATAAAGATGATGAGGAAACAATGAAAGGGTTTAAAACATTAGTATTCCCACGTACCGATATGGGAAAAGAGTTGACATTATGAAAAAAAAATGGGTTACAAAGGAAGAATACCTTTAGGAAAAGTAAATAAAGGGTTTTCAAAACCTATACAACCCACTTGGAGGTCTAGTGATGAAAAATTATGAATAGGATATCATGAGCAAGGTAATGGTCAAATCATTTCACTAATCCTTATGAACCCATTAACATGTTAGATTCAAAAAGTAAGCATGATTCAAATGAACATGAATGGGGTTCATTATCTGAGGCATCTTTTCATGATAAAGAGGTGGATATTATTCATTCTTATACTTATACACCCAAGGAAATTCCAAGTACAATCCAAGAATGGGTAGGGGAGCCTTATGTACCCTCTTTCTTAGTAGAATCTCACTCTAGGTTTAATGTACAACATTTTTTTCCCATAGGAAACCCGAGAGGATTCTAGTGAGGAATATTTTGATCTGAGTTCTATGGACCATCTTAAGGAAACACATGTTATTGATTTGCATAATACAATGTATGAACCTACAAATAAAATCATGACTTTAACTCCCATTGACCCAAATTTTCCCATCGACCCTTTACCCCTTGTTCATCCTAAGTTGATTGATTGGGAACAACTTGAGATAAGTGATATACCATAATTCCAAGATGATCATTCCATAGCTATATAGTTGAACGTGATTGAGCCTTAATCCAAAAATGAATCATATTAGGAGGAAACAATGAGGGGAATGTCAAGTGTCTTAGTCAACAAAGAAAAAATAAAAAGAAAATAAAAAATGAAAGATCTAGTGGTGAAAACCACCACGTGGCAATACTAGATCCAAAAACAATAAAAATAAATGACATATCTAAAAGTGAAAACCCAATTGTGGCACAAGATGAGAGAATTTACATTTTTCCTGACCATCATGAAGAAATATTATCTATATTGATAGAGAGAACAAAAAAGATAAACATTGGAACAAAGGTAGAACCAAAGATCATCCATCTAGCCACATCTTTGTCTATAGATAAAAGGGAGCAATCCATTAAATTTTTCAAAGAAAGACAAGTAAATTTTGCATGGTCCTATGCTGATATGTCGAGATTGGATCCAAATATGATAACGCGCCATCTTAACATAACTCCAGGAGTTAAACCAGTAAAGTAGAAATTGAGAAAGATGAATTTGTTGGAGCTCTAAATGTTTGGAAAAATTTGGAGTCCTATAGCGTGATACAAATCTAAAAAATGACATCCTAAACTCCATGCCCAATAATTGATGATATGATGGAGTACATGAAATGGGATACAAAAATATATTATTTTTCAATTAAAAGTTGAGGGATTAAGGAAGGAAGCTCTGTGACAGGAACAATCAAAATTCTATAAGCAAAGGTTTCAGAGACGTTGGAATTTGGACCTTCTATAAAGATGATGTCGATAGAGAATAAAAATGATCAAACATTGAAAATATAAAACGTAACTAGTTTGAAAAATCAAATTCCCTATTTCCAATAAAAATATTATGTTTGTAAAATCTGTTTTGGATTTTTGGCCAAAGCCAAATCTGAAAGATAGGTAGTTATTAGTTAATTTGTTGATTAATTTTTTTCAAAAAAAGTTTTAAATTTTAACATAGGGTGGTGTCTCTTCACCCTAAAGGGGTGTGAAAGAAATTCATCCACATATATATGTGGTGTAAAATATAAACAAATAAATACAATAAGATATAATACAATACAGATTTCCATGGGATAGAATTTGATCACAACTGCAACATGAACTCTGATGTACTATTTTTTCAACATTAATAAAGAGATTAGTGATTTTTCTCTCACCTGTGGTAATAGTTTTCAATTCTTTTTAGTTAGTCTCTCAGATAAATCTATTTAGACAGATTGTTTCATTGTGTTGAATTCTCATGTTATTTGTAATGTGAAATATAGATACAGTTTGATCATTAGGTTAAAGGTGTGGTTGACAAACTTTCCTCTGTTCTATTGGTCTCTCAAAGGTAGAGTTAAATTTAGTAGAACTAACTGTATAATCTGGTTTCAATTATAATTCATGTAGAATCCCTTGAAATGAAAGTCTTTTTATATACAAGTTATTAAAACTATCTCAGAGGTGTACGTAGGATTGATATAGAATTGACTCTAGTGCGCAAGTAGGAGCAAGGCACTGATCTTATCAATAATTGGAATATAGTCATTCAGTTCATTTTTCAAATTTTGTGATATTTTATTCCTTTGATCTACTTCATTTTATATACCTTTTGTCAAACATTTACTATTAATCAAAGCATTTTAGTTTTTGCAGCATTCAATATACTATTGATTGAGATACTTACAATTTGATTCCTCTCAAGTTTATTTGCCACCTTGAGAGAATCCACAAGTTTTATATTCAGTTATCTGCTATAAAAAGCGTTTGAATCAATAGATTTGGTTAAGGTACAGGCCTACCAACCTTGGCTTTGTAGAGCCTTAATTGCAAAAGTTCAAACCTCCATTTGGTGTAACTTCTTAGTTGAGAAAAACAATTTGGTTTCCCAGCATTGGATTGGCAAGTCCATAGGAAATCCAAACCATCATTTTTGGGCACCAACAAAATCCACATGTGGCCTTATTGGTTATATTAGAGTTAAATAAACTCTTGGACATAAGATTTATCTAGCCTATTTCATATGCAGCCTGGATCCTCAACATTGTACCTATTTCCAAAACTAACAAAAGCGTATGAATTTACAAAGACTTTCAAGATTTAAACAAAGCATGTCCCAAAGATGATTTCTCACTTCCTAACATTGATACTATAGTAGATCTAATAGCGACACATTATATGTTTTCCTTAATGGATGGCTTCAGTGGCTATAATCAGATAAAGATAGCTCTAGAAGATCAAGATAAAATGAATTTAACATATCCCTGGGGTACTTTTGCTGGAAAATGATGTTATTCGGTCTTAGAAATGCTAGAGAAACGTATCAAAGGGAAATGGAAACTATCTTCCATGACATGATGCACACATTTATGGAGGACTATATGGATGAAATTCTTGCAAAATATTATACCAGAAAGGAGTATTTACCCATCCTTGACAAAATATTCACCAGATTGGAACAATTTAAAGTGAGACTAAATCCTAAAAAGTGTTCCTTTGGCATTCAATCAAGGAAATTGCTAGGATACATTGTGTCAGTTAAGGGAATAGATGTGTATCCCACTAAACTTCAAGCTATTATGGAAATGGGGGCACCAAGGAATAATACTCAATTATGGTCTTTGCAAGGAAGGCTACAATAAATCTAAAGATTTATATCCCAACTAGCAGAAAAGTGTCATTCCTTTACAAAATTTTGCATAGAGATGTCATATTTCAATGGGATAGTAAGTGTGAAGAGGCCTTTTCTCTTATAAAGAAATATTTGGTAAATCCTCCAGTTCTAATGGCTCTAATACCAGGGAGACCTTTGATCCTATATATATCAGCAAAAAAAATCATTAGGGGTCTTGCTAGCACAAGAGGATGACAAAGGAAAAGAGAAAGCAATTTACTATATTGGTAAACATTGGTCAAGTATGAGCTTAATTACTCTTGTGTAGAAAGAGAATTCTTAGCAATCATTTTTGTGTCTCAAAATCTCCCACATTATATGCTAGCACACAAGATTAGTCTCATTTCTAAAATTGATCCATTGAAATATTGAGAAATAACTTCATTCAGATTGAAGCATATATATGTTAAATCAAAATTATATATATATATATATATATAAAATTTCAAATATATGTAAATATGTTTTTGACTTATTGTTAATATACTGTTGACTACCAAAATGGCAGATCAATGTCTGTTATGGTCGATAATATAGTGGACCAAGTGTATCAAAGTGTGGTCGATACTAATCCACAATACATAAGCTTAATACTGATCGATGATACTCATTTGCAATATCATTATCAGCATTGTTTGAGTAGTTAAGGCATGACTAATTAAATTATGAGTTATGTCTTTACAGGGTCATGACCCTATGTGGCATAAGCCACGTATGGTCATGTTTGTACATAGATATAACCCTTCACTGTATATATATATATATATATATATATGACATCGATGCTTGATGTGAAGATAATCAATAAAAGTGGAAATTACAATACACAACAAGCATTCGATATTAATAAATTCAATAATATTTATACTCACCATTATCAACAATACTATATCAAAATTCTCAGACTGAGATATAGTCTGGAAACCAAAATAAAGAATATTATTTTTCTCTATCGCTGATCCATATTCCTTAACATGGTATCAGAGCCAAGTTATAGATAACAATAAAGATAGTGAATTCTTGATTCAGGATATCATATTTTTATTCATAATTATAGGAAGAACAATAATGGTGAATGGTGTTAGAGTGGAGGATAGACTCGAAGACATCTCAAACTTTGTCTCATGGAAAATTTGAATAATAGAAACTCTTCAAGAACTTGAATTGGATTCATCTATAGAAGAAGACAAAAGAATGCCCAAAGATGAGCTGGACAAAAAAACACAGAAAAGACACAACAATAAGGCTAAGAAGATAATTATTGATGTTGTTAAAGATCACATTATTCCAACCATAGCTAAATTAACAACAACTTATGAAGTGTTCAAAACCATCCAAACTACATATGAGATCAACAATGCAAGAAGATTTATTACCCTAATACAATAACTCATGAACATCAAAATGAATAAAGGGGAAATGAGTACATCATATTTTTTGAGAATCTCTGAACTGAAAGATCAACTTTCCACTATTGGAAATAATGTAGATGATCTAGAACTATGCCTAGTTTCCCTTAGAGGGTTACTAATCTCTTGGGAATATTTTATCCAATGCATTAGCGGATGACCATTACTACCTAAATTTGATCAACTCAGAAATGATTGCACTCAAGAAGAATCTTGACTAATCTCAAGAGGGATAGGTCCAAAGAAAGAGGGAGCAATTCAAGAACTACGTGCTAATACAAACAACAAAAATAATTTTAAACGTAAGAGAGGAAATAATAAAAAACATTACAAAAACAAAGATCTCTCTAAGATCCAATGCTACAAGTGTGATAAGTTTTGTCACACTCATGGGTTCTGTCCGAAAAGGAAGAAAACTCAAGAAACCATAGCTGAAGTCAAAGAAGTGGAGAACTCTCTATTTTTCTTAGCCTTTTCAAGTGAACTAAACTCAAATAAAAGCACTTGGATAATTGATAGCAGAGCATCAAGACACATAACTAGGTTTACAAATCAATTCAAAACTCTTGAAGGACACTCAATTGAAGAGGTCACAATTGGTTACAATTCCACCTATCTTGTGAAAGGAATCAAGACCTGTTCAATTAAATTAAGAACCGAAGTTACATTTAAATTAAAATTTGTTCTATATGTACCAAGAATTAAGAGAAATTTGGTCTCTATTTTAGGTCTATCTAATCAAGGATATCACGTCACCTTCCATGAAGATAAATTTCTACTTTGGCCTAAATATTCTAACATTAAGAATGCTATTTCCATAGGATCTAGAGATGGTAGTTTATACAAACTATGTAATGGTCAAAAAGATGCATTGTCATGAAGTATCAAATTGTAATGAAATTTGGCATAAAAGGTTAGGTCATCTTCCATATAGTGACCTACCTACTATAGGAAAGATCACTACAAATTTACCTCATCTAAAAACTAAACATATTGAAATTTGTAAATGTTGTGCTCTAGGAAAGAACTCAAAAGGGTATTTTCCTTGAAGTGGACATAAATCAAAACTTGTACTAGAACTTATCCACACTAATTTGTGTGGTCCAATGCCAATATCCTCACAAGTTTTGTATTACATAATCTTTGTTGATGATCACTCTATGAATACCTGGATATATTTCCTAAAACTAAAAGAATCAAATGAAGTATTATTGAAATTCAAAGAATTTAAAGCCTTGGTGGAAAATTAAACTGGGAAGAAAATAAAAACTCTAAGATCATACAATGGGGGTGAATAAATCTTTGAAAAATTGAAATAATTTTTCATTTATGTATGGATTAAATGGGAGTGTATAGTACCTTATAATCCTCAACAAAACGGAGTTGCAAAAATAAAAAAATAGAACTATCATTGAAGCCGCCAAAGCCATGATGCATGATCAAAACATACATATCCCATTCTGTGTTGAAGCCTCAAATACAATTGTTTACATCCAAAATAGATGTCCTCATTCTATCTTAGATAATATAACACCTAAAGAAGCCTTTATAGGGAATAAACCAGACTTAAGCCATCTAATAATCTTTGGTTTCCCCATATACTTTCATGTTCCTAAAGAAAAGAGGACAAAACTAGAACCCTACAAGAAGAAAGGCATATTTGTTGGCTATAGTGAAACCACTAAATGATACATATTCTATATTACAAGACACACATCTATTGAAGTTAGTAGAGATATAAAATTTGAAGAAAATAGTACTTGTAAAAATTCAGAAGATGATCCAGTCACAGAATTAGATGAAAATTGTACAATTGAAAATCAGAGGGATAATATCATAGAAGATCATGAACCTACATCATCTAATTTTGAGAATGCTGAAATTCCTAACAACAAGAAAAGGACACTATGGGAAAGAAATATGATTGAGGAAAATAATGTGGAACCTAATGAAATATTTAGAGAGAATAAGAAAACAAGAAGTCAAGCATGCTATGTTAAACTTCTGACTGAGCTTACAAATTATGAACCATCAAATGTTGAAGATATTTTTTTAGAATGATTTAGAATAACTGAGAAGGGGGGTGAATTAGTTATCCTTAGGTCTAGATGTACCAATTGAAATTTTAAACACTTTAACCAACTCAAATCTACTCAACAATCCACTCGGTCTCTATAGCATATGATTAGTAACATAAAATTGCAGTCCACTATCCTAAAGTAATCAACTTGCAGAATATAAAACTCTTAACAGTACAACACATCAAATAACATTCACACAAGTATGACACTAGGATTACTGTGGAAACCCAATATGAGAAAAAATACTAGTAACATGCTACCAATATTTCACTCTTCTGAAGTGAGCTCTGTGAGGAGCCAACCCTATTAAAGGTTACAATACACACTGTTGTGTTGACCCTGTTAAAGGATTTAATCACCCTATTAAAAGTGAGCCTTGTTAGAGGAATTAGATTATTCCATTACAATGTCACCTTGATTAAAGGATTTACAATATGACTATTAGGTCAACCTTTATTAAATGAATTTAACTGATACAATGGTTAGAAAGTAACAAGAATTTTTATCTAAAAAATACAACTCACTTTGGAGATACAGATCCAATTTAGCTCAAATTCTAATTCACTGACTGCCTCCATTATCATCTCTATCTCTTTGATCTCCTTGGAAATCTATCAAGAAATCACCACTTCATAGTTCTTTACTACTCTTCTCAGCCTTCTCTTCCTTCTGATTAGATTAGCCAATCAATTGAATCAACCTCTACACACATAACCTACAATTAGTTTAATCTTATACCTGTCTGATTAGGTAGCTCAATCTTTTTCTGCTTAATCATCACCATAGATCTTAAGGTTTGGTTAGATCCAATGAATCCTTCCAACATTTTTTTCTCCTTCTACTTTGTAGATACTTCACAAAACTCCTTGAATCCATACATATAAATGGTTAAAAATATATTAAATGCTCATTAAATGCTCCACAACGTTCATCCTTATCTTCCACATGCTTTATATATCCTAAGAATTCAACTGTGCCGGCTGGGATCTCAATTCTTTCACAAACTATTAAATATTGGCACTCGATCATCACTGTGTTCTTCTACTTGGTCATCACTAGATAACTCAGTAAATACTAATGCTCGATCAAAACTATATTTTCTTCGAATATACTAGCACTCATTCAACACTCGCATAACTCAGTTTAATCTTAAGTTCCTTAATTTTTTACTCTTTTTCTCTATTAAGAATAAGATTTTAGTCTTCCTTGCCTCACTTGGTGTTAAAGATAAACAACACATTATCTTGTCAATTTTCCAACTCATCAAGTACCCATTATAGTTTCTCATAACTCCACCATTTCACTAGGTCTTCTTGTTATCTCCTCTTTTCAAATCTTCTTCATCAATCAATTGATATGACACTTTACTAGATAGTAACTATCTTACCAGTTAAGGTTTGACATCAATGAAAATATAAAAATTGTTTCAATTATAGCTTCCAACAATCTCCCTCTTTGGCATTGATGGAAAACACCACATGAAAACAACACTACATGCATAGTTACCAAACAATCCAAAAAGTATGTACTGTTAACAAATTTTCATTAATGTCCTTATCTTCATTTGATTCACTTCTGATACAAATATTAGCTCCCTCTTGGATATATTTCTCTCTTTAGCTTATCTCCCTCATAGTCTTATCTCCCTCTTTGACAACAATCTCAAATTCATTCATCTTCACCATGTATATATCTTTATGTCATATTTCTGAACTATATGCTCCCTCTATCATCTTGTTGATGATTGATCAATATATTGTGTGTTACTCTTCACAGCTTTAGGAAACTCCTAAAGTGTGACCTCCTTTGCATCATTTTGTTAGATATTATGAGCAATACATTTGATGCAATCACTCCATTTGATCTTATTTAACCTCAGCTAGGGGAATCATCCCTGATTTACCTCTCAGATACTCATGTGCATCCTTAGGTAATGCTTTGGTAAATATATCTGCTAACTACTCCTTTGTATTCACATATTCCAATCTGAATTCTTTGTCTTGAACTAGCTCTCTCAAGTAATGATACTTGATAGAAATATGCTTGGTCTTAGTGTACATTACAAGATTATTTGATATATTGATAGCACTTGTGTTATCACAGAAAATAACAATTGGCTCAGTGATTTCTTCCTTCATACCTTTCAACAATTTCTTGATCCACACTATGTTTGAACAATTAGCTATTGTTGCTACATATTCAACTTCTGCTGTAATTGAGAAATGTAGTTATGTTTCTTGCTTGTCCAAGAGACTAATATCTTTACTATAAAGAATGTGCCACCACTTGTACTTGTTTTATTATCAACATTGCCTGCCCAATCTACATCAGTGTAAACTTTCAGCTTAAACTTCTCATTCTTCTTTTAATATAATCCATAATCATCTGTTCCTTCAGATATCCAAGTATCCTTTTCACCGTCATCATGTGACTATCTTTAGGATTTGCAGAAAATATTGCAAAAATCCCTACTACTAATGCAATATATGGTTTAATATGAACAACATATTGTATCTTCCCAATCATTGACCTATACAAGGTTTGATTTACTTCTGTTGTATCATCTATCTTTGATAGTTTCTTTCCAGTAGCCATGTGTGTACTTACTGGTCTAGAGTCTTCCATGCCAAAGGTTTTCAGTATCTCCTTGATATCTTTAGATTGAGTAATGTAGATACATTTCTTCATCTGATAAAATTGCAAACCAACAAAAATTTTGATCTCTCCAAACATAGAAATGTCAAATTATGTTTGTATTTCATTTGAAAATGTTTGGCATAAAGCATCTTGACCTCCAAATATGATATCATCAACAAATATTTCAGCTAACAATATCCCTTTACCTTTGTCAGTTTTTTAGTACAAATTACTATTGTCATTTATCCTTGTAAAACCAATTTTGACTAAATAATTATGTAGTCTTTCATACCATTTTCTAGGGGCTTGCTTTAATCCATACAGCTCTTTGTGTAGCTTGTAGACCATATTATTCTTGCTTGAATCAACAAATCCTTCTGGGTTTTCAATGTATACCTCTTCTTCCAGTATTCCATTCAAAAATGATGATTTAACATCCATCTGATACACTTTGAATACTTTGTAAGCTGCATATGCAAGTAGAGTTATAACTCCTTCAAATCTAGCAACTGGGGCGAATGTATTACCATATTCAATTCCTTCTTCTTGTGCATATCCTTTTCATACTAGTCTAGCCTTATTTCTTGTGACTTCTCCATGCTTGTTCAACTTATTTCTAAATACCCACTTGGTTCCAATAAAATTCTTTTCCTTTGGTCTAGCTACTAGTGTCCAATTTTTTTTCTTCTCTATTTTCTCAATTTCCTCATTCATGGCCTCTATCCAATCTTATTTATCCAAATCATCTTTCAATGACCTAGGCTCAAATTCACATAATAAACATGTTTGATTTTTCAACTTGCTTCTTGTCACGACTTATGAATCTTTTTCTCCTATGATTTGATCTGGTTTATGATGTCTTCTTACATATTTTCCTAATGAAGGCTCTAGTCTCCTTTCTTCTTTCTATTGTTCTTCATATTCATCTTGTAAATTCTCTCCAGGTTCATTTTTTGTCTCTTCTTCCTCTTCTGATTTCTCAACCTCCTAATGCTCGGCAAATTATTTCTATGACTCAGAAGATTCTTGTTGTTTCTCCGCAGCATTATTCTATTTCTCAGTAGCTTATTTCTCTGGTTCAGGTAAACTTCTAGGCTCTCCTTCATTCATGTATATGAAACATATGTAATCTTCAGGCTCTTTCTTGCATTCAACTTCATTCATTTCTTCATATTCATCAATCTAACATTTGTACTTTCCACAACTTTGTTAGTGTTAGAATTCAAACACTTATACACTATCCTCTTAGCGGAATAACCTAGGAATATGCCTTCATCACTTTTAGCATCAAGTTTTCCATTTCTATTGTCCTTTAGTATATAATATTTTCTTCCAAAAACTTTTAGGAATTTTACATGAGGTTCATAACCATATCATAACTCATAAGGTGTAACATCTATACCTTTCTTTACTTGTACTCAGTTCAAGGTGTGTATATATAAACTATACCTTCATGAAATTAGTACAAAATATATCAATATAATGGAAAGATAATCTAAATTTAAGCAAAGAATTGATAAATTACAAGAAACATTCCATGGTTCTCTAACTAAGCATGCTAATGAAGCTCTCAGCCGTAATCTCCATTAGTGATAGTCCTAGAAAGAGAAATGATGATTGATATGCTTAATCTAGCTCTCAAATTCCTCAAACTACTATGCAATTCATTCAATTATGCTGTCAAAACTCACTATTATGCTCAAAATGCTATGATCTTAGATTAATTTCTCTATAGTGTAGATGCAATTGCTCATGAATGTCTAGGATTCTTAATGTTCTCAAAATGCTTGGTATTTATAGGATTTCCCAAGGGTAGGGGTAGAGTTAAGTTGATCATGATTTAAGCCTGGTTGAGTTGAAATCTTTCAAATGGTTTCAAATGGAGAGACCATTTAAATGTTGGTCTCAAAGGTTGGGACAAAGAGACAAATTTAGTGGTGAGGATGTTAAAGGGTCAAATGAGTGCTCAAGATTGCAAAGTTTGGAGTGATCCATGTGCTTTAAATTCTTGATTCTCATTAGCTCTTCAAATTCTTGTCTCCTTTGTTGAAAGAAAATAGGATTTAATTAATTTAATTAATTAATTAAATTAGCCATGTAAGGGAATAGGTTGAATTTGATTTTTGATTTAAACTATATAACTGATTGATTAAATCAATTACATAGTTTGGATTAATCCCTTTTAGGCTTATATTTAATTAATTGATCCTTTGATTTTAATTTTATTTAGTCCCATTTGATTTAATTAGCTATGATTTGATTTGATTAATTGTCTTTTGATTTGATAAGTACACCTGACCAAATTTAGGTGTCTACAAATGCCCTTCTTTGAATTGATGTACGAAGTGCATTGATTCAAAGAAAATCGATGTCCTGATATAGTTGACTGATTAATAAATGTCTGATATGATAACCTGATGCAAAATGAACTGCCTGATGAGAAACCCAAATTTTATTGACACCCCACTGATAACTATTGAAAATTTTAATGCCCCAGATGTGAATGATGCAGATTTGATTGATTTAACATTGCCCCTGATTTGAAAAGAAAACTTGATATGAATCCTTGATGCCGATTTGCTACAAATATGATGCCCCCTTGGGAAATGAATCAAAATTATTTGGGTGATTTTATTGAGTTTGGGAAATTTTGATTTTTTTCATGATAAAATTAGTTTGAATGCCCCGGTTATGAGAGAATTTGATGTCAATAGCTATGATTGAGAAAATGTTGTTGCTGTTTTAGATAAGGTGATGATGTTTTGATATCACTTGATGTTAGTCAAAATCACTTGGTTGATGGTGTATTGATGTCAATCTGATAGGATAGGTAGGTTGATATATTGATTTGATAAATTGATAATTTGCTCTCAAGATCTAGAGAGACGAACAAATCAATGCACTCAAGATGAGAAAATGGATGATAGGATAAATGATTGATGGGAAATAATTAATTGAATTATTTGACTGATTGATTCTTGATTTGATTGAAAAAATATATTTTCCTCTGGAAAATTGATGGTGGGAGGCTTATAACTATGGACATTTGATATGATTCAAGTGCAGATATAGGTACAGGTGATGGATAGAGTCAGGTTGCCACTAGGTGAGTAGATGCATAGTGATGATATCCTTGATGTAGCATTGATCATTTGATGGATCATACATTAATGATGTAACCATGATTAACTTCCACCCCCTTGATTAAGAAAAATCCCATAAAATGCAAGACTAATCTATAATTTCACTATGGTAGTGGGGTTGTTCACCCATTTATCTATTGTATATTTACTATTAATCACCACGGATTAAGGAAGGGGTATTTATCAAGGATCACCATTTTCCAAAGGCCCATTGTCCCAAGTGAAACTTTTATTTGCATTAGGACCCAATTCACCATGCATCATAATTAACCATGTCCCAAATTCTTGCCCTATTCGCCTAGTCAATTAATTGAAATTACGCGGGGTTTTCCAAATATTAGTTGTTATCATATGCAATTTTTGGCCCCTTCTCCAAAATTTGAAATAAGCATTTGTATATAAGGATAGTTTCAAGAGATTTAGGAGTACAAAAATTCAGTTGATTCTGAGCTCACAATTGCGATCGGTAGTGAACAGGAAAGACTACAAGTCCTTAGTACTTTATTTAAGTAAAAATTTATTGCAGCCTTAATTTTTTGGAGATGTCACAGCCAAAGTTAAACAAGAAGAGGACTATTGAAGGTGGAGATGTCCAAGAGAGGCCAACGAAATGCAAAAAAATATCTTCATACTTTGGCAGGGGTAGACACAATGGTGTTGGTCAAAGTGAGGAAGGTATATCATCAAAGGAACCTATACAACTTCAAGGTTATCAACTTACATAGGAGTCTATTCAACAAAATAGGGAACCTAATAAATCTAGTGATGAAGTTGTGGAACCTAATATCTCTGATGAAGATGAATTTCAAGTAAATAACCAGTACCATGATGAATCAATCGACTTCGGTGATGATGATGGTTTAATTAACAGTAACACTAAAGGGAGAGGAAGATCAAAAGAAAAAATTGATCGTCAATGGGAGATGTCTAGGAGATTTAAATTTGATTAGGTGGAAAAGTATCCATTCATTAAACCCATGGAGAATCTAATTGTAGCTTAACCGCCAGTAGAATGCAGATGTACGATTTGTTGTTGGAAGTATAAAAAAGAAAAGCGGTTGCAGCTTAAACTAGACACCATAGAGAAACATGTTGGTAAGGTTTACGAAACCTCAACTGTAGATGGAAAGGAAATAAAAGTGATAAGATATAAAACAAAGGATAAATTTCAACATCAAAGGAATGCTGAGGAATATTATTTGTTTCAGAAATTTAAAATGAAGCCTAGTGAAGTTCAATGTTCTATTAATGTTATTTTACAAAAGAAAGTGAAGTAGAAGAATGTGGAAAATTTGTTCAATTAAGTAATATTTTCCATATTTTGAGCAGAGGGCGTCCAATGATAGACTATACAGAAATGAGTAGTTTGTTACACTTTCTGAAAGTTCCTAACTATCCTATCACTCATTGGTCAATAAATAGTGGATGAGAATGGGAAAGTTGTATTGCCTAGGTTGAAATAGAGGATGTACAGAGAAAAATAAAAGAGTCAACCTTTATTGCATTTTCCTTAGATGAAGTTACGACAATAGATAATACGTTGTGGGTATGCATGCATGTTTATACTGTACAAAATAATGTCTGCCAACCACATCTACTAATTTTTGCAAAATTGAGGGACAATCCGACATCAGAAACTTTATTTCAATTAGTAAAGAGCCATTTAATTGAATATGGAGCTATGGATGAATTGACAATAGCAAAGAAGTTGATCTGTGTTGGAGCGGATGGAGCTTCAGTAATGCAAGGTCAAAGGAGTGGTCTTTGCACAAAGATGCAGGCTTCTTGTTCACCATATGTTGTTGGCATTCACTATATGGCCCACAGGATGAATCTTGCTTTTAGATTGGTGAAGAAGTTTCCTTTAGTAAACAAGGTTGAATATTTAGTAAGAAAGTTGTACTCATATTTTAGTCAAAGTCCCAAATTTTTTAGGGAAATTTAGCACTTCGCTGATGGAATTACCAATGGAAATTAGCTTCTAAAATATTTTGATACCAAATGGATCTCTTTGGATGGACCAGCGCATCAATTTTTTTTTTGAATATCAATCTTTGATTGGACTTATGTACGAAAATTGCAGCAATGCAGAAAATCAAAGATGTGGCGACCTGCTTTAGAGGTTAAGCAATATAGAGACACTTTTGACTTTAGCATCTCTTCTTCCCATGCTAGAATAAATGACGTTCATTATGAAAAAAGCCCAGTAAAGAGCCATGTATATTGCAGAATATGCTACTTTGCGTAAAATGTCATGCCAAGCCCTCAATAATCTTTATCGAAATGACCCAAATTTATTCGATGAAAAATTTCATCACTAGAGGAAGCTAACAGATTTTGAAAATCTTGATAATTATTTAAAGATCATTGAAAATGGAGATTTATGTGTTTGTGTAAGGAGATTTCAGATACCAATGTACTACAGTGCCCCAAAGAAGCGAGCTACAAGAGTTACAAGGGAAGAGTTTACCAAGATCGTCGAGTCTATAGAAGCTAATGCAAGGGACATAGCCTATAAAGTTTCCTCTGAAATAAGATCATGATTCCCATATGAACAACTTCTTGAGGCTATGGCACTTGTGTTTCCTCAATATTAGCACTTAAACTCTAAGGAAGATTATCGTAATAGGTTGTTGACATTGATAAAGGAATTTTGCAAATCTGTAGAATTCAATGGAGTGACTATTAATGAAATTTTAGATGAAGGTCTTCTTAGACAGAAATCAGACACTTTTTCAAGGACTATGAAGCATCAATATCAATTAATGCATAACCCACATGCAGAGGGCTCGACAAAAAGGCTTTGGACATAACTAAAACAAAGCACAATGTTACATGATGAAATTTTAGAGTTCTTCAAGCTTGCTAATCTATGTCAAACCATGATATTGGGTTCGGTGGAGGATGAGACATTTTTTAGTGCTTTGGGCTTCCTAAAATCAAAGCTAAGAAACAAACTAGACAAGAATTTGGAAACATGCTTAAGGGTCTACACATCTAGATATGATGTCAATACTTTTCCTTATCAAAAAGTAATGGAAATGTCAAAGAAAAGATGCAAAAGAAGAGGGTTGGGCAACACCATTAACCAATCTCTGAATTTGAGTGGGACAACTATAAATTCATAGAAGTGGAGGTCAGATTGAAGAAGACACAAATTAAACTGAAGAGAACAATGAAGGAATTGGAATACTAGAATTAGATGATGATGACGGCGCATACATGAATTGGCAAATTTAGGAAATTTCTGCTAAATTAGAAAAAGCAATAAATAGGTATTTTTTGAACTTATTAACTACTATATCCTATCATTCAATTTTCATTTTAGAAAATCAAGAATGTATTATGTTTCATCATTAAAATTTGAGAAAAAATAGTATCATTACTGTAGTTTGTATCATATCATCAATGATCATTCATATTTGAATTTGAAAAATGAAATTCCTGAATGAAATTTTGTACTTTAATAGCATATAACAGAGTAAATCGACTAAGAATAACTGAATAAAATAGAGTAACTCAACGTACATTAAATTGGAAAACATGAAAATTAGATATATCACAAATTGTTCTCTATTCATTTGCAATACATTAAAATTTATAGTAGTTCAAAATTCAGAGAAATCTTTGTAGGCTAGTCCAAACATCCTCTGATGGCAAAACAATTTGGTTCATAGTATAGTCACACTCCTACAACTTCGTTAGCAATTCATATTTAGCAGTGTGACTTGAAAACACTGCTGCTTCTAAAACTCCATTCAAAGTTCTCATTGGTTTGATGAAATCCATGAATGCATCAGGAGATATGTCTATAGGAAGAAAGCGTAAATCAATATTTATTTTGTCCTGCAAATGTTTTTTGTAAGTTTCTCTTCCAATGAACTTATTTGCGTCAAATCCCTTAAGAAAACCAATACTTTCCAATTTTTCTTTCCTTTGTTCCATCTTTGTGATCTTCTTCTTAGCTTTTTCATCCAATTCCTATTCTTCCCATAGCTTCTCACATTTTTGAATGATACTTGATACCTTTACTGAGGCATCAAGGCAGGTGTTAATTCCCTTGTTTGATAGATAACTATCACTCTTACTATAGAGTTGTTGCATAATATCTTTTTCTTTCTTTTCTTCCTTGAAAACATCCATGTTCTATTAAATTTTCTTATGGAGCTTCAAATAAAATGCTCTCATACTTTGAAGCATTTAAAACCACTCACACAAGCTAAGAGACATCCCCAATATTTGGCCCCAAATGTGTTCTTTAGTAATCTTCACTAAATTATTACTAGTATTTGTTAAATTTTGAATTGTATTATTGGATTTCTTTAGTTCTTTTGCCATTTTTTCACAATTATTTATCTCTTCCACTGCTTTGTGTTCCCAATGATTGGCTTTATCCGCTTGAGAGTCCAATTGCTTTTGTAATTCCCTGTTGGAGGCAGCATTACTCTCCGCAGTTTTAAATAACTTTTGTGAAGTGACTCTTTCTTCCTCTAGTTTTTTACTAATTTTTTCCAATTTTCCACTCAGTGCCTTCAGCTGTGTTAGAAATAATAGTCCACAAGACAACTAAGAGGGGGGGGTTAATCAGTTGTAATCTAGATTATTAAAATTTATACTTTATAAACCAAATCTACAAATGTAAATGATAACATAGTAATAGACAACACCATATCACAATATTTATTGTCAAGGAAACCATGTTAAAGGTAAAACCCCAGTGGGAATTAACACCCACAAATAAAGTACTGCGATAATAATATCCCTGTTAAAAGATATTAGCCCTATTAGGAGCTTGTTACAACATTTCAATACATAGTCCCTGTTAGGATTCAAAGAAAATATTAGGCTCACTACCAAGGCACACTTCCCAAAGAAGGTTAAATCCACCCTCAAGTATTTACAATTCGAATCAAGTGTATAAGGAAAATAGACATTCTAGCAAACTTTTTGATAGAAACTATCTTTGCTTGGTCAGTTCCAATGATGTATCAACTTTGCTTTGTATCCAGCAGTCAACAAGCTTCGCAACTTCCACACTTCTCTCTCTTTTCTCTATCACACTTCTTCACAAGAATTTATCTTTCATATATACCCTCTTACAATAATTCATTAGGTCGGCCAGTTAAGCTTTCCTAATACATAATTAACTAGGTCAGCCAATTAAGGCTTTCCATCATACAAATAATTACATAGCCCCTTACTAAGATACACACGGTATCTATAACAAGTATAAAACATTTATAATTCATTACATATACTTTCACATCCGCAATTCATGCTCATAATTAATTTCACATGCTACATGTCTTAAGTCGGCCAGGAAATAGGTCTTCCCCAGAATAAATGCCACAACTAACATCATCAGTATCCAATCAACAATCAAACTCAACCCATTACTCTATCATATGTCAGCTATCCATCTGTAAGCTCGCAAGTTCTGAAATATCTTTTCCAGAAAGATATACCCAAAACACGGAGACCTACTTTGTCCAGAATCACATTTATAGTCCAGAAAACCAGTCTTCATTAAATCAACTGTAACATCCACAGTAGGTAGTATAAAGTCAAATTACCTTAGGGATAAGGTCAGCACACATCCCTTTGCATTAGTCCAACTTTGATCATTCTAAATCATTTGTACAATGTCCATATACTGCATCTAGTTAAGTATCTAGTCTATCTTGTTCATAGAAATATACGTTGACATTAGTGACAAAACATGAATATCAACAACATGATCAGTAACCAAAATTGATATCATCCAACAATCTCCCCCTTTGGCATTGATGGAAACATATGGGAAAATCCATATGTATCAACCCAAAAGTACTCTCTCTCAATACAATCTTCTCAATATCCTCAAAACAAATCTCCCCAAAATAGTAGGGATTTTCACATAGATTTCTTCCCCCTTTGGGAGCAATGGAAAAGGGTGCCATACTTCATTTGTAGTCTTCTGTAAGATGTATCTTTTTCAAATCTTCATGTCCAATAATCTAGGTGCAAGATCAGCCAAATGTACTCCATAGTATTCTCCTACGATCACTCCCCCTAAGGAGTAGATCCATACATCAATTCCAGAGAATGATATAGCTCTGAGATCCACTAAGCTAATGCACATCTGCATCATTTAGTTTTCACAAGGAGGGGCATTACCCCAAGCATGCCTCTGAGATATTCAAAAGCATCTTTTGGCAAAGGTTTAGTAAATATATCTGCTATCTATTCATTTTTGCTAATATACTCTAGTTTAATCTCTCTATCTGCTACCTTCTCCCTTAATAAATGATACTTGATGGAAATATGTTTAGTCTTGAATACATTACAAGATTCTTTGACATATTCACTGTGTTGGTGTTATCACAATGAATAACCACTGGTTCTTTGAAAATTATTCTAATGTCCTTCAGCATTTGTATCATCCAAACAACTTGTGTACAACTTATTGTAGTAGGAACATACTCTGACTCAGCAATAGATTGAGCAATATAGTTCTGCTTCTTGCTCAACCAAGAAACTAGCCTTTTTCCAAGGAAAAATGATCCACCACTTGTGCTCTTCCTGTCATCTACATTACCTTCCCAATAAGCATCAGTAAAAGCCTGTAATGTAGAATCATCAGATTTTTCATACCATAACCCATACTCTACTGTTCCTTTCAAATATCTAAAAATTCTTTTCATGACAGTAAAATGTGTCTCTTTAGGATCTGCTGATATCTAGCCACAATTCCAACTGCATTGGTAATATATGGTCTAGTGTGTGTCAAATACTGTAGACCTCCAATCATTGATTTGTACTTAGTCTGCCTAACACTTTGAGTCTTGTCATTTTTAGATAGTTTGTTCCCTGCCACCATGGTTGTTCCAACAGTTTTACAATCTTCCATTCCAAATTTATTCAACATTTCCTTTAGATACTTGGTTTGAGATATAAATATGCCATTCTTACTCTGATTAATTTGCAAACTAATAAAAAATTTCATCTCACTAATCATTGACATTTCAAACTCATTCTCCACTTCTTTAGCAAAATTTTTACTCATTTTATCATTTCCTCCAAAAATGATATCATCAACAAAAAATTCTATAATTAAGATTCCATCTTCATTAGTTCTTAAATACAAATTACCGTTTGCATTACCTTTTCTGAAACCAAGATGAAGTAGATGTTTATCTAGTCTTGCATACCATGCCCTCGATGCTTGTTTCAGTCCATACATTGCCTTCTTCAGTCTGCATACCATGTTTTCATCATCTGTCAAAGGAAAACCATCAGGTTGCTCAATGTACACTTCTTCTTCTATATCACCATTCAAGAATGCTAATTTCACATCCATCTGATACACTTTGAAGTCTTTATGTGTAGCATAAGCTAGGGATAGTCTCACAGCTTCCAATCTAGCAATAGGTGCAAATTTTTCTTCATAGTCTATGCCTTCTTGTTGTGAGTAACCTTTACATACCAGTCTAGCCTTTTTTCTTACCACTGTTCCTTCATCATCCTTTTTTTTTTTTGAAAACCCACTTAGTGCCAATCACATTCTTGTTCTCAAGTCTTGGAACCAATTCCCAATTTTTATTCTTCTTTATCTGTTCTAGTTCTTCTTTCATGGCTTTAGTCCAAGATTCATCTTTACATGCTTCATCAGTAGTCTTTGGTTCAACTTGAGAAATTAAATAGATCTCATCTCTAACTTTAGATCTAGTCATCATGCCTTTGCTTGTATCACCAATAATTTGTTCTTCAGGGTGGTTTTTTTTGACATACCTTGGTGTCTTTAGTGTCTCAGTAGCTTATTCCTATTCTTCTTCTTCAATCTCATTCTCGATCATCAAGAGTCCTTCAGGTTCAGCAACAAATTCTCATAATTCTTTTATATGACCACAATCATACATTCTTTCCTGAATTTGAAATTTCTCATCTATCCTCACATTGACGCTTTCAATTAGTTTCGTTGGTCTCATATTGAAACATTTATATTCTTTACTCTTAGTGGAATAACCAAGAAAGATTAATCCTTCATCAGTTCTAGCATCAAACTTGCCTATCTCATCATCTCTTTTGATATAACATTTACTACCAAATATTCTGAAATATTTCACAGTAGGTGCATGATCAAACCATAATTCATAAGGAGTTTTATTTATACCTTCTCTGATCTGAATTATGTTTAATGCGTACATGGCACTGCCAACTGCTTCTCTCCAATGAACATGTGATACATTTCCTTCCAGCAACATAGTCCTTGCAGCATCTAATATGGTTCTATTTCTTCACTCTACTATCGCATTATGTTGTGAAGTTCTAGGAGCTGAAGTCTGTCTATGCATTCCATTTTCTTCATAGTATGTATTAAATAGTTCTGATGTAAACTCTCCTCCTCTATCTGATCTCAAATATTTCATCTTTCAACTAGATTCATTCTCAAATTTTCCTTTGAACAACCTGAACTTGTCAAATGCTTCATATTTCTCTCTCAAATATGTAACCCACATCATTCTAGAAAAGTCATCAACAAAAAGTATAAAATACCTTTCACCATAGTATGATCTTGTTCCTGTAGGACCACATAGATTTGTGTGCATCAGATCCAACTTCCCTTTTGCTGAATAAGCTTTTATCTTGAAAGTGCTTCGAGTCTGTTTCCCCATAACACATTCTCTACGCAGAGTGTTAGATAGCTTCACAATTTTAGGTAGATCCCTAACTTCCTTTGTCATACTTTCCTTCATAATGTTATCAAAATTAACATGAAAAAATCTTATGTGCCATAACCACCTGTCATCAACCTTTTCAAGAAAACAAGAAGCTTCATATGTGTTCAATTCAAGTACATTACCTCTGGATTTAGTAACAAATGCTATCAAGTCTCCTGTTTTGCTCTTGATAGTACACTTTCCATTTATGAAGTTTAGTTGATAACCCTTGTCCACTAGTTGTCCAACACTCAACAAATTGTGCTTAAGTCCATCAACAAGTAATACATTGTCAGTGTTAGTCTTTCCAT
>MU224948.1:477450-495844 GCA_018584345.1 Thuja plicata
AATACATTGTCAGTGTTAGTCTTTCCATCCAAGGAAATAGATCCAATTACAATAATAAGTTTAGGAGTATTGTCACCAAATCTAACAACACCACCATCATGTCTTTTCAAACTCACAAACTTATTTTTATCTCCATTCATATGATGTGAACAACAACTATCTATGACACATTCATATTTCTTTTCAACTCGAGATACTAATGCTTTTTCTTCATGCATAGGTTCATCATCCTTAATAATAATAAATCCAATTTCATCATAATCACCATTCTCATTATTAGATATACCTTCACTAGCATAATAACATTCCTTATCCTTTGAGAACTTAGACTTGAAAAACTTAGATTTGTGCTTTGGAATTCTTGTAGGACATCTAGATGCAAAATGACCGATATTTTTACATGAAAAACATTTCAAAGGTAATTTTCCCTCAAATTTACCCTTACCTCTCTTTTCTATTATGGCAATCAGTGCAACAATTTCATCTAGCTTTCTTTCTTCTTCCTGTATCTGTTCCCATTCATCAACATAGGCTCCAAGTTCTTCTTTTAGATCATTACTGCTTGTGCTTGCATTTCTAGGTAAGATTATTTTTATTTTGTGCATGGTTGCTTTGAATGCTGACTCAACCTTAGGTAGAGTGTCTCCCAATTCTATGGCTTCAAATGTAGTTAGCTTTCCAATAGACATCTCTCTAGTGAAGTTTGGTGTCAAATGTATGATCTCCTCTATAGCCTGAACTTTGGTTCTATATGCAGGTGTCAAAGATCTGAGTATCTTTGCAATAACTTCTTTCTCACAGTAAGTTCCTCCAGAGTTCCTAATACTAGTAACTACCTCAGTAATTCTCTATAAATATGCTCAAATTTTTTCATCTTCTCTCATCTTCAATGATTCCATATTTGTCTTCAAGGTTTGTAACGTTGCTTACTTTGTAAATTTGTCTCCAACATATAGTGCTTCCAGTCATGACTAGATTTCATGTGCAGAGTCCAAGTCCTTTACTTTAGTAAATTATCCTTCTAATAATGTGTTGATTAAAGATTCCCTTGCAACCATATTGCATGAGAATAGCTTCTTTTTATCTTCATTGGATTTATCTAATTTGTCCTTAGTCGCTATCTTTTCCTTCTTTGTTATCATCCAGTAGTCAATTCCCAGAAATAGCAAATGTGTTCTCATCTTGTTCTGCCAACTGTCAAAGTTTTCAGAGTCAAACTTTGGACTATCCTTCCTGTAGTAAGTCATCTTCAAGATCACCTCAAAATTTTAAAATTTCTCTCTGAGGACCAATAGATCTGATACCAATTGTTAGGAATAACAGTCCACAAGACAACTAAGAGGGGGGGGGTGAATTAGTTGTAATCTAGATTATTAAACTTTATAGTTTATAAACCAAATCTGCAAATGTAAATGATAACACAGTAATAGACAACACCATAGCACAATATTTATTGTCAAGGAAATCCTGTTAAAGGTAAAACCCTAGTGGGAATTATCACTCACAAATAAAGTACTGAGAGTATAGTATCCCTGTTAAAAGATATTAGCCCTGTTAGGAGCTTATTACAACATTTCAGTACACAGTCCCTATTGGGAGACAGACCTTGTTAGGATTCAAATAAAATAGTTGGATCACTACCAAGGCACACTTCCCAAAGAAGGTTAAACCCACCCTCAAGGATTTACAATTCAAATCAAATGTATAAGGAAAATACACATTCCAGAAAACTGTCTGATAGAATCTGTCTTTGCTTGGTCAGTTCCAATGATGTATCAACTCTTCTTTGTATCCAACATTCAATAAGCTTCATAGCTTCCACACTTCTCTCTCTTTTCTCTATCACACTTCTTCACAAGAATTTATCTTTCATATATACCCTCTTACAATAATTTATTAGGTTGGCTAGTTAAGCTTTCCTAATACATAATTAACTAGGTCAGCCAATTAAGTCTTTCCATCATACAAACCGTTACATAGACCCTTGTTAAGATAAACACAGTATCTATAACAATTATAAATCATTTATAATTCATTACATATACTTTCAGATCCGCAATTCATGCTCACAATTAATTTCACATGCTACATGTTTGAAGTCATCTAGGAAATAGGCCTTCTCTAGAATACACACCACAACTAACATTATTAGTATCCAATAAATAATCAAACTCAACCTATTACTCTATCATATGTCAGTTTTCCATCTGTAAGCTTGCAAGTTTTGAAATATCTTTGCCAGAAAGATATACCTGAAACACAAAGACCTGCTCTGTCCAGAATCACAGTTATAGTCCAACAAACCAATCTTTACTAAATCAACTATAACATCCATAGTAGGTATTATAAATTCAAGAGACCTTAGGAATAAGGTTAGTACACATCCTTCTACATAATTCCAACTTTGATTGTTTTGAATCATTCGTACAGTGTACATACACTACATCCAATTAAGTATCCAATCTGTCTTCTTCATAGAAATATATGTTGACATTAGTGACAAAACATGAATATTAACAACATGATCTATAACCAAAAATGATATCATCCAACAAGTTATGCCTTCTCCTGTTCCTTCACTACTGCCTCTGCATGTTCCTGCACTGTATTTGCTGATGTAGAGGTCAATTTTTTAATATTTTTTGTAATTCTTTCAAACTGTTCTCTGAAGCTTCCCTCTTTTCTTTTTCATTGGAAATGTCTGCCTGTAACTTTTCTATATTTTTCTTGAGCTTACTTTTCTCTCTTTCTAGCTTTAGCAGTGCACTGTAGACCACTTGGTTTGTATACTTTGACACATTGATTTTGTCCACATTTTTTACTTTGGAAAAATCCATTTGGAGAGTGCTAACTTGAAATTTAGACAGATCTATCTCACTCTCTGGTGGATTTTCATCTTCTTTTGGTGGAACAACAAGCATGAACTCAATCATGTGTCTGTTTGGGTCATATGTTTGAAAAATCTTGTTGGATGCATGTTGTTCCTCTATAGCTACAGTAAGGGAACCATTCTACTATGTATTCTTTATTTCCTAATTCTTGGTTGTGGTTTCTGCAAATTTATTATAGAAGTATTTGAAACAAAAAAATGGTGTTGCAGAAGTATTTGAATGTTTGAAATTTGGACCAGAGCTTGCAATGGCTATTGATATAACTCATGATGTTTGAGGATTTAAACTTATAGAGGGTTTTTTTGAACTTGAAAGTGCAAATAGTTCTTAAGGACCGAGTCTCAATGTTGTGGTCGTGGAAACCTTATGCTTCTTGACACTATCTTCATCTATGGGATTTTGTGTAGATTCTACTGGCCTCTTTAGAGAGGGAACTTGTTGTATAAGTTTCCCATTACCACTAGCACCAGTGCCACTACCAGACCTAGTAGTAGTAGATTCCCCAATCCCACCTATGGAAATGGATGTTCTTGTGGGCATAGTGATTCTTGATGAATCTAATGGGTCCACTCCAAATCTAACCCCAACGCCTACACCATGATCAAATTTTTCTATGACAATTAGAATCTAGATGCCTTCTCCCGTGGGACCCAAACCACCACCTTTATAACCCATTTTTTTCCACAATGGTTTCCCCTTTGCTATATAATTGTTTTCGGTATTCGTTGAATCCACTATGACTTAGAGTAAATGCAATTTTTGGATTATCATCCACACTATCTAGATCACTGTCATATGCCATGGTAGGATGCTTCAAATTCCACAATTTTGTAAACTCTATATCCTCTACTATTTCATCCAGATCTGCACTGGTCTTTGGTTCACCAAGATGCTTTCTCATACTCCAAAAATCATTCATTTTCATTGGAGTCCATTTTCTATCATTACATTCTTCTGCTATTTTCTTTGCTTTTTTTTTGTTTGATGGATGAACAAATTTTTCATAGAAATTGTAGGACATTCTAGGTTGTACAATTCCCTAGTTTATTGATGTCATAATTTGTGATGACAACTGTTTGACTAAAAAAATTTCCTCAGCGGAAACTTTCTCCATCTCTTTTGTAACATCATCCCAACTATCCTTGTTTTTCAACTTCTCTAGCAATGGTTTACTTTCATGTTGAAATAATTTTGTAGAGTTCTTATTAGGAACAAGCATTGTTTGAATGACGTTAAGTGGATCATACTTCCAGTACCACTCTAAATCAAATTCCAAAATTTCTAAATTTTTTTTTTCCATTTTGAATGCCTTTCTCTCAAAATGTTAACCCTCCAATTGAGAATGGTAAGAAAGGGAATATGCTCTTCTTTGACTGGCCGGAGAAGAGGATCTATCTATGCTCTCTAGTTGTATTACATATTCTACTACAAATACCCTATCTGTCACATGCATTGGAATTTTTTGGGGTTGTAGTTCTAATCTGTAAAACCTTAGCACAGTGTATTCTTCCATTAAGTACCATTCAGTTAATTGAATTGTGCTTCCAAGTTGGATGCAATCCCTACATGAAGCAGACAATCTGGGCATTAGAGTGCTTGCTATTTTTTGTACAATGGTTCCAAAAATAAGTCTACGAAGTTATTGTAATTCCTTTTGTTATCATACATCCTTATCTGAGGTGTCCAGTTATATATTGGAGTACATGTTGGTCCTGTCCCCCTTTGAATTTCAATCTTGTTTTTGTTGCTCATTAATATTATAGCATGCTTGGCTAGTAGAAGATAGCACAAGTAGGTTGTGAACCTAAATGTCTTAGAATTGTCTATTTTAATCAATGCTAATTGTTCTTGCATTGATTGAACCACGTGTCCAAAAAAATTATATCTTACTGGTTCATTGACACATTAGATATCCCAAATCAATTGAAGAATGTTGGCACCCACTTCCCTATTGTTTTCCAGTCCCAGGAAAAATGCTAGCGAGGATATAGTATCCTAAACCCATGGCACAAAAATGTTAAAATCATGAGACTTATGGTTCTCACCCAATGAAGCCTTTGCCTTTGCAACTATTAGACCCTTTATAAATGAATCTTTTGTGTTTGGCATGACTACCTCATATTTGTCTTCCAGCAATCCGAGGTCAATATGGACATTACAGTTTTTTTGGTCAAACCCTAGGTCTAGCAAACTGAAAAATTCTTCCTGGGTTATTAATAAAATTTCTTCCTGATTATTTTTATCTAGAATTTCTTTTCTTTCTTCATCATAATTTTCTTCACAAATCAAGACAATTTATGGGAAAGGGAAAACTTCAGGTAACAACATGCAACCCAAACCTACATCCCATGAAGCAACTTTATTCATTTTTGCACCTATCGATGGATTAAATTTTATAAATTCATACCTTTTTGGCCCAGTTGCCTTATTGCACAATGTATGTTTAATTGATATAACTCTCCTTTGACCGTTGATAGCACAATCATAAACATCATGATACTCATTAGTGAAACAAGGGATTTCTACTAGTTTTCTATAGTCTATTAAATTTTTCCCATCTGCTTTCCCTTGGCCTTGAGTTTTCACTTTCCCCATTGTTCTTCAGAAGAATCATAAAACACAGAATCGCAGATTTTTACTAACAAAATCACAGATAATAACTAACTAATTAAGAAAACCCTAATTGTACATGCAAGAATTAACATTTCAAAATCAAGTTAAAAAAATTTTTTGACATTACAAAATCGGGATGCATCAAGCTAGATTTCTTACCCAAAATTATATTTTGAAATCTGGATAGATAGAAGTTAGAACGGATAAGGCTCTCACAAATTACAGTCTCAAAATCTTCAACAACGGTTTAACATTTCTTTTTAGCTCTGCTACTACTAGCCTACGATTCGATAGGTTTTTAAAAAGTAAATGTTAAAAACCTTTCGTTAAATGTAGCAAATTAAATTAATATTACATGTCTCACGTGTCATGTTTTCAGAGTGATTTAAATGAATATTAAATTAAAAATGTGTAAAAATTAAATGTTAATTACACATGTCACGTTTCTAGAGCAATTTTTTTGAAAAGGTCTTTGAAACCCATAGTACTTCCAAAATACAACTTCAATCATTCATCTCTTGTAATCCAATGATTTTTACGATTTTAAAATATTAATAGCATATAACAGAGTAAACCAACTAAAAATATTAATAGCTTAAGATTGTTAGATTTTCTTTTAAGATAGGTGGATCATTGAAGATTGTTTCATGTGTCACATTTCCAGAGTGATTTAAATGAATATTAAATTGAAAACCCATACAAATTAAATGTTAATTACACGTGTCACGTTTCCAAAGTGAGTTTTTAGAAAAGGTTTTTGAAACCCATAGTACTTCTGAAATACAACTTCAACCGTTCATCTCTCGTAATCCAATGATTGTTCCAATTTTAAAATATTAATAATTTAATACACACTAATGAATATAATCATTAACTATATTCACTTAGAATTCATGCATTAGATAATACCTTATCCATGAAATTTGAACCTGTAGACACCTAAAAATAGTTCGAGCCTGCTGGTCTACATGTTTTAACATTTTTAGCATTACAATTGAAACATTGTTTTGTAACCTAATTATTCCTCTATGTGGCGCATATGATCTTTATTGTATGGCGACATTGTGTCTTTCGTCATTGATTGAATATTCATGCAAAATTACTAACAATTCTACTTTCTCTATCAAATTGATCATTTTCCAAATCATTTTTGATCAACCCTAATCCTATTCAATCCTATTTGATCCTAAACAAATCCTATTCAATCCTAAACCATTCCAAACCTTCCTAAATTATTTCAAATCTATCCTATTCTATTCCTGGTCACTTGTAGAATTGTTTGGACTCATTCTGACCATTCTGGGGCATTGTCCAAGATCATCGATGCCTAATTTACCCAATTTCAAACCAATCGATCAAACCCTATTTCAATTCGATCAATCTTATCATCATTTTAGGAGAATTTTCCAAGTTCAACGATGCTTTGTATCCCTTAATTAGCCATTTGATAACATTTTCAAAGATCATTGGTGTTATCGCTATCAATCTATCAATATCAATTTAATAGTGTTGTTCATTATTGTCAATACTATTTTTTATTATCATTTCGGGAACATTGTCAAAGATCATCAATGGTTCCCCATTTCAATTCCAATCTTACGATGCCATCACAGCTCATTGGCACTTTTCAACCATTTCCAATCATCATTACACGGGCGCATTGTCAAAGCTCATCGATGCCTCGTGATTTCCTAAACTATTCTAAAACCCTCAGAATTGATCCTAAACTTTATTAATATTATCAAAATCATTTCAATTCAACATCAACATCTTCAATTCAACCTATAATCCACTAATTTCCCACTTTGGATGAATAACCCATAGTTTATCCTAAGTCCTAATTGAATAAATAAATAAACTTTATTTATTCCCCCTTTCCCTAAGTCTCCAACAATTAATTAATTTTTATTAATTAATTAGCCAATTTCAATTTATGAGATTTTTATAATTTCATAAATCTAATTTGGGTTTGTGAGGAATATTGATTTATTAATTAAATTAATATCCTCCTAATCTCACCTAATTTCCATATCCCTTAATTGAGGATTCACATCCCTATTAAGGTGCTTCTTCAATATCTTCAATATCCTCCAATATCTTCTTATTTCATCTCCCCCATTTCATGCTTCCAAGAATCTCACCAACCAAAATCTGCATTTATGCATTGATTTTGTGCAATCTCACCAAATTTTATCTCATTTTCTATAAAATGGATGCATTTCTATCATTCAAGGTTGAACCACAATATTTTTGAGAACCTCAAGAATCGTAAACCTTCTAGTACTCTCATTAGCAAACTTGGCTTCTTGTGCAAAGTGTGTGTGCAAAGAGAAACATTAATATCATTATGGAGAAGAAATAAGGGCATTAGAACTACAATTGAAGGAGTTTGTTTGTGTTATTTTGCATATTTTTCAACTCTTGTTTCAAATGGTTTTAATTTTAGATTAGTTAGGGTAGCATATTGTTTAGGGTTTATGGTTACCTAGATATGCTTTCTAGTCACTTTTATGGTCTTACATTTGGTGAAACTGACATGAACATGCTTAACTGATGAATTCTTTTGTGTTTTTGTGTCTTTTTCAGGTTCTGGAAGAGAGTTGCGTAGGTGGTTACTGAAGCTGCGCAGGTGGTCACTGTTCCTGCGCAGGTGGTCACTATTTCTGCGTAGGTGGTTAAGTCTTGTGCAGGTGGTACCTAGACATGTGCACTTGGAGCCCAGATCTGCATAGATGGCTACTTATCTACGCAGTTGGTCATAGGGGATCCTCTTTTAGGGTTTAGGATCACTTCTTGCATGTTTAGGAAGCTATTCTGCATATTTGGCTTTTCTTTCTACTTTTTATCTTCTTTAAGGTTGAAATGAACCCTAAACTATTCAAATGAACCCTAAATTTGGTTAATGAATCCTAATGTGGTAAATTAACCTCACACTTTGAGTTTCAAGGCCTAAAATGAACATTCACATTTGTATTTTAGGCTCCTAAAATGAATCTCATCTAGCCTAGGGTTTCATACTATCAAGCTTTGTCAAATTTCAAAAAAACTTGCAATATAGCCTAATAGGGGTGGAAATGGACTATTTCATGCAAGATCAAGTTGTTCAAGTTGTTAAGGGGCCTAAAATGAACATGCATATTTGATTTGGGTACCTAAAATGAACTCTAACCTAGTTTAGGATCAAATGCAGATTTTGGCTTTAAGGTGTTCCTAAACTACTTTGATGCACATGCAAGCTAGTTAGGGTTTCAAGTTCACTTAAAACTTTTCAAATAAACTTAAATGGCATAAATAATGAACCCTAGATGTGTTTATGATGATATTGCATGCTTACATGTTAAGAAAACCTCTTTTTTAAAAAGTTTTTAGTCATTTTTAGGCCTTTAATCAGTAGCTGCACACTTGGTTGTAGGTGCTGCATAGGTGGTCAGTAGCTACGTAGGTGGTAGCCTATTCCTACGTAGGTGGTTCCCTAGTTCTACGCAGGTGGTAGCCTATTCCTGCGTTGGTGGTAAAATGGATGTTTTTCAAGCAAGTTTTTGGATTTTTGCATTCCTATACTTGTTTCTGCACTTAGACTACTGGATTTTGGTGTTAGTAATGATTTGTGAAGCATGTTGGCAATCATGGGACAAAGATTGAATCCTAAAAACTACTAATGGTTTCAATGTAGGACGTTTGTAGAAGACCTTTTGTTTTCCCAAACTTTTGTGCTTGCTTTTTGTAGTTAGAAAAAACTTCATTTTGGTGCTTGAAAAGAACCTTTTGCTTTAATGTCTCTAATGTGTTTTTTAGATTGTAAAAACCTAAGAATCATATGAGCATATCCTCTCCCCTCACCTTTGTGGATCTTGGGTGTAAAAGAAACTCATATCATTCTTATAGAGTGGCTACCTCCCAAGTGCTTTAGTAGAACCAGTGAGAGTGGATGCCCAACCGATAACAGGCTACAGCCAAACCCATCCAAACTGGGATAGAAATATGCCATTGTGATTAATCTCACAATGAATGAGTGTTGAATGCATTATACCAGGAATAAGATCTCCCTTAGTACCCTTGTAGTGCGTTAAAACCTATGGAACGTAACTTTCGTAGGCTGGGAGGCCTCCATAATGGAGCTAATATGCTGCATGTATAACCAACCGAATGGATGCCCTTATTAAAAACCATGTCATAGTAGCCAAAAACCTTCTATCTATTGGTGTGAAAGGTTGGACACCAACTAAGACACCCCACACTTTCACGGCTATTAGTCGAGACAACAATCCCTTGGGAAGTGATGACCCTTGGGAGTTGAAGTTTGGAGTGCCTGAGAAGTGAGTGCACATGTAAGAAGGAGCCCATGCCTCCAAGATTCTAGTTTTTCCACTATTAGTAAGCACAACTGAACTTCGGTTCAAGTGGGGATTCAACAGATACTATCCTTGCTATCCTTAGGAAGTGGTGTGTTTGTTCCTTTTTACAACAACCATTCTGAATGATGTGTCTTGTGTGGGTATTCAAACCTTTATAAAAATGATAAAATATTAAAAACACTCTCCTCAAAGAACACTTTTTCCAAATCAATCTTCAATAATAATCAAATGGTCCCAACAAACCTTGTCTTTGAGTAAACATATGGAACCTTGAACTTTTCACTTGGAACCTATTGGCATGCTTGATAGCCTTCATATTGCATATTCATGATCTAATCTCCTTGCATTGTGCATTTCAAAAACTCCTTGCATTATAGACCTCATTTTGATCCTCATTATAGTCCTTTTTCATAAGTCCTAATCATAGCCCTCTTGCATACATTGCTAATTCTAAATTCTCCTTAAAAACTTTGCAAACAATCCTAGACAGTATCCAAATCATAGAGCATTTCTTGACGGTGTTGAAAAAAGGATCTTGACTTGGTCCCCCTTTTGTCCCAAAATTTCAAACCACATACCCTTATCAATTTGTCTTATTCCATCTTTGTCATGATGGATTTGACCTAAGCCTTTTTTTTATCAAACTTGTCCCTTGTTCCAAAAAACCTATTTTCCAAGTCAAGATTCTTATTCAACCTCATGCGGTTGTTCTCTTAGGTTTGTCTCCTTTCAAAATATTAATTTTTTAAGTCCAAAAAACCAAAAGCATAGTTTCATAAACCTTATATTGCATTTGCATAAGTTTGTTGCATTTCCAAAGTTGCATTTCAAACTTGCATTTTTAAAACTTTCAAAAATTCCAAAAAAAACTTGCATTTGCATATAGTAATCATGCCAGTTTTCACAAGGTCTCAAGCATCCAAGGGGAAAAAAGATCCTCATTTACCTATGTTTACATCACAACCATAATAACAATTACCTTTTGATCCAAGACAAGGTGTTTCATATCATAATCAAAGTGACCTAATCAACATGCAACCATTGGAAGAAGTGCATCAAACATTTCATGACCCAAGATATGTCACATTTCCTCAAGAACCTAGTTCAAGTAGTGACCTATGCAGCATGGGATATCCTTCAAATGCTTCACCAAAATTTGGCACTATTCAGTGGGGGCCTCCCCCAGCCTTTGAACCAATATTTTTACCTATGCCACCTAGCCAAGGTAGTTTTACCCCTACGCCTGAGGAGGTATACCAACAAACTTGTCAAGACACTCAAGTCCAACCCAATCTTTTGCAAAAACAACATATGCCAAACACAGATTTCAGATCTTATCAACCTCCTCCACCACCACCAGATAATCAAGATCCTGGAAATGCCTCAATTCCCTCTTTGGATTCTGGAGACTCACATGGAATATTTGCTTCTTTCAAAGATTTACCTAAAGAGGAAATTGACGAGGTCGTTAAGAACAAGAAAATTTAGCAGACACTAAAATACCTCATAACTCAACATCCAAGATGATATATCAAAGCAATTTGAAAGACAAATCCTCAATTATTCTCAGAATATCAAACTCCCCCACCATCTACTTTGAAAGAGAACCTAGCCTTAGTGGTGCGGGATAGAGAAAAATGAGAACAACCCTTCGATCAGCCACCTATGGAGCTAACACAAAAATGACAACAAAATAATTTAACTGTCAATATTCCTCCAAGGGAAAAGTATATACCATTGGATAATCCTTTATTTGAAGAGGTAGCACTCCCTCCTCCTGAGATGGTGGATGCTACACAAATCCCTAAAAAAGGTCCTAAAAGAACATGGAGGATTGATTTAAAGAATCGCTTACCAAAAAGATCAAATGAGATGTTTGCATTTCCTTGGGGGATGCTAGATGTACCCCTTTTGAAGAAACACAACCAAGTGGTCCTCCTTTGGTACCACATACAACATTCCTGGGAAGCACTTCAAATGCAACAACGTCCAAAGGACCATTTAATGAGCCACCAAGGGTATCCACTTTTGATGTATCTAATGCGACTACTGCAACTATACAAAATCAATTGCAAGATCAAAAGAAGAATAGCCTTGTGGATATCCCATCAATTCCACCTAAGGTGACTCAACCAACACATGTAACACAACAAGTGCAACAAGCCCAAGCGGCTCAACAAGCACCACTTATGGATGTAGTGCAACCAGTGCAGCCTCAATTTGCAGCCCAAGTTAACATGATGTCTCAAGAACCACCAACAAAATGTAAGACTGCAAATCTTGATGGCATACTTGGACCACTTGGATTTCAAGAGGATCATAACATGCAACAACCAACAATGTTGATGGGTCAAGAATCTCATCCAGCTGTACAACATGTGTAAGGTCCAAAGGTGTAACAAGTGCACCCGCAACAACAACATACGCAATAATATGTACAATAGTAGCAACATGCTCTATAATAGAAATATGTGCAACAATGGCAACATGCTTTACAACAACAATATATATAGCAATAGCAACATGCTTTAAAACAATAGTATGCTCAACAACAAAGATAACAACATGTTCAACAACAACAACAACAACATGTTTAGCAACCATATGTTCAGCAGCGACAACCATATGTCGCACAACAACAAAATGTGTTACAACAACAACAACATGGGGCACAAACTCAACAATAGAAATATGCACCTCGATATCAACAACATGTTTCTCAACCATACTATGTGACACATGGTCAGCAATATAATCCTCTAATAATAAATAAACAACATGTGGAAGATCCTCAGCAATATGCCAGACAACATGTGGCATCGGCCCATGACATCTCATTTGAATTATCAAAATCAAATCAGGCCTTGGAATATAGTCAATGTTCAATGGCTTCTATGCAGACACATCATTCTAATAAATGTAAAAAGGCAGTGAAGCCTTTGCAGAATGACGAAATGATTCAACAAATCCAACGCTTGTAAAAGCAACTAAATGATCTATAGTTTAAGGACACAAAGACACTCTATACAAAACGAGACCTATGTCCTAATCCGTTCGATCCAAGCATTTATATGCCTCCTTTTCCCAAGAATTTTTAGGTACCCAAGTTTGAAAAATACAAAGGGAAATGAAATTTGATTGATCACATTCAAGAATTTTATACATCTTGCATTGAGGTTAACAACAATGACACATACCTTATGAGACTCTTTCCTTGAAGCCTTGGGGGTCAAGCAATGGAGTGGTACTCTAAATTACCCGGCAATATCAGATCTTGGCAAGAACTAGCCGACAAATTCATCTCTCATTTTCCATTCAACATATCAAGTGAGATTATGCTAACTGACTTGTGCATAACCAAACAAAAGGTTGGAGAATCCTTTATGACCTTCCTGTTGGTTTTATTCCTAGTTGTTGATATTTTTCCTAAGTTTTGTTGTCCTCCTGTCAAATTTTTATCCAAAATCTGAAAATCTATCCAAATTTGAAAATCCCTATGAAAATCTTATGTTCTTAGGTCAAAATCTAGAGGAATAGTAAAAAATCCTAAATTCCTAAGCTTTCTTCTATGCGAAAATGCAAAAAGCCCTAAATTGTCAATCGAGTTTCTATTTTTGCATTACCTTTTGAAAAACTTAAGCTATGAAAAGGTTGTGTGCCTTTTAAGTGTTTGCCTAGTCACTTAATCCTAAAAGAATATTCCATTTCATTGTGAGACTTGGTGATTAACTTTAGTCGAGATGTCTCTGAAAAGAAAAGAATATACCTTAAAGTCATGAGACTTAGTGATAAGCCTTTGTCGCGAAGTCTCCCAATGAAGAAATTATGATCTAGCAACATGGAGATAAAAGGTTAAGTCATGGTGTCACACAATATATCTTGCAGTCAGTAAATTATCATGAGACTTAGCGATTCTTGCAGTCGCAGAGTCTCCAGATATGAAAATAGTTAATGATGAGTTAAAAGGCTTCAGTCGCCATGTCTCTAGATAAAAGGTGAGTTAAGTAAAAGGTTTAGAGACTTGGTGATAAACTGCATATTAAAATGAAATATATGGTGGTCAGGTGGTCGCTGGTCAAATTTGATAATTCAACATCCTTTTAGCGACTTGGAGACAAACAAGTAAAGATGAGACACGTGTCCAAAATGAGTAAAGCAAAAAGCATCAGTGGCGCGGTCTCCAAATGGAAAATTATTCTCTGGTGATTAAGAGACTAAAATATGTAAAGGTATATATTTTACTATGGTCACGTAGTCTCTAGATGTTTTAGGGTTTCAAGAATGTATTCAGCAATTTAAAAGAGCCATCAGATAGAGAATAAGATAAGATCAATGGCAGTCGCTAAGCCTCTATAAAATTTGTACAAAGTAAAAATGTTCTTGTGACAATGAGACTAAGCTTTAGTCACGTAGTCTCCAGATGGAATTTAAAATGATAAAATAAAGTCTCATAGGCTTTGTCGCTAAGTCTCCAAAAGAAATATTAAAGAGTAGTTTTATTCAGCGATTAAGCGACTAAGGGTTTTCGCGATGTCTCGTAAAAGAAAAGAAGCATTCAGAGACTTAGCGATCAAAGCTTAATAGATGGAAAAGTAACTGTAGTCGCGGGGTCTCCAAACAAACTCAGAGTTAGGCTATTCTTCTAGTGACTTGGATTATTTTAGTCACATGATCACTAGGAGTAAACCACAGTTAAGCCAAGGTAAAGAGAATCATGTAGTCGCCAGATCTCCAAAAGAAATTAGAGTTAAGAGATTTGATCAATGACAAGGAGACAATGCATAGTCGCTAGGTCGCCATATATGAAGAGTAATAGTTATGATGAGAAAAAAGTAAATGGAAGTTGCTAACATGACAATATGGATATTTATCATCCAATAGGAATGCAGAAGAATAATGACCATGTGAAAAAGGTAGCTGAGATGTCTGATAAAGAGCCAATCATATCAAAATGTGATTCTGTTCAAGTTTTATAAGGGTTTTTTTCTGAAAATGTACTCATTTGAATTTGATTCCCTATCAAATTCATGGGCTATGGCTAGGAATTCAATTAATACCACAGTATGTAAACTTGAAGGCAGAAGTGATTGATTTCTCAATAAAGAGCTTAGTACTTTGTGAAATTACCATAAAGGGATGATCTTAGGTTTATTTTCATTCATCATGCATCCAGAATTTCAGAGTGGGAAGTTTGCTAGGTTTTCTATGTTTAAGAACAAAAAATTGTTAATTCAGTAAATTTTTTATCAATTTCAAGGTGATTATTCAGTTTTCATAGTTCTTGAATTATCTTTAGTGCACAGAGAAGGGTATGGTGTTCTGGGAGAAGATTTGTTCCAATATCGGTGAAAAGGAAGTGATGAATAGAACAATATGAGAAAATAAGTTAGTGTAGCATCTACCAATGGGAAGAACAATGATGTAGATGAAGATGCTAAGGGAAAGAGGAACTTCTCTGATGAGTTCTTGAAGCTACTACCTGGATTGACACAAAACAAGAGGGAAAATGCCAACATATTGATAGATGAGTACTCCAATATCAGAGATGCCAAGACACTAGGGTCTGCAAGTTTGTCTCTTTACGATTACTTTTATAAGAATGATGATAAGGCCATACCAATATCAAACCCTTGGACCAATGGTTTGGCTAGGTTACTAGTTCCTAATGTTTTCATAGATGTAGACTTGTTTCTAGGTCTAGAAAACCACTATGACCCCTTATCAAAGAAAATTAAAAAGAATGATGGTACTGCATTACTAATTTTGAATAGGAATTATTTTATGGAAGCCTTTGTCTTGTATGGTACCCTGTCTACTTAGATTAACCTCAAAAAGCAAGAGGACAAATATAGGTTACAGCCTGTGGCTGCTAGGAATCAGTTACAGAAACATATCCTTAAAGAGGTAAAGGATCACATTGCCCCTATTCTAGGATCCACTACACCCTATTTCTATAAAGACCTAAATTTTTATATCAAATACATTGCATATGCTTTATATAGAGTATTGGGTATAGATGGAGGTATTAAGAAGATTGGTGCTGGAATTTTGATGATGGTTTTAGATCTACAAGATGTGCATTCTACCACCAGCTATGACTACATTCAATATATCATTAACAGGATGCATAAAGGGTTTGTGGCCATAGAGAAAAAGGATAAAAAGCCCAAATTCTTACACTATTCTATTCTGATGCATATTTTATTGCATTTTAATTATGGCATCATGGATGTGAACAACTTAAACCCCCAAAGAATTTATTATAACCAGCCTAATCCTATCTAATTTTGGATTAAGATATGGAATTTCACTGCCAAGGATTGTGATTTCAGCAGATTTGAGAACTGGATTGTTTACCCTTTGATGCAGAGCTTAGGTGTCAACAAAACTAGACTTTCGGTGAAGGTGTTACAACTACTGAGACCATGTGAGTATGTTGACAAGTAGGAAGGTGACCACAATTGGGGAGACTTCTATTTAGAGGAGAATTTCACTATGATTAGAGTTTATGGACGCTCACATCCTCCCCATGTCCTACCATATCATGTACCATCAAGAGTTGTTGCAATGGAATTTATTTGTCAGCTTTTGTTAACTGATAATGAACACTTTGCACCACATAGGAAGGGGACATTGACCCCTAGGTAGTTCAAGATCTATCAATTTACAATTGGCAAAAGTGCCATTGATTTAGTAAGTAAATGGCTGGAAAGTTGTAAGATGGGAGCAACACTGTATACATATATCAATCTAGAGGCATTCATTACAAGAGCTAAGAGACTCCTAACTCCTACCCTACCAAATACATATGTGTTGTTAGAATGAATTTAGAATAATTGAGAGGGGATGGGTGAATCAGTTATCCTCAGGTCTAGATGTAGTAAATAAAAACTTTTTGTACTTCATATCTACTCAACAGTAGTAGCATAAATCAACAACTTTAATCATGTAGTTTACTGTCAATTGAAATTAGCTTGTAGTAACATAATAGTAAAGAAAACCATAAGCATTCACACAAGTTGACACAAGTATTTAATGTGGAAACCCAAAATGGGAAAAACCACCAGTAACATGCTACCAAGTTTTCACTCTTCTAAAGTGATGCCCTGTGAGGAGCCAACCCTGTTAAAGGTTACAATAACACACTGCTAGGTGTGACCTGGTTAAAGAATTTAATCACCCTATCAGGAGTGGCCTTGTTAGAGGACTTAAAACATTCCAATCTGAATGTCACCTTGTTAGAGGATTTATACAAATGACTATTAAATCAACCTTGTTAAAGGATTTAACTAGAACAATGGTAAGAAAGTAATCAACAGTTTGTGATCTGGTACATACAACTTACTTTGCAATTCAGATCCAATTACAGCTCTAATGTTAACTTACTGGATAGCCTGCATTGTCATTTCAATCTTTTGATCTACTTGGAAATCCATCAAGCAATCACACATACAACACTCTGCTTCTACCTTTTTGCCTTCTTTGCTAGATCATGCCAAACAGTAAATTAACTGTGCAAACCTTTTTTGCATACACTTGCATTCATCCACTTGCACACACAATGAATAACCCCTGAGGTTATCATATACCTCTCTATCTAGGTTAGATAAATCTTTTTCCACTTAAACAAGATCGTAGATCTTAGGTTAGGTCAAATCCAACAGATCATTCCATCTTTGCATTATATTTACTTCTCCAAAGTAGTCTCTAAATAAATCTTGAAACCATGCATTAATTACGGTTACCCATACATTAAATGACATGGATCAATCTTTAATTAACATTACATATCCCAATAAAATTAACTAAGTCGGCTAGAGATCTCAAATCTCATCAATAATCAAACTTCTGTAAGTCATCCTTCATCACTGTTTCCACTTGGCAATTTCAATGGTGCTCGGCATTGAGCAAATTTTTACTTGTCACAAGCAACTTTACTCAGCACAAGCAACTTTACTTGACACAAGCCAAACTTGCTCGGCACAAAATATCTAGAAAAACTATCTTTGAAAGATAAGCAACTAATCACTTTGCCAGAGTGCCAACTGATCAAATACCCTTTGAATTGCCTTAACTCAACCATTCACTTGGTCTTCTTGTTAAATCTTCTTCATCAACAATAGATATGGTACTCAAATAGATAGCAATAGTCTCACCAGTAAAGGTTTGACATCAATGACAAAATAACAATTGCTTCCATTGTCACTTTCCAACAATCTCCCTCTTTGGCATTGATGGCAACACAAAATATTAAAACAATGACTTAACAAACATAGTTACCAACCAATCCAAAAAATTCACCTGTGTTCCTTGATATGAAAAAATCTTCATTAATGTCTTTAGCTTCATTCTGATTCTTATCTATATAACATTTATCCCTCTGTGTTTGTAATCACACTATAATCATTTGTGTCTAATCATCTGTAGACTCCCTCTGAGTAGATAATCACTTCAATGTGTTCAATAGTAACTTCTACCTCTATGTAATCTTTCTCTCTTTGTAATCTCTTCCTTCACTTCTTCCTCTTTATAGGT
>MU224948.1:498635-582820 GCA_018584345.1 Thuja plicata
TTTCATCTCATCAAACTTACCTCTTAGACTTTCTGATTTAGCCCTCATCACATTTGTGTCTCCACCATAGACAGTTGCAAGCTTGTCCCACATCTCTTTTGCATTTATGCAGTTCTTTACATCATCACTGAGTAACTTAATGAGGAGGTGATCTCCAACATTGCTTGATTGTGTTCATGTTTTTCTCTAAGTTGTACAAATGAGAGAGGAGAAGTAGGTGGTACATAGGCATGTTCAATAAGTCACTTAACATCATCTCCAATACCAGCCAAATGTATTTTCATCAAGCTCTGCCATGTAGGGAAGTTATCTTTGTTCAGCTTGGGAACCTCTTTCTTATGCATCTTGATCTTTTCGCTCCAAGTACCTTCAAACTATTTTTAGGAGACCAAAGCTCTGATACCAATTGTTAGAATGAATTTAGAATAAATGAGAGGGGAGGGGTGAATTAGTTATCCTCAGGTCTAGATGTAGTAAATAAAACTTTCTGTACTTCAGATCTACTCGGCAGCAGTAGCATAAATCAACAACTTTAATCATGCAGTTTACTGTCAATTGAAATTAGCTTGTAGTAACATAACAGTAAAGCAAACCATAAGCATTCACACAAGTTGACACAAGTATTTAATGTGGAAACCCAATATGGGATAAACCACCAGTAACATGCTACCAAGTTTTCACTCTTCTGAAGTGATGCCCTGTGAGGAGCCAACCCTGTTAAAGGTTACAATAACACACTGCTAGGTGTGACCTGGTTAAAGGATTTAATCACCCTATCAGGAGGGCCTTGTTATAGGACTTAGAACATTCCAATCTGAATGTCACCTTGTTAGAGGATTTATACAAATGACTGTCAAATCAACCTTGTTAAAGGATTTAACTGATACAATGGTAAGAAAGTAATCAGTAGTTTATGTTCTAGTAAATACAACTTACTTTGCAATTCAGATCCAATTACAGCTCTGATGTTAACTTACTGGATAGCCTACATTGTCATTTCAATCTTCTGATCTACTTGGAAATCTGTCAAGCAATCACACATACAACACTCTGCTTCTACCTTTTTGCCTTCTCTGCTAGATCATGCCAAACAGTAAATTAACTATGCAAACCTTTTTTTATACACTTGCATTCATCCACTTGCGCACACAATGACTAACCCCTGAGGTTATCATATACCTCTCTATCTAGGTCAGATAAATCTCTTGCCACTTAAACAAGAATGCAGATCTTAGGTTAGGTCAGATCCAACGGATCATTACATCTTTGCATTACATTTACTTCTCCAAAGTAGTCTCTAAATAAATCTTGAAACCATGCATTAATTACAGTTACCCATACATTAAATGACATGGATCAATCTTTAATTAACATTACATATCCTAATAAAATCAACTAAGTCAGTCAGAGATCTCAAATCTCATCAATAATCAAACTTCTATAAGTCGGCCTTCATCACTGTTTCCACTCGGCAATTTCAATGGTGCTCAGCATTCAACAACTTTTTACTCATCACAAGAAACTTTACTCGGCACAAGCCAAACTTGCTTGGCACAGAACAACCAGAAAAACTATCTTTGAAAGATAAGCAACTAATCACTTTGCCAGAGTGCCAACTAATCAAATACCCTTTGAATTGCCTTAACTCAACCATTCACTTGGTCTTCTTGTTAAATATTCTTCATCAACAATAGATATGGTACTCAAATAGATAGCAATAGTCTCACCAGTAAAGGTTTGACATCAATGACAAAATAAAAATTTCTTCCATTGTCACTTTCCAACATGTGCATGGTGATTGTGTGGAGGAGGATGCAACTAGGAATAGAATTTGATGAAGGAGAAGTGAGGATAAGAAGAGATAAAATCCAAGAGTTGTTGAATTTAGAAAGATAGATAAAAAGAAAAGGAGTAGCATTTGGAGGATTTTACCTTGATTTTCCCCATTTTGATAAAATCAAAGCTATGCTGGACAAATTTTACACCCTCTGTGAACAATTGGAAAGATTCCTAGATGTAAAAAAGGAAGGACAAGAACCTGAATATTCAGAGTCTGAATATGAAGATGAGAGTGAAGAATAATATGTTAGTCCACCTCATATGGATCAACCACAACAAAATGTTGCAGAAGCAATTCAGGAACGAGGAGAAGAGGGACATATTATAGACCTGACTAAAGTTTCTCAGCCTGATGATATAGATGAGCTTGCTTTCAAGAGACAAGAAGTTGATCTTGGTTAGACATCTCATGCTAAGACTTACATGATAAATGAGAGAAAAATGGATAGAGTAAGTGCTCTTGTTCCTGGTAACAGATTATATGATCATAATTTGAGAAAGGAAACTAGGAAAGGAAAGAAATTGCAGCAAGAGGTAGAAGAAGACATTGAATTGCCTTTGAAAACATGTATTGATGAAATATTTCTCCACCAACAATAGTTTTTAAGTGATGATAACTTCATAAAGACTGATGAATTTAAAGATTTTCTTAGGTGGAAGAAACAGAGGAAAGTATCTGAATAGTTGAGAATAGATAGTGAAGAAACAGTGACAAATGAGGCTCTCTTAGCTCTACAAATATATGATCCTGAAACTGAGGACATTACTCCTTAAGAAGCTAGAAAATTAGTATTGGAAAGTGGCATGTTTCTTGCTAAAGGCTGGGATTTAGCCTCAGAATTTATAATAGATCAAATAAGAAAGCAACTAGAACTAAAGATGACAACTGAGATCCAAATTGGTGATCTAATCAAGGGATTCATATATAGTCCAAATTTCCAAGCATTTTCCATGTGGAGTCTATGTCCTAAAGACTAGAAGCCTCAATTGTTGAATATTCAAGAGAGCATGGTGGGGAACCAAATGGTATGGTCAGTACAGAACATAGGTGATATGGAGGTTTCCCAAATAATGACACATTGGGCACACTTGAATGAAGATAAGACAAAGCAATTGTCTGAGAAATGTGGTATCTTGATAGAGGAGGCTAGTGCTCTGGAAAAGGATAGAGAATTATGCCACATCAAGATTTATGAAAAAGATAAGGTAATTGCTAAACTGATCAAACAATTTCTAGAAAAGCCAGAAGTTGTATATGTACCCTCAGAGAAGCCTCCACATATGGAAGAAAAGGTTGAAACAGAGGAAGAAGCAAAAATAGAGGATATGGCTAAAAGTGATAATAAGGTTGCTATAAATGCATTGATGAGTATACTTTAGCATAGGATTGATATTGTAAAAGATAAAATAGATATAATCCTAAATGCTTATAATAAGTTACCCATTTTGTATGCTGAAGTGACAGGGTATATCTCTACTTTAAACCCTTATTTTGTAACATGGTCTTCCAGGATACAACTATTTGAGAGGTTGGATTCTTTACAGCCACATAGGCTAGATCTACTATAGATTGTGACAGAGGTAGAGGATGAAATCAAGAAAATAAATGTGACTTTACCTTTCTTCAAATGTAAATGAAATCAGATAGAGGAAAAGATGAGCCTATTTGGACCGATCTTCAATAGATTTATTCCTCCACTTAAGGGAGAAGATGATCATATTAAGGCCTTGGAGGCCTGGAAAAGTGAATTTGATAGCAGTCTGCCTAGTAAAGAGGCATTTATCAAAGATTTTGATCTTGATATGGAAGGTTTCAATAATATTTTGGATGAGGCTTTTAAAGCAGAGACTGGCATCAATAATTTCTAAGTAGATGTCAAAGGCATAACTGATGTCAGATGGGAAAGATAGAAAACACAACTGCAGAGTATCCAAAACTTTGATTGGCCTGTAGAGGAGGATGTGACAGCATGGGATTTGTAGACAAAACCGAAGAAAAAGAAGGCTGCTAAAATAGAATAAGATGTCTTGGATGAAGAATAAAAAGGAATACTTGGCACCTAATCATTGAGCATAGGGAGGTTAGTAACCACAAAGGACAAGTGTAGGTTAGAATGAAATGGAAGTCACTTGGTCTCAATACAAATATCAAATACTATCATGAACACAATCAGACAAAGGCGCAAAAATTCATGTGAAGACAAAAGAAGATTAGATTTCATCCTTTATTCTTGTCTTCCCACCGTTTGAAAGTTCTTGTTTTTTGTCTTTTCTATGCTTTTTTAGGGTTAAGTTTCTTAAACCATCCAAAGCTTTGGCATCCTTTCCTTAAGGATTTTAAGATGGTTTAAGACCTATATATAGATCAAATTGTAATACTTTTGAAGAGAGATGAAATATATTGGCAAGCCAAACTTCTAGATTTCAGTCTGTGTTCTGTAAGCTATTGGCCTTGATATGTACTGAAGCAGAAATTTATGAATAAAATAAAGTACAACTTTATTCTATATTGTTATTGTCTCTTTACTTATTGTGTGTACTCTTTTATGCTTAATTTGTAAGGCATGTTAAACATATTGGCTATAAGGTAGTTATCTAATTATTTGCAAGTTTCTTCTAAGGGGAGAATTAAACTTTGTGAGTAGTTTCAGAGAGTACAGCAGTAATTGAGGATTTGATATGACATTGTGGGAGTGACAGGGTAATTTGTAAGGCACTTTACCTGAGTTGTATGTAGGTTGTAAGGCATCCTACAATATTATTATTTGTTTGTCTCTGTGGATTTATATCTTTTGACTCTATAGCCCAAGGATAGGCACTGGTCTAGAACTTGTTTGGTGATCCATCATCATCCAAATATTTAAAAATATTCAAAATCAATTGCATTAACACAAAGAACATATAGTTAAAATCAATTGTACTCACATAGTTTACAATTTGAGTTTGTTGATTTCTTAAAGAGAAAATCAAATAGGTTATTCCTCCTAGATTCATAAGAATTATAAAAGGAAAGAAGGATGAAATTTCTTATCATGTTGCTATCTTTCATCATCAAGATAATGGTTTGGATTTTTAAACTTATCCTCAGAGTAATCTGCATATTTATCTATTTATCCATATAAGAATAGAGCATTCAACACATAAGAAAAATCCACTCTAAAGATACTGTCAATTTAGTAATCAATCATAGGTAAAACCTGCCTGAATCAGTGGATCTCAAAAAACAAGGAGGTGATAATAGGTATCCCCAGTGTTATCAAAATACCTCATCAATTAGTGTTTTCTATTGCTTAAGTCAGAGTTTCAAAGGCATTGGAAGTCATAGAGTTATCTAATTATTCAAGCATTTTAGAGGCCCTGCAAGAAAAAAACCCTAACAAATTGGTGACTCTACTGGGGATTCTACTAGTTATAGTTGTCAAAAAATTTCTTGTGATAGTATTCATTCATTCCTAACTATTGTTGGGTGGCTAATCTAAAGAAAATATTTGAGATCAGTACAAATTTAGTAAATATCTTTTAGAATGAATACTAGGTCAGGAATGAAAAATAATCCTGAGAAGGCCTTAGATGGTGGAATCCCATCATTCTTGAGGATGGAGATGTCCTGGAGGAAGAAAAGAAACCAAGTTAGCATTGATGAATCTCCTCCAAGAGGTAAAGAAAGTAATACTAGGAGAGAGGTGAGTAGCAATCAGCCTTCTCATGATGGAAATACTTCATAATATGAGGAAGCTGAAGAGAGAGTATTAGAAACACCTATAGTTACTTCTACTTCCAATGAAAGAGAGGAAACAAATACATCTAGTTCAGATTTTGAAGAAGCTCCCTTTGATGAGGCTGCAAATGAGGAAAGACTTATCAGGAAACATCTTGCCCTTATTCAACAATTGAAAAGGTAGAGAGAATTGAGAAAGAAAAAACATGAGCATAAGGATGTTGATAAGATTAAAAGAAGATCCTTAAGACATCAAAATATAAAAGATACAGAGAGGTCTCAAAAGGACCAAGAAATACCACTTACTTATAAAGCTTCTAGTTCATAGAAGGACAAAGGTAAGCAAAAACTGACTGACTACCGAAATGAAGAACCTAGATTTCAAAAGCCTTTAACAGAGAAAATTTCCAAGTTGGATATTAATTTGGAGAAATTAAGAATTGAAAAGAAGACCATGGAAAAGATGTTAGAAAAGGCACAAATGGAAGTTGCAACAATTGAAATGAATAATAAAATAGATTTTCTGCAATCTTCCAAATATTTGGGAGTAGAGAATACTACAACTTTCAAAGCAAAAGCTACTACTTTTAAAGAGAATGATAGTTTTCAAAGAAAACCATTGCATACTGAAAGGTATAAATAGTTTAACTTCATTGGTATCCCTGGATATCATAATGCATTCCCAAAAGATGTGGGTGATATAGGAGAAAAGCTCCCAAAGTTTGCAAGTAACAATGTTATTTCTTGTGAAACACATTTAAGAAAGTTCATTGATTTTGTTGATGATTTAAATATCACTCATGAGGATCTATTAATGAATATTTTTGTTCAGTCTCTAGTAGAAGATGCTAGAGAATGGTTTAGAAGCCTTTCTAATGGTTCTTTTTCTTCCATGGATGAGTTAATTGAATTATTTAAAGATCAGTATAGTGATAAAAAAAATAAAGGCTTATTGTTGAATGAATTCAATAACATCAAAAAGAATTACAATGAAAAGGTCACTGAGTTTAATACTAGATTTCAAAGAGCTATGCACAAGCTGTTTCAAAAGATAAGGTTGGATGAAGAGGTATGTTTAGCAACTTATTTAAATGCCTTTGATTCTAAAATGGGGTATGCTCTTAGGGATAAAAATCCTAGAACTCTTACTGATGCTTATAAGATAGAAGTGAATATTGAAATGAACAGAAGAGTGTCTGGTAAATTAAATAGGAGAGATGACTCAAGGTTTAGTAGGAGAAACCTAAAAGAACCAGAATATAAGGAATATAGGGCTCCTCGGAAAAATAGGCCTTCTTACAATAATGCATATAATCTTCAAAATAGAATGAAAAATCATCCTTATGGAACTCAGTTTAAGGATGGGAAGCCTATTGTTCTACCTAGAAAGGAGAAAATTGATAACAGAAATCCAGTTGTTGTACATAAGAATGTTGTCCATTTCTGCAATGATGATCTCTGGTGTGAAGCTTGTGAAGCCCCACATAACCCTAATTTTTGTATTGTTTCCTTAGATTTAAGAGTAAATGAAGAACAAGGAAATGATGAGGGTGAACAATGTGATCATAATATGACAAATGCATATTCATGTCATGATATAGATTCAGATACTAAAAATGAAAATCATGATTTGTATAGCTCACAAGGAAATATAGAGGTCAGTCATCAACAAGTTTTATCAGATAGTGAAATAGAGGAGACTAATGACCATATAAGGTGTTATACACAAAAGAATCAAGATGTGCCTTTAGTCAGGAAAGCTTCAGATGAAGAGAAAGCACAGATTACTGTAGATTTGGTAAATAAGGCTAGAAGCAATCACCATTTAAGAAACAAAGTAGTGGGAGGTACTGGTAGTCAGCCATCAGCTGTGTTTAAAAAATAAAACAAAATAGACACCAAATATGCACAAAAGAAGGATGGACCTGGGGAAAATGCATACAAGCCTAAGGTCAAAGTTGTAACAAAAGTTATAGAACCTATAGTTGTACAAGAAGTAAAAGCAAAAGTGCAAGAAGTATGTCCTCCTCCTAAGGTAGAAAAAAAAAATTCAGAAAGAGGAACCAACTCTGAACATACACACTGAGGAAAATATCATTACTATTGAAAAAACTAAGTCCTCAGATGTAAAATATACTCCAGTTGACATGGGACACTATTTATCTCAAATGACTATGAAAGTACCATTTTTAGAAATGATGAGAATCAAAGAACATAAAGCAAAGGTGTTGTCATTATTAAATAGTGTGCCCATAATGAAAGTCCAAAATATAGAGAATATTGATAAAAGACCAATTAACAAAGGGAAAGAAGTTGAAATATTGACTTCTGAGATTCCTCAAATTTTCTTGAACACAACTTCTTCCCCTAAAGTTGTTGACTAATTTTTTCTTTCATTGGTGATTAATGGAAGGATGCTAAAAAATTGTATGATTTATTTAGGAGCATCAAACACTGTTATGCCAGTGGAAATAATGAGGTCAATGGGACTACAGGTCGATACTCCTCATGGGAGATGCCAAGCAATGGATTCTAGAGAAGTCCCTATGATTGGAACCATGGAAATGCCTTATAAATTAGCAATATGTCCTGATGTGGTGTTGACTATGAATGTTCTTTTTGTTGATATACCACCACACTATGGGATGCTACTGTCAAGAAAGTGGAGTGCTTCGATGGGAGGTAGTATACAAAGTGATTTATCATATACTACTTTTAACATTGTTGGGAATAATGTTAGGGTGTCAAGGGAGGGTAGAACTCCTCACATGATAGAATGGTTTGAAGAAACTAACATTAATTGTTGCATTGATGTGGATATGGAAAATTTTAGAGTGCAGAAGAATGACCATTACCATCAAAGTGAAAATATGGATCCTTTGGTCAAAGAATTAAATGTACAAAGTAATGGATTGTGGAAAATGTATTTTGATGGAGCTTGCTCAAAAGAGGGCTTAGGGGCTGGTGTGTTATTAATATCTCCATCAGGTACAACTTTTAAATATTCCTTTTTATTGGCCTTCCAATGTACAAACAATACTGCATAGTATGAAGCTTTGTCTTTAGGGCTAGAGATTTCCATCAAACATGGAATTAAATGTTTAAAAGTTTTTGGTGATTCTGAATTAGTGGTAGCCTAGATCAGATCCAAATATGCAGTAAAGAATGACAGATTAAAAATGTTTAAATATGCTATTTGGGATCAAATTGAAATGTCTGATGCCTTTGATATAAGTTGGATAGAAAGATCAAATAATATAATGGAAGATTTCATAGCAAATTTTGCTTTGAAAAATGATGATCAGACCTTGCTTGGGGTATCAATATTGGAAGTCAAGACAAGGTTGGTTGTTCCAGATAACATATACAACTGGCAAGTTTTTCAGGATGACCGAGATATTCTAAAATTTATTCAATGTCTGGACCATGATGAGAACCCTAGCATTGATTGCAGTACATTACTTGAAACTCATGATGGTAAAGATTATGTTTTAGGAAGTGAGGTTGTTCAATTAGGTTATAATCAGATTCCCAGGGGTCTAGTTGAACTTGAAGCATTGTTTAGTTATCAAAATAATGATTCAACAAAATTAAGCAATGCTAAAATTAAGGAGTTGGAGGAAATAAATTTAGGATCAGAAACTAGTCCTCAAATTGTCTACATTTGAAAGGTTTAGATTCCCACATAAGAACAAATTTGATTAACTATTGAGAAAATATAAGCATGTTTTTGCATGGTCATATGAAGACTTGAAAGCTTATACGGAAGACCTTTTCCAGCATGAAATCCCACTGAAATCAGAGATAAAACCATTTAGACAAAAACATAGGCCTATTAACCCATTGTTGGCTCCTAAGATGCAACAAGAATTGATGAAGTTGAAAGATGTTGGGATAATCCAGCCAATCAGACATTCAACATGGGTCTCAAACTTGGTCCCAGTAAGGAAAAAGAATGGTGACATAAGATTGTGTGTGGATTTTAGGAATTTAAATATTACTTCATTAAAAGATAATTATTCTTTGCCTAATATGGAAGCAAGGTGACCGGTTGTGAGTTGTTGTCTATGATGGATGGTTTCTCAGGATATAAATAGGTCTTAGTTAAAGAATCAAAACAGTACAAAACTGTATTTACCACTCCATAGGGAGCCTATGTTTATATCAGAATGCCATTTGGATTGATAAATGCAGGAGCAACTTTTCAAAGGTCCATGGATGTTGCTTTTAAGGAATTAATTGATTTATTTATGGTTATTTATCAAGATGATTTAACTACATATTCTAAGAGAGTTGAGGATCACTATGAGCACCTAGGTAAAATTTTCAATAAAGCTTTAGAATATGGTCTTTCACTGAATCCCAAGAAATTTCATTTTGTAGTACGAGAGGGAAAGTTTCTTGTATACATAGTGTCTAAGGATGGGGTAAGAATAGACCCTAAAAGAGTGGAAGCAATTCAGAAAGTTATTGCTCCAAAGAACCTGAAAGGAGTACAATCTTTCTTAGGAAAGATCAATTTTGTCAGAAGGTTTATAGCAAATTTTGTAGATATTGTTAAACCTATTGTAAAGTTGCTAAAGAAAGATGCAAAATTTATTTGGAATGAAGAAGCCCAACATGCATTTGAGAAAATAAAGAAAGCAATACAAGAGGATCTAGTTCTAAAATCTCCAGATTATAGTAAGCCCTTTTCTCTATTTTCATTTGCATCTTATCATACAATTGCTGGTGTTTTACTACAAAAAGATGAACAAGGATTTGAACATCCAATAGCTTTTTATAGTAAATTTCTACAAGCTGTAGAACTTAATTATGAGATGATAGAGAAGCAGCCTTATGCTTTGGTAAAAGCTGTAAAGTCTTTTAGGCCATATCTGGTTTGTGCCCAGGTACAAGCATATGTTCCTCACTCAGCAGTGAAAGATATTCTTACACAGTCATAAGTTACTAGTAAGAGATGTAAGTGGATAAATAGAATACAAGTATTCAATCTTGAAATCCATATTACAAAGTTAATAAGAGGCCAAGGTTTGGCAAAACTCATGACAGAAGAAAACTTGGATTTAGTACTAGTAAATCATACAGAAACACATGATCAAACTGTTACAAGTATAGAAAGACAACCATTTTATACTGATATTGTGTTTTTCCTGAAAAATGCCAAGTGTCTTGATCATATGACAGAAAATTAGAAAATAAATCTGAAGTTGCGAACCCAAAGCTACACTTTGATTCAAGGAGACTTGTATTGGAAGGATAAGAATGGTGTATTGTTGTTATGTCTAGATAAATACCAAGCTAAAAAGGTTTCAAGTTAAATGCGTGCAGGAGAATGTGGAGGTCATTTTTCTGCCAAGACTATTGCCCACAAGATTTTAAGGGTTGGGTACTATTGGCCCAGTTTATTCAAAGATACCTATGAATATGTCAGAAAGTGTAAGCCTTATCAAAGGTTCTCAAATAAGCTTAAATTTGTAGGAGATCCGTTGTTAAACTGAGTGAGTACTGAAGCTCCTTTTACTATGTGGGGAATTGATTTCATTCGTGAATTTCAAGAGGAATCTAGTGGGGGACATAGTTGGATACAGGTAGCCACAGATTATTTTACCAAATGGATTGAGGCCATTCCTACAAAAAAGGCAACAAGTAGGGTAGTCACTGAATTTCTAATGGAAAATATTATGACTAGATTTGGTGTGCCTTCTAAATTAGTAATGGATAATGCCATGAGTTTTAGATCAGAAGAAATAATATATTTCTATGAGAAATATGGGATTACAATATCATATTCATCCCCATATCATCCATTGGAAAAAGGACAAGTTAAATCTAGTAATAAAAATATTTTGAAAATTTTGAAAAAGACTCTTGAAAAGAATAAAAGGGCATGACATACTAAATTAAAGGTAGCACTTTGGGCTAACAGAATAACAGTTAAGAGAGAAACAAGCAAGTCTCCATTTGAGCTGGTATATGGATTGCAGTCAAGAATGCCTATCAATAATTTGTTACCAGTATGTCAGTGGAATGCAAGAGCAGAGGACAAAGGAAAACACAAAAAATTTGAGTCTTTATCGCTTGGACCTTTTTTTATCTCACAAAGCTATGGAAAGGATTCTTATCTGATGAAGAATATGAGTGGAGAAGATTTTGAGTTTCCTGTGCATAGACAATTTCTCAAGCCCTTTTTCAATTAAAGTGTTAAAGTTCATGCACAGATAAATATGTATCATATTGTAAATAATTTCCTTCAGTTGTGTGTTTCCCTTCTGTAATAGGTTAGTTGGTGTTCCCCTCATCTTTTGTAGTGGTCTGCAACCAGAGATTCTGAGATCTTTTGCAATAAACTGTGTTTAGTCAATCCTCAAATAGAGCCACTGTTGGTTGTATTCCTAGTTGTTGATAGTTGCCCTAAGTTTTGTTGTCCTCCTGTCAAATTTTTATCCAAAATCTAAAAATTTGTCCAAATTTGAAAATCCCTATGAAAATATTATGTTCTTAGGTCAAAATCTAGAGGAATACTGAAAAATCCTAAAGTCCTAAGCTTTCTTCTATGCGAAAATGCAAAAAGCCCTAAATTGTCAATCGGGTTTCTATTTTTGCATTACCTTTTTGAAAAACTTAAGCTATGAAAAGGTCGTGTGCCTTTTAAGTGTTTTCCTAGTCACTTAATCCTAAAAGAATATTCCATTTCATTGTGATACTTGGTGATTAACTTTAGTCAAAATATCTCTAAAAAGAAAAGAATATAAATTAAAGTCATGAGACTTAGAGATAAGCCTTTGTCGCGAAGTCTCCCAATGAAGAAATTATGATCTAGCAACATGGAGACAAAAGGTTAAGTCACGGTGTTGCAAAATATATCCTGCAGTAAGTAAATTATCACAAGGCTTAGTGATTCTTGCAGTCATGGAGTCTCCAGATCAAAAAATAGTTAATGATGAGTTAAAAGGCTTCAGTCACCATGTCTCCAAATAAAAGGTGAGTTAAGTAAAAGGTTTAGAGACTTGGCAACAAACTATAGATTAAAATGAAATATATGGTGGTCAGGTGGTCGCTAGTCAAATTTGATAAGTTAGCATCCTTTCAGTGACTTGGAGACCAACAAGTAAAGATGAGACACGTGTCCAAAATGAGTAAAGAAAAAAGAATCAGTCGCGTGGTCTCTGAATGGAAAAGTATTCTCTAGTGATTAAGAGACTAAAATATGTAAAGGTATATATTTTAATATGGCCGCATAGTCTCCAGATGTTTTAGGGTTTCAAGAATGTATTTAGTGATTTAACAGAGCCATCAGATGTAGAATAAGATAAGATCAATGGTAATCGCTGAGTCTATAAAATTTGCACAAAGTAAAAATGTTCTCGTGACAATGAGACTAAGCTTTAGTCGTGTAGTCTCCAGATGGAATTTAAAATGATAAAATAAAGTTTCATAGGCTTTGTCGCTAAGTTTCCAAAAGAAATATTAAAGAGTAGTTTTATTCAGCGATTAATTGACTAAGGGTTGTCGTGATGTCTCGTCAAAGAAAAGAAGCATTCAGAGACTTAGAAATCAAAGCTTAATTGATGGAAAAGTAACCGTAGTCATGGGGTCTCTAAAAAAACTCAGAGTTAGGCTATTCTTCTAGCGACTTGGATTATTTTAGTCGCATGATCACCAGGAGTAAACCACAGTTAAGCCAAGGTAAAGAGAATCATGCTGTCGCCAGATCTCCAGACGAAATTAGAGTTAAGATATTTGATCAATGACAAGGAGACAATGCGTAGTCACTAGGTCGCCAGATATGAAGAGTAATAGTTATGATGAGAAAAAAAGTAAATGGCAGTTGCTGACATGACAATATGGAGATTTATCATCCAATAGGAATGCAGAAGATTAATGACCATGTGAGAAAGGTAGTTGAGATGTCTGATAAAGAGCCAATCATATCAAAATGTGATTCTGTTTGAGTTTTATAAGGGTTTTTTTTTTGAAAATGTACTCATTTGAATTTGATTTCCTATCACATTCATGGGATATGGCTAGGAATTTAATTAATACCATAGTATGTAAACTTGAAGGAAGAAGTGATTGATTTCTCAATAATGAGCTGAGTACTTTGTGAAATTACCATAAAGGGATGATCTTAGGTTTATTTTCATTCATCATGCATCCAAAATTTCAGACCAGGAAGTTTGCTAGGTTTTCTGTGTTTAAGAAGAAAGAATTGTTAATTCAGTAAATTTTTTATCAATTTCAAGGTGATTATCCAGTTTTCATAGTTCTTGAATTATCTTTAGTGCATAGAGAAGGGTAAGGTGTTCTGGGAGAAGATTTGTTCCAATATCGGTGAAAAGGAAGTGGAGAACATAACAAGATGACTAAAGCAGTTAGTGTAGCATCTACTAGTGGGAAGAGCGATGATGTAGATGAAGATGATGAGGGAAAGACAAACTTCTCTGATGAGTTCTTGAAGCTAATACCTGGATCGACATAAAACAAGAGGGAAAATGCCAACATATTGATAGATGAGTACTCCAATATCAGAGACGCCAAGACACCAGGGTCTACAGGTTTTTCTCTTTACAATTAATTTTATAAGAATGTTGATAAGGCCATACCAGTATCAAACCCTTGGACCAATGGTTTGGCTAGGTTACTAGTTCTTGATGTTTTCGTAGATGTAGACTTGTTTCTAGGTCTAGCAAACCACTATGAACCCTTATCAAAGATAATTAAAAATAATGATGGTACTACATTATTAATTTTGAATAGGAATTATTTTATACAAGCCTTCGGCTTGTATAGTACCCTGTCTACTCAAATTAACCTCACAAAGCAAGAGGAAAGATATAGGTTATAGCCTGGGGCTGCTAGGAATAAATTACAGAAACATATCCTTAAAGAGGTAAAGGATCACATTGCCCCTATTCCAGGATCCACTGCACCCTATTTCTATAAAGACCTAAATTTTTATATCAAATACATTGCATATGCTTTATATAGAGTATTGGGTATAGATGGAGGTATTGAGAAGATTGGTGCTGGAATTTTGATGATGGTTTTAGATCTACAAGATGTGCATTCTAGAACCAGCTATGACTACATTCAATATATCATTAATAGGATGCATGAAGGGTTTGTGACCATACAAAAAAAGGATAAAGAGCCCAAATTCTTACACTATTCTATTCTGATGCATGTTTTATTGCATTTTAATTATGGTATCATAGATGTGAACAACTTAAACCCCCAAAGAATTTATTATAACCAGCATAATCCTATCCAATTTTGGATTAAGATATGGAATTTCATTGCCAAGGATTGTGATTTCAACAGATTTGAGTATTGGATTGTTTACCCTTTAATGTAGAGCTTAGGTGTCAACAAAACTAGACTTTCGGTGAAGGTGTTACAACTACTAAGACCATGTGAGTATGTTGAATAGTGGGAAGGTGACCACAATTGGGGAGACTTCTATTTACAGGAGAATTTCACTATGATTAGAGTTTATGGATGCTCACATCCACACCATGTCCTACCATATCATGTACCATCATGATTTGCTACAATGGAACTTATTTGGAAGCTTTTGTTAACTGATAATGAACACTTTGCACCACATAGGAAGGGGACATTGACTCCTAGGTAGTTCAAGATCTATCAATTTACAATTGGAAAAAGTGCCATTGATTTAGTAAGTAAATGGCTGGAAAGTTGTAAGATGGGAGCAGCACTGTATAGATATATCGATCTAGAGGGATTCATTACAGGAGCTAAGAGACTCCTAACTCCTACCATACAAAATACATATGTGCATTGTGATTGTGTGGAGGAGGATGCAACTAGGAATATAATTGATGAAGGAGAAGTGAGGATAAGAAGAGATAAAATCCAAGAGCTGTTGAATTTAGAAAGATAGATAAAAAGAAAAGGAGTAGCATTTGGAGGATTTTACCCTGATTTTCCCTATTTTGATAAAATCAAAGCTATGCTAGACAAATTTTACACCCTTTGTGAATAATTGGAAAGATTCCCAGATGTAAAAAAGGAAGGACAAGAACCTGAATATTCAAAGTCTGAATATGAAGATGAGAGTGAAGAAGAATATGTTAGTCCACCTCATATAGATCAACCACAAAAAAATGTTGCAGAAGTAGTTCAGGCACAACGAGAAAAGGGACATATTATAGACTTGACAAAAGTTTCTCAGCCTGATGATATAGATGAGATTGGTTTCAAGAGGCAAAAAGTTGCTCTTGGTCAGACATCTCATGCTAAGACTTACATGAGAAAGGAGAGAAAAAGGTATAGAGTAAGTGCTCTTATTCCTGGTAACAGAGTATATGATCATAATTTGAGAAAGGAAATTAGGAAAGGAAATAAATTACAATAAGATGTAGAAGAAGACATTGAATTGCCTCGTAAAACATGTATTGATGAAAGATTGCTCCACCAACAACAGTTTTTAAGCGATGATAACTTCACAAAGACTGATGAATTTAAAGATTTCTTAGGTGGAAGAAACAAAGGAAAGTATCTGAACAGTTGAGAATAGGTGGTGAAGAAATAGTGACAAATGAGGCTCTCTTAGCTCTACAAACATATGATCCTGAAACTAAGGACATTACTCCTGAAGAAGCTAGAAAATTAGTATTGGAAAGTGGCATGTTGCTTGCTGAAGGCTGGGATTTAGCCTCAGCATTTATAATAGATCAAATAAGAAAGAAACCAAACAAAAAGATGACAACTGAGATCCAAATTGGTGATCTAATCAAGGGATTCAGATATAGTCCAAATTCCCAAGAATTTTCCATGTGGATTCTATGTCCTAAAGACCAGAAGACTCAATTGTTGGATATTGAAGAGAGCATGGTGGGGAACCAAATGGTATGGTTAGTACAGAACATAGGTGATCTAGAGATTTCCCAAATAATGACACACTGGGAACACTTGAATGGAGATAAGATAAAGCAATTGTCTGAGAAATGTGGTGTCTTGATAGAGGAGGCTAGTGCTTTGGCAAAGGATAGAGAATTATGCCAAATCAAGATTTATGAACAAGATAAGGTAATTACTGAACTGACCAAACAATTTCTAGAAAATCCAGAAGTTGTATATGTACCCTTAGAGCAACCTCCACATATAGAAGAAAAGGTTGAAATAGAGGAAGAAGCAAAAACAAAGGATATGGCTAAAAGTGATAATAAGGTTGCTATAAATGCATTGATGAATATACTTCAGCATAGGATTGATATCCTAAAAGATAAAATAGATATAATCCTAAATGCTTATAATAAGTTACCCATTTTGTATGCTAAAGTGACAGTGTATATCTCTACTTTAAACCCTTATTTTGTAACATGGTCTTCCAGGATACAAATATTTGAGAGGTTGGCTTCTTTATAGCCACATAGGCTAGATCTACCAAAGATTGTGAAAGAGGTAGAGGATGAAATCAAGAAAATAAATGTGACTTTACCTTTCTTCAAAGGTAAATGAAATCAGATAGAGGCAAAGATGAGCCTATTTGGACCGAGCTTCAATAGATTTATTCCTCTACTTAAGGGAGAAGATGATCAGATTATGACCTTGGAGGCTTGGAAAAGTGAATTTGATAGCAGATTGCCTAGTAAAGAGGCATTTATCATAGATTCTGATCTTGATATGGAAGGTTTCAATAAGATTTTGGATGAGGATTTTAAAGCAAAGACTGACATCAATAAATTCTTAGTAGATGTCAAAGGCATAACTGATTTCAGATGGGAAAGATAGAAAGCACAACTACAGAGTATCCAGGACTTCGATTGGCCTGCAGAGGAGGATGTGATAACATGGGATTTGAAGACAAAACTGAAGAAAAATAAGGCTGCTAAAATAGAAAAAGATGTCCTAGATGAAGAATAAAAATAAATACATGGCACCTGATCATTGAGCATAGGGAGGTTAGTAACCACAAAGGAAAAGTGTAGGTTAGCCTGAAATGGTGGTCACTTGGTCTCAATACAAATATCAGATACTATCCTGAACACAATTAGACAAAGGTGCCGAAATTCATGTGAAGACAAAAGAAGATCATATTTCATCCTTTATTCTTGTCTTCCCACCGCTTGAAAATTCTTGTTTTTTATGTTTTCTATTCTTTTTTAGGGTTAGGTTTCTTAAACCATCTAAATCTTGTTGCATCCTTTCCTTAAGGATTCTAAGATGGTTTAAGACCTATATATATATCAAATTGTAATATTTTTGAAGAGAGATGAAATATATTGGCAAGCCAGACTTCTAAATTTCAGTCTGTGTTCTTTAAGCTCTTAGCCCTGATATGCACTGAAGCAGAAATTTATCAATAAAATATAGTACAACTTTATTCTATATTGTTATTGTCTCTTTACTTATTGTGTGTACTCTTTTATATTTAATTTGTAAGGCATGTTAAACATATTCTCTATAAGGTAGTTATTTAATTATTTACAAGTTTCTTCTAAGGGAAAAATTAAACTTTGTGAGTAGTTTCAGAGAGTACAACAGTAATTGAGGATTTGATATAACATTGTGGGAGTGACAGGGTAATTTGTAAGGCACTTTACTTGAGTTGTATGTAGGTTGTAAGGCATCCTATAGTATTCTTATTTTTTTATCTCTGTGGATTTATATCTTTTGACTCTATAGCCCAAGGATAGGCACTGGTCTAGAACTTGGTTGGTGATCCATCATCATCCAAATATTTAAAACTATTCAAAATCAATTGCATTTACACAAAGAACATATAGTTAAAATCAATTGTACTCATATAGTTTACTATTTGAGTTTGTTGATTTCTTAAAGAGAAAATCAAATAGGTTATTCCTCCTAGATTCATAAGAATTATAAAAGGAAAGAAGGATGAAATTTCTTATCATGTTGCAGTCTATCATCATCAAGATAATGGTTTGGATTGTTAAACTTATCCTTAGAGTAATCATTGTTTTCTACATAGTTATATATTTATCCATATAAGAATAGACCATTTAGCACATAAGCAAAATCCACTCTAAAGATATTGTCAAGTCAGTAATCAATCATAGGTAAAACCTACCTGAGTCATTGGATCTCAAAAAAGGAGGTGATAATAGGTATCCCTAGTGTTATCAAAATACCTCATCAATTAGTTTTTTCTCTTGCTTGAGTCAGAGTTTTAAAGGCATTGGGGGTGATAGAGTTATCCAAGTATTCAAGCATTTTAGAGGCCCTACAAGAAAAAACCCTAACAATTCCTATTGCGATCGAGGAATTTGGTGAGTTAATGCCCTTTTGATGGAGCAAAGATGGACCACAAATATAGTTCATGCCATTGGGTTAATCACTCCATTTGGTCTTTCTACAGTTATTGCAAAATGATTACATTCAATTATGTGAGATCTATGATCCTCTAGCAATGAAACCCCCTTGGTGGGATGACAACAAATATTGTGATTATCATCGGACAAAGGGACACAGAACCAATTCCTGCTACCAATTAAAACATAAAGTCCAAGACCTTATTGATCAAGGTGTGATCGAAGTTGAACCCATGGTGGGATTTTCCAATACTGACCATACTATTTTCACAAACCCCTTGGTTGATCATGAAAAGGGGAATGCCTCTACATCGAATTCAAATTCCAATAACAATGTTAATTACACTCAGACTGGCCATGACTATACCATCAATTATTTCTCTGAGGTTGATTCATGTGTGTCCACTCTGACCTTCTAAGATAGTAACCCTTAATGCATAGTCGCTACCCGTCGTACCAAGATTACTATTCCTGGCACACCATCCGAACCAAAGGTGCCTTTATATTACAACCTTGTTGACCAGTTGGGTAAGACCCCTGCCTTGATATCAATCCTTGATTTTCTGCACACATCCCCCCAACACAAGGAAGTCCTTGAAAAAGCATTGAAAGAGTCCATTGTTCCTACCAACATTAACACTAACCGGTTTCAGGCCATGATGGGTCACTTCTTTGCATCCCAGCATGTCACTTTTTCAAAAGATGATGTTCCACATGACCGGCTTGGCCATAATGACCCTCTCCATCTTGAAGTCTTTGTCCATAATGCCAAAGTCTAGCGAGTCATGATAGACAGTGGAGCGAGACTTAACATCTGCACTTTGAAGGTCATTCTTGATCTTGGTTACAAAGAGAGTGACATTGATCCTTCTAGGAGAATCACAATAAAGGCCTATGATGATGCTAAATGTCCCTCTAAGGGAGTCATCATACTACCCATCAGAGTTGGTCCAGTTACTGAAAACACATTGCTACAAGTCCTAGATCTAGAACTTCCCAATAACATGATCTTAGGATGCCCATGGATCCATGACATGAACGTGGTTCCCTCTATGTACCATCAGTGTCTGAATTTCTCTTACAATGGAGTTGAAATCACCATCCTAGGTGATCCTAACCCTTTCCAATTTTGTTCCAATCTGAGAGAAGGGCCCGCACAACAAGTGCCTACCAACAGCGAAGCCACTCCATCCAATTCCTCCAAATATGTTGATGTAGACACCCTTGAGAAAATGGTCAAAGGAATGATGAAGATTGAAGATAAAGGGTGTGGAGAGTATACCATGGCACAAGCTTTTCATATTGGTAAGCTTCCTCTCTCCCTGAATTATTATGGAAAACCAAAGTTATTGCAAGAACAACCACCCAAGACTACCATGAAGGTTATGCCTTCACCTAGATTTAATCTGTGGGGAGGTTTGCACAAAGAAAATGTATATGACAATGCATCCAGATGGATTTTAACAAACCAATAGAAACAAGAATAGGAGCCCACTGAGATACCCATTGAAAGATACAAGCCTGGGTTCACACTCATTAAAAAAAAAAGATACGATGGCCACAGTGGTCTTGGAGTACACAAACAAGAAATTGTTGAACCAATTTTTGCAAAGGGCCATCCCCTTCATCTGGGCATTGGATTCAAAACTTTATGAATTGGCTCTTCGAATGCCAAAATGGCCTCATGTGAAAATGTGGAGGTTTCAAACGATGAAAAGGCATCAGAGGATCCCCAATATTGTGAGTACACTAATAATTCAAATGAATGGGAATGGACATCCTATTCCTCTAGTTCTTATGAGCTTGACCATTTCTTCCCTAACCCTGCAAACCTACCTACAATAGACAAACATGTTAACGCCATTCCCCCTCTGGTAACCAATCCTGATCCATTGTCTAGAATTTTCTGGGATCCCAGTCCTTAACCTTTAGTACATGAAGTCTCTAACTTTGAAGACACTGATATTTACATCTTTGCCTTTACCTATGGCCTTGAAAACATCTAAATCACTAATGATGACATCCTCCTAGTCTACCCCGATCTTATTGATTGGGATGAGCAATGATCACCGAGCTTGGATTGCTTCAAAAATGATGAAGCAATAGTGGAATTATTTGAGCTCTGAGAGGGCATGCCATCTGGTGACCACAACAAAGGGTTCTCCATTGACCTTGTTTCTACTACATTTCTTGGGGAGTCAACTCCATCTTCCAGTCGCAAAATTGAAAATGATAAAATCAAAAAGGAAAAAAATAAAAAGAATAGGTCCTCTAGTGAAAACCAAAAGGTGCCAGTTGACGATGAAAAAGTAAAAACAAAGGACGTATCTGAAGGTGAAAACCTCTATGAGGCGCCCGATGATGGAAGATTGAACATACCCCCTCCAAAGGAGAAGTCTACATTGCTCATTGAAATGACCAAAGAAATTAACTTGGGCACACCAAACAACCCCAAGATCATACACTTTGTGACATCACTCTCGCCAGAAGAAAAGGATGAATTTTTCAGATTCTTCCTTGAGTGCCAGATCAATTTTGCCTAGTCCTATGCTGACATGCCTGGCCTAGACCCTGAGTTATTTCTTCACCACCTCCCTCTGAAGCCAGGTGTGAAGCTAGTAAAATAGAAGCTAAGAAAAATGCATCCCCAAATAGCTCTACTGGTAAAAGAAGAATTGAAGAAGCTATTGGATGCAGGATTTATCAGACTTATAGATTACGCAGACTAGATCTCCAATCTGGTTCCTATTAGCAAGCACACTGGGGGCATACGGATATGCACTGATTTCAGTGATCTAAATAAGGCATGCCCTAAAGAGGATTTTCCTCTGCCCAACATCATCACAATTGTTGACATGACTACAGGTTACGAGATGTTGTCATTGATGGATGGCTTTTATGGCTACAAACAAATTCGGATTGCTCCTGAAGATCAAGCCAAGATAAATTTCACGTATCCTTGGGGAACCTATTGTTGGAATGTCATGCCCTTCAGCCTCAAGAATGCCGAAAAATTATCAATGAGCAATGACCACAATCTTTCATGACTTCATGCACATCTTGATGGAAGATTATGTTGATGACCTCCTCTACAAATCTACAACCAGGAAAGATCATTTGAGTATTCTGGACAAAATATTTGAAAGAATGGAAGGGTACAAGCTTCGCTTAAACCCCAAAAAGTATGTTTTTGGAGTTGTTTCTGGAAAAATCCTAGGCTATATCATCTCTCAATGAGGTATTGAAGTGGACCCAGAAAAAGGTTCAAGCTATTTTAGAAATGCCTCTGCCAAACACTCTATGGAAGTTGAGAAGTATACAAGGAAAAATACAGTTTATCCGCCAGTTTATTGCACAAATCATAGATAAATGCATGTCATTTCAAAATCTACTACATAAAGGTGTGACTTTCTATTGGTATGAAAAATGTGAGCACTCATTCCAACAACTAAAATATTATCTATTGCATCCACCAATCTTGATGCCTCCCATTCTAGGAAAGCCATTTATCTTGTACATTTCTACCATAGAAACTACATTGGGTGCTCTTCTTGCAAAACATGATGAACAAGGATGAGAAAGAGCAATTTATTACATCATTAGAACTCTGGTTGGATATGAATTAAACTACTCACTCATTGAACAAGCCTATCTTGCTATGGTTTTTGCCACACAGAAGTTAAGACATTACATGCTACACCAAAAAACCATTCTTGTGTCTCAGATTGATCCATTGAAGTATCTCTTAGGAAAAGAAGCTCTCACAGGTCACCTAGCCAAATGGGTCATGCTCCTGAGTGAGTTTGACATAGAGTATGTAGATAGAAAATAAATAAAAGGCCAGGTGATAGCAGATCATCTTGCACAGGCACCAGTTCCTAATGATCACCCGTTGCATTCAAAATTTTGAGATGAGTCCATTTTTGCCTTCACTGAATCTAATGAATGCCAACTCTACTTTTATGGCTCACATACTAGGCATGGCTCGGGGGCATGCATCATGTTTTTCACCCTGCAAGGCGATGTCATACCAAAATCTTACAGAATCGCATTTGCATGCACCAACAACATCGCCGAATATGAATCACTTGTCACTGGACTCAAAATTTCTATTCAATGGAAAATCCAACACCTCAAGGTGTATGGTGATTCTCAATTAGTCATTCACCAAGTCACTGATGACTATGAAACTAAGGATGAAAAGCTAGTACCTTACAAACAGATTGCTGACTTTCTCAAGGAGCAATTTGTCACAATCAATTTCCACCAACTTCCACAGGTACATAATAAACAAGAAGATGCTATGGCCACTATTGCATCTATGATCGACATGTTAAATAATGAAGAGAGATGTGAATTTCTTGTTGAGAAGCTAAAGCTTCCAGCATTCAACATTCCGCAATCTAAGCTTGTTTATGATATTGTTGGTCTCGATTCCCCTTAGTATCAAGATGTCTATAATTACCTACACACCTAGATATTACCCCTGCCTTATCCCAGAACAAGCATCGATCTCTTGTCCATCAAGCCTCCCATTATGTCATCATTGGTGATACCCTTTATAGGAGAACCTATGACTAAACCCTCCTCAAATGCCTTTATTTGCGAGAGGCTGACACTGCCTTACATGAGGTTCATGATGGTATTTGTGGTGGAAATTTCAATGGTTTGAGTCTTTCCAAGAAGTTGGTTTAAGTAGGATATCACTGGCCCACCATGGAGCAAGATGCTCATAAATTAGCTAAGAAATGTTACAAGTGCCAGATTTATGGTAATTTGATTCATGCTCTGGCATAGGATCTATAGCCAGTGGTTTCTCCATGGCCCTTTTCTCAATGGGAATTTGACCTTGTAGGAAAGATCACACCCCTATCTTTTGATGGTCATAAGTATATCATCATGGCCACTGAGTACTTTACCAAATGGGTGGAAGTTATCCCCGTGACATACATCACAGAAAAAAAAGTTTCCAGATTCATCTCGAATTATATTATTACAGCTTTGTGAGAAATTCAAAATCCATCATGGATTTTCTAGCATTTACTACCCGCAAGGCAACTGGAAAGCAGAGGCATCTAACAAAACCATCATTAAGATCTTGCAAAAGATTGTCAATGATGTTGGCCATGATTAACACTTACAACTCAACCTAGCTCTGTGGGCCTACAAGACCAGCATTCACACCCCCACTGGTGCTACTCCATACTCTCTAGTTTATGGCGCTAAAGCTATATTAGCCCTCGAGGTTGAAATTCCTTCATTGAGAGTATCCTTACAAGGCATTGTTGATGATGAGAAATACAGAGTTTCCAGATTGCATGAGCTCAAAATGCTTGATGAGTGGAGACAAACCGCCTTGGTACACTTGCAAGCCTATCAAAACCGTCTAAAATGGAGTTACAATAAGAAAGTCTGAGCTCACCATTTTGAGATCAGAGACTTGGTTCTAAAAATGAATTACAAAACCCAGCCACACAGAGAGAAGGCTAAAAAATTTGAACCAAATTGGGATGGCCCTTACATAGCCACAACATCATATAGGTTTGGAGTGTATCAACTTGCAACACCAGAGGGAGAACCATTTCTAGAGGCACTGAACAACATGCACCTTCGTAATTATTATGCTTGATCCTGAAAAAAGTACAAAAAAAATTGCAAAAAGTTCGTAAAAAAAGTACAAAAAAAATTGCAAAAATTTCTGAAAAAATATCAAAAAATAAAAAAAGAGAAAAAATAAAAAAGAGCAAAAAATGGTTGCCTTGATGAAAACCTGGTAAACAGGCATCTTGGCACACAAAAATAGAAATCAAGCGAAAAATCCCATCCACAAGTGAAAACCTTGCAAACAAGCACTTTGGGCAAGTACCATGGTGAAAACCTGGCAAATAGGCACCACACGTAGTAAGTTGTTGCTCCATTGTCTATTATGGTTCCACCTAGTATCCTGATGTCCTTTCCTAATCACATCTTTTTATTTGCATCAACCCTAGTGCCCCTTTATGGCCTATAACTGGTCAATCCTCTTTGTCTTACCCTTGGTATACCCAGTCTATCTGTCCTTTTGGCCTCTATACATAGTCTCTTTGTTGTCTGGGGGCAAATTCCTGACACTGAGCGTCTTTGAATTTGAGTTCAAACTAGGGGAAAGACCTTGAATGTGGTTTACCCATGAGATTCCTTGACTATCCACTTGAAGATAACACATTGTAAATATCTTAATGACCTGAAAAAATCCTAAAAATCCAAATAAGAAAAAATTCCAAAAAAATCAAATAATGTCCTGAAAAAAAATTGCGAAAAATTCAAATTTGATGCTGAAAAAATCCTAAAAATCTTTAAAAGTCCTGAAAAAAGATCATCACAAAAACATCCAAATATATCAAAAATCCTATAAATTGCAAAATCTCTTCAAAAATTTACAATAAATTTGTACATACTTGTCTTCTTTTTGTGAATCAAACATCATGTTTACCGACGTCAGTGGCAGAATCATCAATCTGTGCTTAACAAAATCATATGTGATTTGAATCATTTTGACTCAATATTCAATCTAGTTGGACCTGTTCAATCTTTTGACCTTTTCTATCTATCAAACTGTTCAAGCTATCAATCAATTCTCAAATCAATCAATTTGCAAATCTAAGCTACCAATCAACAAACATTTTTATCAAGTAACAAAAGATCTGAATAGTTGTTGGCTCAAATTGTTTCAGTGAGTATTTTTTATTTTATCTTTTGCTCATGTTCCTATGCTACTCAATGATATTATTTGATCTTATGAGATTAATTAGGATGGTTCATGACCAGTTCATTTTTCTTTATCTTTTTTCTGCCTATTTGATGATCTCATGAAATTCTGGGGCATGTCTGCTACATGCTTTCGGGATAGAGAAGATCATCCTTTGTTTGCATCATTTTTGTTTACGTAAAAAGGATGAATTTTGCACTCTGGCTTTTGTACCATGATGTGCCACATCCACTTTTGAAATATCAAAATAAGCTCTTATCATAAAATTGCACTTTGAAATCCAACATCTTTCTACTAACATCTCTTCATCTAATTTCTGCTTTCTGCTAACAATTCTTCAGTCAGTCCTCGCATTTGCCTTGGTCTAGTAATTTGGTATATCAAAAACTAGTGCATCCTACATACATGCATTCATAAACTTGAAAAACAACAAAAAAACATGTGCATTTTTGCATTCATTCATTTATACATGAGAAAAATTTCAAACATACATTTGCATTTTGCATTCATACATTTCAAATGGAAAAAGACAAAAATAATTACTGCATCCATAACAAAGGCAATGCATTGCAATACATTATCATCCTCATATAATAGGAAAGTAAAGCATATACATAAGCATCCATCATGTGCATCATAAATAGTTGCATATCATATATATGTATGTCTCAAAAATGTATCAGAGTACAAAAATCAAGGTGTCTGTATACACTAAGGCCTGTAGGCTCATAACATATCACATGTCCATCAAAAATGTCCCTTAGCTAGAGAGACCTCCTATCAACCCCTGCTCTCTCAGTCCTCCTAATCCTTGTCCTATCTGGACAATGAGGCTCCCCCTGTCTGTCCTGATCTAGGTGGCCCCCTCGGTCCCAAGACTTCCCCTCTACTCTATGTACTATAGGAATGTGACATGTTGGATGAGGCTTTGTAACTTGGTACCCTCTGCTCTCGTGGCACCTCTATCCTGTACATATCCTTCCAATATTATGACTCTTCTCAGGCATCCCCTAGTATCTTGACAACCCTATGTATGCTATAATCACTGATTGTACTGATAAACTATCATGACTCCTCAGATCTGTGTGCCCTGGCCATAGCTGTATCTCGAGAGGTGAGAAATATGTCCCTCTTTGTTGTCAACCTGTCAATCTATATTGTGAGCAATGATCACTCGGAAATCCATGATGCATGTTCTGCAGTCCATGATGAATGATCTCTAGTCCATGATGCATGCTCTGTAGCCCATGCATCTCTATCTATATCTCTATCCAATGCCAATTGGTCTATCTGGCTCGTAAGCTCTACGATGTGCTATCTCTAATCCTTGAACCAATCATCAAGACCCTATGGTGGCTCATACCTATCCTCATCCATCTGCATTGGCATATCACCGAGATCCATGTCATCATCATCCTCCTCCTCCTCATCATCATCATTATCCTCCTCTTAATCCTCCTCCTCATCCCCCTCATCCTCATCCTCCTCCTCGGTGCTCTCATCTCTGGGCACCTACACTTTTGGTATCACCACATCTGGATTTGTCAGAGGAGTCGACATGTACAAAGAAAACCATCTATCATACTCATCTGTGGTCCCTACGTATGTAAAATCTGCTCCTGCTCCCCATGGTTTGGGTTGTAACTACTGAAACTTTGCATATGCCACCTAAGGCTTGAGTGTTGCACCCCATGTCTTGGTCTCAGCCCTTGACTGAGCAAACAAAGATGTACCTTTTAGTACTCCCTATATCTCTCCAAACTACCACCAAACTCATTTTGGAAGCTGCATCTCAATAACTGTGTGACCCATGAAGAACCTCCCAATGAGGTATCTCTCATGTCTACAGTATGGTAGTTGCTCCATATCATCTTCACATCAAGGGAATTCTCTGTATGGATGCCAGGTAAAGTCTCTGAGAAGATCTATCTCTTGATGAAAATGTAATGTATATCCTAGTGGCCCATGTGCTAGTGCCCCTCGATAGTAGTAAACATATGGAATCTTTGAAAAAAACACTCTTTGAGCAATGGGCTAGAACATAGCTATGTGCTCATATGCCCACACTTGAAGCAATGTGATCCCACTACTAATCGATAGTCCCCCTCTATAAGCCAACTGATGGAGCTAGTAATATGTCATTACTCGTATGCATGGCCCCCATGCGAATACTGTACCCTCCATGATCATCTACTTGAGGAACCTCCCATATCCAATAGGGAATCCATGGCCTCATCTATTAGGTACTAAGAGACATGTGATAACTCCACAGATAACAGTAATCAAACTATCATGCTACCTAGCCACTGTCTCCCATCGGATCTCATAGTAATGAATGTCTAGATCCTCATCATCACTCTCAAATAGATGGTGCAATGCTAACCTCCCTATAGTAGGGTCATACTCTACTAGCTCACCATGTATCATAATCCTAAGGATGCACCATACATCCTCCAAAGTCACTGTCACCTCCCCTATTGGCAGGTGGAAGGAACTAGTCTTCGAGTGCCACCGCTCGGCCAATACTGTGATCAATCCCTAGTTTTCCCTAATCTCAGGAATGTACATAATGTAATACAATCCTAGAGAGGATAATATCTACCTCTCATGACGACTCAACTGATGATTGATATCCAAGCACGCCGATCTGCTCTCCTGTGTCTACGGAACTGGCAGCTCCTCCAGTGATCACCATGCAACTTTGGTCAGCTTTCTATTCTTTCTATTTCTTGTTGACTACCCTAGGACCTTTTTTGACCTACTTTCACCTAATTTCTACCTTTTCCTAGGGTTTTGACTAGTTTAGGGAAGTTTAGGGTGGTTTAGGAACCCCTGTACCCTTTTTTGAGGCCTTTCTGACCACCTACGCAGAACGGCCTCCCACCTGCGTTGGCTGTGTAGGTGGTAGGTGGTCATCCCACCTGCACTACCTGCATAGGTGGGAATGTGACCTATGCAAGTGGGCACATGACCTGTGTAGGTGGTACGTGTGGACCGCTGTAGGGCCCCGTTTAACCCCTAAAATTACCTAGAAATGCATGAAAAAGTTGAAAACCACTACGAGGCTCTGATGTACTCACCTTGGGTCCTGCATCGGTTGGCTGTCGATAGCTATGAACTCATTCCCCACGTTGATTCTCCATTGGCACTTGATCCATCTTCCTTGCTCCAGATCTCAATTCTTCCAAACGAGAGAGTGAAAATGAGCTCTAAAACCCCTTCCAAGCCCTTTTATAGGCTCTTGGTTGCCTAGGTGGACATGCAACCCTTGCATTTTGTATTGGTCGTGATGCTTTTGACACTCATAACCTCATATCTTTTGCGTTTAACCTCTGATTTTTGATTCAATTGTTGTTGTGGATCCCTCTCGGCATTGTCAACAAATTGACCTATCATTTACATTTTTTGGATGATTTCTCAAGGGGCCACCTATGTATCCCATTATCACTAGGGCATGTTTTAATGCTATTTTCTTCAAGATTCTTTGACACAACGCTCATAATTGCATTGTATCAAAGAGGGGCAAAATGTAGACACCTAAAAATGGTTTGAGCCTACTGGTCTATGTGTTTTAACATTTTTATCATTACAATTGAAATGTTGTTTTGTGACCTAATTATTCCTCTATGTGGCACATATGTTCTTTATTGTATGTTGACATTGTCTCTCATCAATGATTGAATATTACAAAATTACTAACAATTCTACTTTCTCTACCAAATCAATCATTTTCCAAATCATTTCCGATCAACCCTAAACCAATCCTATTCGATCCTAGTCGATCCTAAACCAATCCTATTCAATCCTAAATCATTTCAAATCTATCCTATTCTATTCTTGGTCACTTGCAGAATTGTTTGGACCCATTCCGACCATTCTTGGGCATTATCCAAGATCATTGATGCCTAATTTACCCAATTTCAAACCAATTGATCAAACCCTATTTCAATTTGATCAATCTTGTCATCATTTTAGGAGCATTTTCCAAGTTCATTGATGCTTTGTATCCCTTAATCATCCATTTGATAACATTGTCAAAGATCATCAGTGTTATCGCTATCAATCTATCAATATCAATTTAATAGTGTTGTTCATTATTGTCAATACTATTTCATATTATCATTTCAGGAACATTGTCAAAGATCATCGATTTTTCCCCATTTCAATTCCAATCTTACGATGCCATCAAAGCTCATTGGCACTTTTGAACCATTTCCAATCATCATTACACGGGTGCATTTTCAAATCTCATCGATGCCTTGTGATTTCCTAAACTATTTTGGAACCCTTGGAATTGATCCTAAACCTTATCAATATTATCAAAATCATTTCAATTCAACATCAACATCTTCAATTCGACCTATAATCTACTAATTTCCCACTTTGGATGAATAACACATAGTTTATCCTAAGTCCTAATTGAATAAATAAATAAACTTTATTTATTCCCCCTTTCCCTAAGTCTCCAACAATTAATTAATTTTTATTAATTAATTAGCTAATTTCAATTTATGAGATTTTTATAATTTCATAAATCTAATTTGGATTTGTGAGGAATATTGATTTATTAATTTAATTAATATCCTCCTAATCTCACCAAATTTCCATATCCCTTAATTGAGGATTCACATCCCTATTAAGGTGCTTCTTCAATATCTTCAATATCCTCCAATATCTTCTTATTTCATCTACACCATTTCAAGCTTCCAAGAATCTCACCAACCAAGATCTGCATTTATGCATTGATTTTGTGCAATCTCACCAAATTGTATCTCATTTTCTATAAAATGGATGCATTTTTATCATTCAATGTTGAACCACAAGATTTTTGAGAACCTCAAGAATCGCAAATCTTCTAGTACTCTCATTAGCAACCTTGGCTTCTTGTGCAAAGTGTGTGTGCAAAGAGAAACATTAATCTTATTATGGAGAATAAAGATGGGCATTAGAACTACATTTGAAGGGAGTTTGTTTGTGTTATTTTGCATATGTTTCAACTCTTGTTTCAAATGGTTTTAATGTTAGATTAGTTAGGGTAGCATATTTTTTAGGGTTTGTGGTTACCTAGATATGCTTTCTAGTCCCTTTTCTAGTCTTACAGAACCAGTCACCATTAAACAATAAAGTTTGGAAACATTTAATTATTACATGAAACAAAAGTTCAACGCAAATTTTTTATATTACATTAGGAAAAATTTCATTACAAATTTACAATTGAATGATGTCCATAGGCCATATCTATTAACGGTTCTTATAATCAAAACAAAAAAGAAAAGAACTTCAAATTTCTTAAAACATTTTCATATTTTTCATAGGGATAGGGATAGAGGGAGACATAGTCAGGGACTATCCGGCTTAGTCTCCCTTCCTTCTGTGTGGAACTTTGAAGAGGGGATAATCTCGGATAATTATTCTTGCCATCGGTAGTCCTCAATTTCCTCCAGTAGGTGCCACTTCCAGAGGAAATCCCTCCCAATCTGTGCCCACTTTTGATGACGCGTGAGTTTCTCAACATCAAGGTTTAGTAGAAATGGTTGCCTAGGCACATTTTCTCCTGGTTGTAGAATCCTAGGAAAATCATTTGCCCAAGGAATTACAAACATAAGATTATAAACATATCGTGTATCTTATAAACATAAGCTTCAATGTTGTAATAGATCTAACTAGTGACCGCATCCATGATAAGCAATAAGATAAAATGATGACACGGAGATTTGATAACCCAGAAACCCTTGAAGGTAAAACTGGGTTGGGGATGACACCCACACATATTCACTACTAGAGTAACAAAGTGTGCCTAATAGAGCTACAAAATTTTGATCACTTATGATGATCTACCCTGTGAGGGGTCTTCCCTATTAAAGGCTTACAGACTATTAGGTCTACCTTTATTAAAGGATTTAAAAATTATAGCTAAGTAAGAACTATATTAGGATATTTACAAAGGTCTGTTAGGACCACTCTATTAAGAGATTTTCCCTGATTCACTTGCTAAAATGTATCAGTACATGATCCTTCAGTTTTCACTTCAAATCTTGATTATAGATATCCCCTTTCCAATTCTTATCTGATCTTTAATTCTGATAACTCTATTTAGTCCTTCACTTCTCTGTTCAGTCACTTTATCTGATCTATGCACCTTTGGCATATATGTGATCTCTACTCCATACTTATTTTTGTTAGGGATTTGAGGCTTCCTTAAATAGAAAATAGATGAAGCTTCTAGATCAAGGTCAACGATCTAGATTCATCTCTTTTGCCACTTAAGCATTCCATTTTTCTAATTGGTTGCTTGGCTTGCATAGGGATCAATGCTCTATTAGATCACATAATTAACTCCATTAAATACTTTTAAAATAATTAAATTTTGCATAGAAGTCTGCCAAAATGGGTTACATAAGTGCTTGAGCCATTCCAAACAGATACAAAAACTGCTGCACTTGACATATGAGGTCTCTGGTGCTTGGTCAAAATGGTGTTTAATTGTTGTCTCTTGGCACAACTTTCAACTCAGCAATCAACATGCTCGACACTTGATCTACCCAAAAAATTTAGGAGTACTCGACAATTGTTGACTTGCTCAGCAGTAACTACTGTTCGGTACAAAAATATAAGTCTCATACAATGATCAGCCTTAGTATAATAGCTCAGTTGCAGTGATGACCGACTATCCTTCCTAGATAAATGACTAGGTGTTGGACACTAATATAAAAAATAACATGGAGATCAACCATCTCCCCCTTTTACATTAGTGGCAAAAACAATTTGTCATGACTTTTCAGTACTTTAACAAAAATAGTATTTAAGTACACAGTACTCCCCCTAAGTTTATGACTCGTTATACACAAAATATATATTATATTTACCTACATTTTTCTTCCCCTTATGTCTTTACTTCATTTCCCCCTTGTTTTTGTCACTCTTGGTATCTAGGGTCTAACAATACTTATCCAAAAATTATTTATGGAGTCCAAGGAACATTGTTAAAGCATTGTCCCATCCAGTTCTTATAGACTCCAAAACTTTCAATTTGATCTCTAGCTAGGCAACTAGATCAACCATACTTTCTACAAAAGAGGGTGGATCTATCTTTACTAATTATTTTGCAGATTGCAATTATCTCTTAATAACCTCCAAATCGGGTGTCAACATGGTTTGAATAGAAATCAATTTTCCCTTATTCAGCCATCATTATCCATGAGCTCAGCTAATCTCCCTTGGGAAAAAGTCAATCTAGAAAAATGAAAGGTGCTAGAAATTGCATCCACGCTCAATGAATTTATTGTTGACCTCAAATCTTCTTGTACCTTATCAATAAGCTGGTGATTATCCTTTGTAAAGAATTTGACATTACATAGTTTTTGATTACAGTAAAAAAAGGTTTTGAAGGGACCCCGAAACCCTTTAACAAAGAAGAGGAAGGAAAGGCATTAGAGCCCAGAGAACAACAGGCTGCCCCTAGGAAGGGAGCAGGCTACAAAGGGACAGATCCCAAATTTAGCAATAAGCATAAGCAAGACAAAAAATCAAAAGAAACGCTGGAAGGAAAACAGAGAAAAAAACCGCCAGCACCGAAATCAGAACAGAGTTTTCAGAAAACTCTCAGAATCCTCCAGCTGGGTCTTCATAGTCATCACATTCTCTCTCAGCTTCTGGAGATCCGGATCCTCAACCTTCTACTTCTTGGATCTTGTTCGGGTACCTGGTCCCATCTGCTGGGAAGTAACAGAATGTTCAGCAATGTCTTTGTTACCTTCCAGCCAGTTGCTCAGAGACATCAGATTCTCTAGAGTAGCCCTCATACCAGTATTCACCAGCGTAAGCAAATGTTTCAACATTTCTTCATTCCCGCGAATTTTCTTCTGAATAGGTATCATGGCTAACTCAACAGCTTTTTTGATTTTTTCATCAATTTCAAAGCCATGATCTTGAACAGGAACCTTGATATTATGGGAAAAATCATTTATGAGATTAGTCATAGTTTATTCAATCAAGGAGCTCTTATTTTCCAGCTTAATGCATCTATTCTTAAGTTCAACCAGGTCACTCTGCACCCCTTTATCCAAATTGTAGCTATAGATTGACTTATTTTTTGCAATCTCCAGGGGAGACATAATAATGGTCCTTCTGACCTCAGAGTCCATCCTAAGAATTTGAGAGCCATAATAAGAATTTGACATTACATAGTTGTTTATACAAAGAATAAACATTATTTGCAACTTCTTCCAAAATAATGATTAACTCAGAAATTTCAACTTTCTTTACAACTATTTGTGTGGCAACCTTCTCCAAAATTTTATTGTCAAACTTTCTTGCAGACTATTCCATTAGTTTGACATTTGCCTCAATATCATCAATGTTCACCTTCTTAACAATATCAACCAATTGATCTATTATGGGAGTTTTCTCATCTATATCTTGCAAGTCAAATGCATCAACAAAAATATCCTTTATTTCATGTAATACCTATTTCTATTCATGTTCTCTCCTTTGTTCCTCTTTTTTGCTTTTTATTTTCAGTAGATCTTGCAAGGTTTGCATCTGCTCATAAGTTAAGTTATGAGTGTTCCATTTTGGAAGCACTATAACTTCATCTAGTGTGACTATTGAGCAAGGAGACTTGTCCTTCTTCTTATGTGGATTTTTCTTCTTAGTCTTTGGTGAACTGGTGTTCAGTCTCTTCTCTTCCTGTACTCTACTAGTATCAACAATGGCTAAGACTAACTCCTTCTGAGTACTCATAACCAGCTGATCAGGTGTAACTATAGTCTTTTGTTTAGGAAGTGTAACAATAGGTAGTTGTACAAGTGCCTCAATAGTTTATTTCTTTATAGGCTCTTGTCTTTCCTCGGTTTCTACTGCCTTATTTTCTTGATCTTTTGTGGTTTTATATCCATCTTCTGTAGTCACTTCAGAATTAGTCATGGTAGGGGAATGTGGAATTGAGATTTTTGGCTTATCCTGCTCCTCAACACTTAATCTCTGCATAATCATGAATTGAGATTATGATTGGATTATTACTTGGGAGGTGTACATCTGAAGCTGCCTCGATAGTAGCTAATTCCTTGAATTCTTCCTCAGTTAAGGCATTAATATCAATTGTGTTTCTTAAGGTATATCATCAATAATGAATTCAACCTATTTTTCACTCTCTTCAACTTTCTTCATTTTATCTTCCACATGATGATCTCACTCGGTTATGTCTTCTTTTTATATAGATTTATCTATCTAGATATGCTTGCATCTTGGTTTTTATCCTTGCCCACTATCAGTCCAAAGATTGTCTTCCAAATTCTTTGGCTTTGTTGAACAACTTTTTCAACTTCATTCTTCAATATTGAATATGCCCTCATCTTAGGAATGAACCTATTTCTATAATCTTCCATGAATTTTCTTCTCTATTTATGTGTCAACTTGGGAATTATTTGGGCAAAAGCACCTTCTCTTATCTCTTTCTTGGTCATGATGGAAAACTATCATTTCTCATCAATTTTCTCCAATAGTCCATCAGGAATAGAATTTCCAATTTCCAAAGGTGTCATCTTGAATTTTATCAACATCTCAACCATAGTATCCTCAATCTTTGCCTTGTTAGGTTTACTTAACATTTCATACTTGATGAACTTAAATCCTACTAAACCTACTGAGCTTTTGATGTTTTCACAAATTTCATTCACATTAGTTGGATGCCTATGAGTAGAAATTTTTACTTTACTGACATCATCAGTTGCTTTCATTTCTTCATCATCATCCTCTTTTCCCAATATTAACTTTCTTCTTGGCCTCTTCACAGGATGACTCGACATAGTTTTGGTTTGAACTGGTTTCCTCCTACTAGAGCCTTCTCCTGCATTTTTATTTTATCTCCTGACTGATTTTACAGTTGCAGATGCCCTTGTTCTTGACCTAGTTAAGAAAGGAGGAGTAAGAAACCTCCTTATTCTTTTCTTTATTGTAGGCTCGGAAACTACCAATTCCTTACCCTTCTTTTGTGCTCCTGCATCCTCATCCTCTATATTTTTAGAATCACTTGATTGGTCTTCACCCTAACCTTGTGTGATTTGTAGTGGTGCATTACCTACTACATCTTATACTAGTATTTTCTCCAGTTTTTTCACTAACTTCTTTCTTTTCCTTTCCACAGTTGCAAATTTCAAGTTCATAGTGATCTGATTAATTGCTTCTTTATATCTTGCAAATACCTTATACTTCTTATCAATGTCTTTTGCAATAAGAGTCATAATGGCTATAGATGTCTCATCAACATTTACCTCATAAGGTAATGGCTTCAGCCATGCTACCCTTAGTATAACATCTTGTACATATGTAAAATCAATATCCACAAGAAAATAACCATCTTCATAGTACTGCTCTACCAAAGATATAGGAATTTTGTTCCTTTTTCCTCATTTTCTTCTTAAACTCAACAGAATAGCTTACCATCACATTATTAAATTTATCTCCTAACTAAAGAATAAACTCATTTATCTCTTGTGTAACAGGTCGGTCCTTACTCTGTACTACATTTCCTAAGGAAAAGTATTCTGAACATAAAAGAATATGAACACTATCAAGGATCCAAAATTACACATGGAATCCTTTTCCTTTCTGAAGGATGATAAATTTTCTACCAATTGCATCAACTACAACTCGACAAGGTCATATATATGGTCTTTCTTTACAATCTTCCATGCCTAGTCTACTGCAGCACAGTAGACACTTTCTACTCTGCTTGACTGATAGAATTTTTAAGAAATCACTCTCACTACCAAGTCAATCTCAGGATCAGTGATGGTACATATCATCATTCCTCTCTTGTTCCATACACCCTTCGTGTTTTCTTCAATTTTCTCCTTGTTCTCACATCACATGGTTTGTTTCCCAATTAGAGTAGGGTAACCAATGACTCAATGGATGATTTACTTAGTAATCTTCACTAGCCCATCCTCTAACCAGATTTTCATGTTGTGAACTCTACTAAGAACAATATTCATCCATTCAACTTTAAAGTCCTGAGGAAAATCTAGGGCACAAACTAACCCTTTGTCAACAATGTGCTAGTGTTTATCCTTCAATGCCTCATTCTCACAGAGTTTATTGTAGGCTTCCCTCAGCTGAACATTTTCTAAATCACTCACTTTGCACATATAGCATGCCTTACATCATGTATCATCAAAAATTTGGGTAGAATCGATGACAGGGCTCCAAAAAGATCTTGCTTGACCATGCCTTCAGGAACAACCTAGAAATTTGGTGGTTTGCATGCATTGCTTCTCACTAACTGAACATTCATCAACTCTTTTCCTATCTTCTTCACTCCAGCAGATGAACTAGCGACCATTTTTTTATTAGGGTTCAAAAGATGAAGTTTGTGTAACTTGGTAACCACGGATATTATCACTTCACACTATTCACAAATGACACATAGTTCAATCTCTACAGAATTCGCGCAACTTTACTCTTAGTTGCCTTGATTTTCTTTGCAAACTCTCTGATCACTTGGTGAAATGAAAATGAATGCCAAAAATCCATTATAAATCTTCAAACAACTGATTTAGGTCTAAAATAAATGCTTCATACATAGTGGTTGAAATATAGTTGTCTCAGTCCTTATTCAACAACTCAGCTAATTCACTCCATTCACTCGGTCAAGACATCGCCTCGGTCAATACATACTCAACTCGGCCGCTACAGTCAGCTCAATTGATAGGATAGATAGTCACATACTAAAATACTTGGTTGCTACATAAATATTGATGTTCGACACTCATTGTGCATATAAACTCTTTTCTCGGTTCTTTCCTTAGATCTGACCTAGTGCATCTTAAATTATGCAAATATGGACTTTAGCACAACTAATGTTAGGAACTGGTGTAAAATATAGCTTTTGTAAAATAGTTCCTTACATACCTTCTTTCCTTAAGTCGATGCAGTGTGATCACTTGATCCATTGGATTGGGTGATCTCAGCTTCATTGTTTCCACTGATGCTTTTTTCTTCCTTCTTTCTCTACATATGATTGATCTAGTTCTTTATCTAATCAATGGTAGGTGTTGGCACTCTGGTCCTACAGTCTCTTTGAGTATGACCAATTTTGTGACACCTATGACAAACCAAATTCCTATTCATCCAAATCTTGGATTTACCTCTAAAATGTGTCCTTATACAATTTTCTGCAACATGACCATATTCGCCATAGTAATGACAACTATGCCATGTATTGTAATCCCAATTGTATGTGTTACCTTTCTTAGGTGCATTTCCTTGTTTCTTGGCTGTCCACTTTGGTTTTGTATTGGATCTGCAGTCTTGGGATTTATGGCCAAACTTATGAAAATTGTGACATTGTCCTTGAAATCTGGGTGAAGTAGGTGCAGTGCTAGCCTTTGACCTACAATCTTTTTCCTGATGTCCATGTTTCTTACAGTTAAAACAATATCCATTGAATATTTCCTTAGGATTGGACTTGCCATTTTTTCTTTTGCAAATGTTTGTTGTATGTCATGGTTTCCCACAATGATGACATGTAGGGTTTTTCTTTTTCTTTGCATTCCTTTGTTCTCCACTTTTTGATGTTTCACCTTATTTGGTAGATGATAGGTTTTCAGTAAGGCCAAGTCCAACAGTGTCATTGGTTCTTCTTGATTCTCTAATCAGTTCCTCAAAATATCTTGCAGCCTCATTAGTTCTGTTTATCCTTTCAACGAGTTCTATTTCTACTCTCAACTCATTTCTGAGTTGGTTATTCTCTGATCTCATATTTGTGATTTTCATATATTTTATGGTTACCTCTTGAGTTGCAAGTAACAGTTGATTTACCATGTCCAATTGATTATTTTTGAGCCTCTGTACATCACATGTTCTTTCATCAAGTCTGGTAGCCATTTTTCTTTTGTCTTCTTTTGTCATGGTCTTGTCTTCATCAACTTTCTTTTTCTCATCAATTACCTCACATAGTGTTATAGATTGGGTTTCCTGTTCTCTCTTTAGATTTTTGACCTTTTCATTTAGTGTGTTGTTCTTTTCCAATAGATCTGCTATTGTTGTATCAAATTATTTGGATTTCTCATTCTCAAATAGACCTTCAGTGTCTTCTTCTTGATATGACGTGTCATTCAAATGAATTGCCAATTCTTTCCTTTTGGTTAAGGATTTCTTCAATTCTTCTCTTGATGTCTCAAGATGCTTCTATGCAAGTTGGATGTCAATCTTCTGATTCTCTATGAATTTTCCCAACTTATAAACCTCCATTTCCAAGGTCTAATTCTTAAAGTGGTTAGACTTATTTTAATACAATAAGGCTTTGATACCCATTGTTGGAAGTCTTAGTTGGGAAAGTAAGATACTAAGAGGGGGGGTGAATCATAATCTAAAACTTTTACTCAATTGAAACAAATTGATTCGACATGCATATAATGTATCTTATAAACATAAACTACAATGTTGTAATAGATCTAACTAGTAATAACATCCATGATAAGCAATACAATAAACTCATGACATAAATATTTGATAACCCAGAAACCCCTAAAGGTAAAATTGGGGTGGGGATGACACCCACAAATCTTCACTACTGCAGTAACAAAGTGTTCATGTTAGGGCTACAAAATTTTGATCACTTCTGATGATCTACCCTATGAGGGGTTTGCCCTATTAAAGGCTTATAGACTATTAAATCTACCTTGATTAAAGGATTTAAAACTTATAGCTAAGTAAGAACTTTGTTAGGAGGTTTACAAAGGTCTTCTAGAACCACTCTATTAAGAGATTTACCCTGATTCACTTGGTAAAATGTATCACTGCATGATCCTTCAATTCTCAATTCAAATGTTGATTACAGATCTCCTCTTTCCAATTCTTATCTGATCTCTGAATCTAATAACTCTTTTTTATCCTTCACTACTCTATTGAGTCACTCCGTTTGATCTATGCCCCTTCAACATACACACGATCTCTTCTCATTCATACTTCTTTTCATTAGTTATTTGAGGCTTCCTTAAATAGAAAAAAAATGAAGCTTCTAGATCAAGATAAACGATCTAGATTCATCTCTTTTTCCTCTTAAGAATTCCATTTTTTTGATTGGTTGCTTGGCTTGCATAGGGATCAATGCTTTGTTAGATCACGTAATTAACTCCATTAAATACCTTGAAAATAATTATATTTCACACAGAAGTTGGCCAAAATGGTTTACATAAGTGTTTGAGCCATTCCAAAGACATATACAAAAACTACTTCACTTGGCATATGAGGTCTATGGTGCTTGGTCAAAACAGTGTTCACATGTTGTCGCTCAGAAAAACTCTCAACTCGACAATCAACATGCTTGACATTTGATCTGTTGGCAACTATAGGGGTACTCGGAAATTGTTGACTTTCTTGGCAGTAACTACTTCTCGGTACAAAAATACAAGTCTTGTACAATGCTTGGCCTTAGTAGAATAGCTCGGTCACAGTGATGACCGACTGTCCTACCTAGATAAATGACAAAGTGTTGGACACTAATAGGCAACATAACTTGGAGATCAACAATTAAGAGGTATTATCATACTGATGTGGTGCGATGAAACTGATATGGCCCTAGATATTCAAGTGAATTGATATGAAGTGATGAAATCACTTGCAGGAATCCTGATTTGATATGGAGCTCTTATGCCCCTAGAGATTAAACTTGTTGATTTGAATCAAATTATTGATGTATTGATGCTGCCCCTCATGATCAAAATTGAAATGAGGTTAGGGTTACGAGCACGATTGTGATGGGTTTAGAAGCATCAAATGGTCTGAATAGATGCATAAAAATTAGATTTGAGTTTGGTTGACTAAGAGTTGACTTGGGTTGACTAAGGTTGACTTTATTGGGTTGAAGTAGAGAGTGCTTTATTTAGTCGATTAGGAATTATATTAAGGAGGAATCATGCGAGGCAAGTGTCAACGATCAAATGCATTTGAGTAACAGGTTAATCTATAGTTTTAACCAGCAAAATGCTGTCAGATTTCAATTTTGATCCCAAATATGGATTCAAGACTGTCCAATTAGCTAAGGGTGCAATTTTCATGCTCATCAGAGAAATTTTGAAAATTAGGTCAAAACCTATATAAGGGCCAAAAGGGTCATTTTAAAATCATTTTCACCTCCTCGGATCAAAATTCAAAAACCTTCTCTGAGAAAAAATGTTGGTCCCTATGATAAATCATCGATTTGAGCACATGTAGAGGCACAACCGACTTTAGGATTACCTACCTCCAGTGAGTAATAAAAAAACTACCTCTTTAATTCCAATTTTGCATGTTTTTAGTAAAATTTTTTGTATGTTTTTAATCATTTTTCAACCATAGAATTGGTTTTTTGTACGGGCTAGTGAGAGGGCTCATACGAAAAAAATACCAGAAATTAGTTTTTCATATAGGTACATATGTTTTTTCATCTAGGAGGGACCCATGACTCATACAAGAACCTTATGAGATATGTGTTTTGTCGCATGCAAATATTAGTTTTGTTGTATCAGGCTATTTTTTCATACTAGCCTTAATCATGACTCATACGAGTCTTCATGCCAGTGTTCCTTTATTTTAGTTTATTCATATGGTAAATAGAAAGCTTTTTCCAGGACTTTAACATAAAATTTCATCTATTTGGCTGATAAATTTAGATTCCAGGGCATATTTTTAGCTTGTCTTACTGTTGTGATTCATGTAATCATCATTTTTAGCTTGATTTGCTCAATTACCTATAGTTTTACGTTATTTTGCACACACAATTACCAAATATTTAATTCATATCCACTTATCATCTAACCATTCGGTTAGTGAGGAACCTCTCAGATGCATAAAGGGGTCATCTTAGTGAGTGTAGATTTGGTTGGCTACTTTAGATGCAAGATATATGTGTCAACCATGAATTTCTCATAGCCTCGGTAGAGTGTTTTGATAGTGAGAAAAATACATTTGATTTTCTTACTAGGGAGATGACCATTAATTCTAAGGATATATACAAGATTCTTCTGATCCCATTTACTGGAGAGCATGTAGAGTATGACATAGCTCGGCGACTTGGAATTCAGGCCCTCATCCGAGTTTTCCATGATCATACTATTTTGGATTGGGTGATCTCCTGGGATGACATGGTGATCTATTATGCTGTACAATATCCTCTTACTTGTGTAATGGTGGGATTCATCAGGTGTTTCATCATGGCAGAGAAGACTCAGCAGGGATACCTTTGTGGTTGGGGTCGGTTCTAGAGGTACTTGTGGCCAGGCGAGAGTAGTTAGGCTAGGGTCAGTGCATCCTTACACATATGTACCATGAGATGCATGAGGTTTTCTTTTGAGGTGCCAGGGGTATGGCTACAAGTGTAGTGGTTTTGCAAGTGTGGGCATGTGACCACCTTCCGATTTGTAGGCCAGTGATAGAGGATCCATGACAGAGTGGTCATCCTCGTGTGTACAAGTAATCAGGTTTTCTTATGTAGTCTCACTTGGAGAAGATAAATTATCAGAGGCGTCATCTTGACAACCTCAACATGGTGATTTGGAGGCCTTACATAGGCATTGAGGTTTGATCCATTCGAAGGGCTTAGAGGAGAGATTTTTTGTGTCACGTCCCTTGCTCAAGAGATATTTTGTTGTTATTGAGAATTTTGAAGTTTCTCAGGTATTGAGGCAGTATGGACAGCCTCAGAGCATAGCACATGAGTTTACATCCTATGCCCAATTTGTGGACGATGAGCACCAAGGGTGGGCTCCTAGATTATCTCTGGCTCTTTGCTTGTAGGAGCTCATAGAGTTGCACCAACCATCTTGGAATTACTTGGAGGATGTGGCTGATGTAGGGGTCACACCACAGTATGGGTAATACTTGACTCATTTTCCCTTCGTGAGGTTTATAGATTTGGTTGAGAGAGCACCAAGGATCGAGGAGGAGGATGTTCCACAAAGAGATATAGGTGGAGGACAAAGGGTTCTAGCACCTAGGGGAGAAGGAGGAGACCCAGGTATTAGTTTTAGTAGGGCACCTATAGTAGGCTAGCAAAGACAACACCGAGAGGAGTGTACATTAGGTTTTGTTAGTGTTGATGTTCCTCCCACAGGTGCAAAAGATAAGGAGATGGGTGATGATCAACAGGATCCTATTTTTTATGATGCATCTCGACAAGTTTTTTAGTAGAGGGATGCACGGGTTAGAGAAGAGGAGGGCATTCCTAGAGAGAAGACACCACAGGATGTGATCCACACTTTGAGGGGATGGGTCCGAGGGTTAAAAATGCACCTACTGGTGGCTTAGGCATAAATTACAGAGCCATATCGCACCATTTCTGAGTGCATTGACATGATTTAGGGGCTGACCCAGGGGTTTGCAACTGAGATTTTTTCTCTTTAGCATGAGGTTTCCCAACAGACTAGCAGGGCGTCCTACTATGTGGATGTGGATAGTATCACAGTTCATGTAGCATAGCAGGTACCACCATATTCACAGTACTTGGCAAGATACGAGGGAGCAGGCCCTCCACCTCGATCAGATGTTCCTCTACCTCTCCCTCATGATGGCGGTGAGGGAAGGAGTGAGTCTTTATATTCCCCTCTTCTATATCACCCCCTTCTGATTTTTGTGAGATCCATTGATTGTACATGATTCATTTGCATTGACAATGCATATTTTTCTCAAGATTATCTGAGCACCTTTTTGTAGACACTAATACTTCTCATTTATATATATACATATATATATACATACATATATATATATATACATATATATATGTATATATATATATATATATATGTATATGTATATACATATATGTATATATATATATGTATATACATATATGTATATATATATATATATATGTATACACACACATATATATATATATATATATATATGTATATACATATATACATATATATCTAGATACATATATATATACATATATATATATGTGTGTGTGTGTGTGTGTGTGTGTGTGTGTGTGTGTGATCGATTCGTCCTTTGTGTGATTTCAATTATTTCTTGCCTTTCGCTCATTCATGTATTACTTCTGAGTAGATTATCATCTTGTATCATTTTGTTGAGTATCTTTTGCACATATCTTAAATGAAAATGTATCTCATTATCATTTTAGCTCAATATGAAATATGCTCAGATCATGATATTTGGTTCTCTAAAAATTGTGATGATTGAATTCTTTCTTGATTGATTCTGACTCTCTTTTTTTACATATATTACCTTAAGGAGATTAATGTAGTGGACCACTTCAGCGAAGGATTCGACATTAGAAGGATAGTTATTTTTGTTGCTGTAATGTTATTATGCAAGCCAAAGAATGAAATGCAACCTATGACACAAGTTTAGTCACTGATTCCTTTAGCCATTTTATCATCATTGAGCGTTTGCGACATCGGAGTCAATACAATCTATATTGGTGCCACTACAACCATAAGGATATGAGAATAAATTTCATCGGATAAAGTGTTGGAAACTTAATGTAAGAATCAAAGCATCTTTCCAAATTTCTTTCGTTGTCCCATCGAGGCACCTGTTTGCCAAGTTTTCACCAAGATGATCAATTTTTTAAAGAATTTCTCCAGATTTTTTTGGATTTTCTGGCTTTTTTTGTTATTGGTATTTTTTCAGGACCATATTCATTGCATAGGAACTACTCTGAATGTCTAGTTGTAGAACTTTTTTCAGGTGAATCATGTTTATGAGATCAAGAAATGTCTCCCCTTCTAGAGTTGATAGTTGAGATGCTTTAGAGCCAAATGCTATAGTAATCATGAAGGGACCCAACCAGTTGGATTAAAATTTGCCCTTTTTCTCATGACGTTGTTGATTCTTTGGATTTTCTTTAAGTACAAGATTGCCAAACTAAAATTAGTTTTATCTTAGTTTATTTTTGTAACCTCTAGACAACCTTTTTCGATAGGCCCTTAGATGGTTGAATTTTTCTTTCCTTCTTTCATCAAGTAATTCTAAATCCTAGATTTTGGAAATATGATAATCTTCATCAGTTATGAGTTTGTGCAGTGAGACTCTGATTGATGGTATCTCTACCTCAATAGGCAATACTTCTTCTGTGCCATATACCAAATTAAATGGTGTTTCCCCTATAGGTGTTCTGATGATGGTTCGATAAGCCCACAAAGTTGAATTTAATTGGATATGCCAGTCTTTTCCTGACTTCCTCAATGTTCTATGCAAGATTTTGAATACATTTTTCTTGGATGCCTAGTCTATCCATTCCCTTGGGGATAGTAGATAGAGGAATAATGTTGGGTGATATTGAATTTCTCAAACTATTTGTCTATATCATTATTTTTGAATTGTCCCCCATTGTCTGTTATAATAGAGGAAGGTATCTCATACCTGCAAATGATGTAGTTTAGGATGAACATGGATACTTGTTTTACAATTGCTTTGATAATTGGGACTAGTTCAACCCGCTTTATAAAGTATTTAGTGGCTTTAATGATGAATTTGTATCCAATAGATGAAGAGGGATATATTTTCCCTATCAAGTCAAAGGCCTATTGTTGGAATGACCAGCGTGTGATGAAAGGTAACAGCTCTCGAGTAGGAGCATGGATTAGGTTACCGTGTAATTGGAATTTCTTGTAGGATTTAGAAAACTAAATAGAATCCTTCTCCATGGAAGGCCAGTGATACCCCTATAACCACCTATATTTTGTCTTCTTTGACCATAGACCCTATTTTCCCTAAGTGTGATCATACCCCTAATTATGTCCAGACAACTCTTCAATCAGTTGGCATAATTCATTCAAATCAAATTTAATCTCCTAATTTATTTAATCACTAAATTTTATTAATCACCTTAGCCAATCAAACCAATCAACTCAATTCAAATCAATATCTGGCTAAGGTAATTAATTTAAAAGGAATTAAATGAAATCCTAGTTATACCTCATCACTTGCAAAATCAATCCCCTAGCCTAAATTGATTCAATTTGGCTATAGTTTTAATTAATTATTACAAATCAATTAAAAGCTTAAATGATTAATTAGAATCCCTATTATTGAGTGAATATGTTATTACAACAATTCATTTCATTAATATTCCCTCTAACCTAACCAATCTCAAATACCCAACCATGAGTTCAAACTCATCCCAACCCCTTCTCACATGCTAATTCTTCTTAATTAGCTAATTAACCCTAATTAGCTAATCTCCCCTCCACTCATTCTCTCTCCTCCCATCTCTATCTCCTTCATCACATGTCTTAAACCTTAATCCTAGTCCTAAGCTACCCTTAAGCTTGTCACATTCCTAAATATGTGATTAGGAACTTAACCCACTTGAGAAAGTAAACTTTCTCAAGCTTGACTCTAAACCCTCACCCATGCTTCTTAAACCCTCACCATGCCTCTTAAATTCTTTTATTTAATGCATATGCCTTCCACCATGCCTCATTAATTCCTTTGGCATTAATGTCTCTTACACCTCAATAATAGTTTTTACACCTCCATTAATGACCTTTGTCCCCCCTCTCTCTCCTCATTTCTTCTATAAATTGGATGGATTTTGAGCTCAAATGACCCTTAATTTTTGAATTCATTCTTATAATGCCCTAAATTTGAAAGATTTGAAATCATTCTTATGCTGCCCATATTTGGAGAATTGAAGGAGTAAACTCATGTTGCTCATATTTTAGGGATTCATATTGTATTTTATCTTATTTCTTAGTCGTATTGTTATAATCTTCATTTCTAGAGCTAGAATGCATGTATCTTGATCATTTAGATTACTTTTCATTCATGTCTTCCATTCTTAGGTTGTATATGTCACTGAAATATGCATAATCTGAGGGCTATTATGTCATTTTTCATACTCCTCATAGATAGGAAGTAATAGATCGATTTTGGTGATTGCTATGCTTGCTAATCCCTTGTTTTCACTAATGCAATGATCTATTGAAGTGTTGTGTCCTTCTTAACAGGTACAAAAATTACACACACAACCCCACCCTTCAGAGTTTCTTAGCCAAGAAAAGACTATTTGAATTAGACCCACAAATACCTTTGTGGACTTCCTTTAGCACACATTCATACTCTTCATGTTCTAGACACCTAAGGAGAGTACCATCTAGCCCTCATCTGTATAAAACATTAGCTATGATCAAATAGCACGCCACATTTCTTGTAAGGTTTCTCTTCTGATTTCTAGATAGGTCATTAGGGATTATTTGGTCATGCAGATAGGAGTATATTCAGTTGTATCGAGAGGATTCAGTGCTTACAATTGAGCATACTAATTGGGATTCTCAGGAATCATAGGCTTGAAAATGGATTTCTTCCACGAGGAAGTCATAGAGAAACTTATTCTCCTCTAATTGTAACATTAAGGCCAAAGTAGCCATGGCACCAACGGCTTTGTTTGCTTCTCTTGTTATTTGCTGAAAGGTGATGAATGCAAAGTACTTCTTTAGATCATCAACCATCCTCTTATATTGCATAAGCTTCTCATCTTTGGTTTAATATTGATTGTTCACTTGATTGATCACTACATGAGAATCCTCGTAGATGTGTAGTTTCTTGATTTTCCATTTGATAATTAACTTTAGTTCATTTTCCAAAGCTTCATACTCAGCTATGTTGTTTGTGCAAGGAAATATCAACTTGTATGATTTGGTAATTTTGTATCCTTTGGGAATTATAAAGAGTACACTAGCTCCAGACCCTTGCTATGTGAATGAACCATCGAAGAAAATTTTCCATGAGTCCTTTATCAGATATAGAATAGCTTCATCGGGAAATTCTATGATTAGTAGTTTACTATCTTGAAGAGGAGCATTCGTTGGATAATCAGAAATGACTTTTCCTTTTATGGATTTTATGTCTATGTATTCAATGCCAAATTTGCTGAGTACCATCACCCATTTTTATAGTCTTCCAGGAAGAGTTGCCTTTTTTTAACAAGTACTTTAAAGGATCAATTTGTTGCAATCAGTTTGACAGAATGTGAGAGCATGTAATGTCAGAAATTTTGAGAAGAAAATACCACCGCTAAACAAGATTTTTAAATAATAGTATAGTTGTGTTTATAGGAAACCATTATTCTTCTTATGTAATAAATTTCTCTTTCCTTTCTTGTTTCATCATGTTGTGCTAGTAGAGCTCCAAGTGATGTTTCTGTAGCTGAGATATATAACAGAATATGTTTTCTTAGTATTGGTGCCATCAAGACAGGCAGATTCGCTAGGTATTCTTTGATATGTTAAAATTTGTTTTCACATCCTTCATCCCACTTGAATGTTACACCCTTGTGTAATGTTTTTTTGAATGGTTTAGCTTTATGTTTTAACTATGAGATAAACCTCCTGATTGACTGTATCTTGCCTTGTAGCATTCTAATTTGGATGATATTTCTTGGCAGTTGCATTTCCATAATTGCTGCTACTTTTTATGGATAAACTTCAATTCCTTTCGCTTAGACAATGTACCCCAGGAGTTTTCCTGATGTCACACCAAAGGCACACTTTTTTGGATTTAGTCTTAGTTTGAATTTTTCAATTCTATTAAAAATCTTCTCTAAATCAGCCAAGTATGTTGCTCTCTTTTATGATTTCACCAAAGTGTCATCAACATAGTCCTCCATATTCTTATGCATCATATCATGGAGTATGGTCGTCATAGCCCTCTGTTATGTTTCTCATGCATTTTTTAGACCAAAAGGCATAACATTCCAATAGAACGTGCTCCAAGCACACATGAAAGTTGTCTTTTCTTGATCTTCAGGTGCTATTTTTATCTGATTGTATCCCAAAAATCTGTCCATGAAAGAATACACCTCCTATCCTACTATGAGATCCAAAATCATGTCAATATTGGGAACTGATAAATCATCTTTAGGAAAAATTTTGTTCAAATTATGCAAATCTGTACAAACTTTGATTAATTTATCAATCTTGGAAACATGCACAATGTTTGAGATCTAGTCGGCGTATGTTATAGCTATAATTAATTCTTCTTGTAATAAATTTTCTAGATCATCTTTGACCAATAGTGCCACATGGGGATTTATTTTCCCGAGCTTTTGTTTAACTAGCTTGACACCGAGAGTGATTGATAAATGATGCATTATCAAGTCTGTATCAAGTCCTGGCATGTCTAAGTAGGACCAAGTAAAATTCATCTTCTTATTCATGAAAATTTGAGTAAACTGTTGTTTCTCCCATTCAGACAAGGGTTGTGCTAGATATATCAATTGGGGAACCTCTGTTGTTCCTAGATTGACTGGTTGTGTAGGCTCTATAAGCACTGAAGACAAATCCTAAAAGTGATCAAGAAAGATATCAAGTTTCCCATCCTCCAATGCCTTTGAGAGGTTTTCACCATTGGATACGTCATTTTTTTTTACTATTTTGGGTTCTGACACTTCCACAAAGTTGTTTTTACTATCAGACCTCTTTTTCTTTCTATTTCTCTTTTTGAAACTAAGAAACTTGATATCCCCCTCTATCACATTTACGCTTTTTTCCCTGGTGGAATAAGTGAGGGGCTCAATAGCATTTAGGTAACAGGAAAAATTGTAGTCATATGGGGAAGAGATTAGGTTTAAGGGCTTTCTTGGGTCCCATTCGATAAGTTCAGGATGGATTAGAGATAAATATCCAGTAGGTTCTAAATTTAGCACCATGTTATCATGATCAAGGATTTTAACCAATAAGAGAAGGTCTATACCATGAATCTCTGAAGGAATTCCTAAACTGCGAAGTGTCCTAACCTCACTATTAGAATCATTGTTAGTATTTTGTGAATCTAACACTATCATTTTGATTCTCCTCTCGCGTAGCCATCTTCTCAAGGAAAGTTATCAGAGGGACCATCTCAATTCTTGACATGGTTCTAGTTCCCAGATTGGGATTTCTAGCATCATTACCAAAGTTCCAATTGATATTTTGGGGAAGAATTAATGTTGGCATAGCATTGGAGTCTTCTCCTTCTTCAAATTAAGGTGAATATTTTTGGATGAAATCAACTTCAATATTTACTATGGTATCTAAGAGAGAATTCCATTCATATTCATTAGAACTTATTTCCATAGAAGGAGGTATGTCTAGGATGTGAGTAGGAGAAACTGGTTACCCTCAGTTTGGATGCCTTCCCTCTATATCATTCTCTATAACTTGACCAAGATCGTATTTATGAGAATTAGTTTGATTGTCATTAGACCTCCCTAGGTACTATGCTAGGGTCATGAAGACCCCTTCGTCTTCACTAGAGTTTTCTTCTTCTTATAGATAATCTTCAACATCTTGTACGGTGGTTTTATCTGCACCTTCCTATATGGATGTAAGGTGGGATGGAGATACCTTAATCCTGTGCACCCTTGTGCCCATGAAGTGTGGTAGATCTAGTATGTAAGAAATAGTGACAAGTTTCCCCCACTTAGGGTGTCTCTCATCATGTTCACCTTCAAGTTCTAATCACAACTCATCTTGTTGGGTAATTATTGCCTCTCTTTCAGTCAATTAATACTCTTCTTGTAATTATTGGGACACTAATCTATTTGGTTCAAAGGGGGATCTAAATTAAGGTGGGGTATACAATTCCCCTAGGTAGTGAGGATTTTCTATTTGTATGTGTAACAGTCTTTTGAATGAAAACCTTGTAACCTCTGCTTCTTCTTCAGTCTCATCATCAAAGTCTTTTTTTTTACTATTTATAGGACCATTGGTGGAGGAAGGATTAGAATTTTTCTCATGGTATCCTAGTCTTGTTTTTTTTCTGTTGGATTCTTGAATTCCATGTGTATGGGCTGTTAGCTCTTTTTCTTGCACCACAACCTTAAGATGACAGTATACTAATTATACTTGAATGCAAAATCCTTTTTGACAAGAGAAAGGCTAATTGCTGAGGTATTTGATAACACTGGGGATACCTATTATCACCTCCTTCATTTTTGAGTTCCACAGACTCAGGCAGGTATTATCTATTAAAGATTACTGATTCTTTAGCCTATATATTTGGTGGACTAATTCATTCACTGGCTACTTACTTCAGACCTCACTGTAATAACTTATAAAATACCTTGGAGATTGCAATAATTATTTTGAAACAGAGTACTACAAGCTAGGCTATGGTATTAATAGCATAAACCAATGAGACAAGGACTTCTATCCTTCTTCCTTTTACTTTAGGAGGGATAACCTATTTGATTTTCTCTTTAAGAAATCAACAAACTCCAACTGTAATCACTGTGAATACAATTGATTTTAAATATATGCTCTGAAAGTAATTAATTTTGAATAGTTTTGAATATTTGGATGATGATGGATTACCAAACAAGTTCCTAAACTAGTGCCTATCCTTGGGCTTATAGAATCAATAGATATAAATCCACAGAGATATATAAAATAGAATACTATAAGATGCCTTGCAACCTACATGCAAATCAGGTAAAGTGCCTTGCAAACTACCCTGTCACTCCCACAATGCAGTATCAAACCCTTAATTACTATGGTACTCTCTGAAATCATTCACAAAATTTAATTCCCCTCTTAGAAGAAACTTGCAAATAATTAGATAGCTACATTATAGCCAATATGTTTAACATGCCTTAAAAATTGAACATAAAAGAGTACACATAATAAACAAAGAGACAAAAATAGTATGGAATAAAATTGCACTATATTTTATTCATATATTTCTGCTTTAGTACATAAAAAGGGTTAAAATTTCAAAAACACAAACTAAAATTTAGAAAGTCTGGCTTACCAATTATATTTCATCTCCTCTATAAAAATTACAATTTTATCTATTTATAGGTCTTAAACCATCTTGGAATCCTCAAAGTAAGGATGCAACAAGCTTTGGATGGTTTAAGGAACCTAACCCTAAAAGTACAGAAAAGACAAGAAACAAGAATGTTCAAGCGGTGGGAAGACAAGAACAGGGGATGAAATATGATCTTCTTTTGTCTTCATTTGAATTCTGGCACCTTTGTCTAACAATGTTCAGGATAGTATCTAATATTTGTACTGAGACCAAGTGACCGCCATTTCAGGCTAACCTACACTTGTCTTTGATAATTACTAACCTCCCTGTGCTCAATGGTCAGGCGCCAAGTGTTCCTCTCTACTCTTCATCCAGGACCTCTTCTTCTATCTCAACAGGTTTCTTCCTCTTTGGTTTTGTCATCAAATCCCACATTGTCACATCCTCCTCTACAGGCCAATTGAAGCTCTGAATACTCTGCAGTTGTCCTTTCTGCCTTTCCCATCTGACATCAGTTATGCTTTTGACATCAACTAAGAACTTATTTATGTTAGTTTCTACTTTGAAAGCCTCATCCAAAATTTTATTAAAACCATCTAAATCTAGATTAGAATCTGTAATAAATGCCTCATTACTAGGCATTCTATTATCAAATTCATTTCTCTAGGCCTCCAAGGCCTTAACCTGATCATCTTCTCCTTTTAGTGGAGGAACAAATCTATTAAAATTTGGTGAAAATAGGCTCATCTTTGCCTCTATCTGATTCAATTTACCTTTAAAGAAAGGTAAAGTGATATTAAATTTCTTGATCTCATCTTCTACTTCTGACACAATCTCTAGCAAATCTGGCCTGTGTTGCTGCAAAGAGGCTAATTTCTCAAACAACTATACCCTAGGAGACTATGTTGTGAAAAAAGGAGTCAAAACAGAGATGTACCATGTTACTTCTGCATGCAAAATGGGTAATTTATTATATGCATTCAAGATTATATCCATTTTATCTTTCAAGATATCAATCTTATGTTGAAGTATACTCCTTAATGCATTGATGGCAACTTCATTATCCCTTTTAGCCATATCCTTTGTTTTTGCCTCTTCCCCTGCTTCAACTTTTTCTTCTATTTGTAGAGGATGTTGTGAGGGTACATATACAACTTCTATCTTTTCTTGCAATTGCTTAGTCATTTCAGCAATTACCATATCCTGTTGATGGATCTTGATATGGCACAATTTTCTATCTTTGGCCAAGGCACTAGCCTCCTCAATTAAGACACCACATTTCTCAGACAACTGCTTTGTCTTGTCTTCATTTAGATTTGCCCAATGTGTCATTATCTAAGAAATCTCAAGATCTCCTGTGTTTTGCACTGTCTACACCATCTGGTTTCCCACCATGTTCTCTTGAATGTTCAATAATTGAGGCTTCTGGTCTTTAGGACACAAATTCCACATGGAAAATTCTTGAGATTTTGGGCTACACCCAAATCCTTTGATCATGTCACCCATTTGAATCTCACTTACCATTTTCAGATCTAGTTGATTTCTGATTTGGTCTATTATGAATGCTGAGGCTAAATCCCAGCCTTGTGCAAGCAAAATTCGACTATTCAAGACCAGTTTCCTAGCCTCATCAAGAGAAACCTCCTCACTTTTAGGATCATATGATTGTAAACCTAGAAGAGTTTCATTTTCTGCTTCTTCACCATCCGATTTCAACTGCTCTATGATCTATTCCTTTTTAAGCCATCTTAGGGAATCCTTAAATTCATCAGTTTTTATGAAGTTATCATCACTTAAAAACTATTGTTGGTGAAGAAATCATTCATCAATACATTCTCTCAGAGGCAATTCTATGTTTTCCTCTACCTCTTGCTGTTGTTTCTTTCCTTTTCTGATCTCTTTTCTCAAATTATGGTCATATAATCTATTTCCAGGAACAAGAGAACTTACTCTATCCCCTTTTCTCTCTTTTCTTATGTAAGTTTGATCATAAGAGGTCTGACCAAGATCAAATTTTTGCCTCTTGGTAGTAGGCTCATCTACATCATCGAGTTGAGAAACCTTAGTCAAATCTATAATATGTCCCTTTCCCCTTGTATCTGAAATGCTTCTGCAACATTCTGTTGTGGTTGATCTATTTGAGGTGGATTTGTATATTCTTCTTCACTCTCACTCTCATATTCAGATTCTTAATATTCAGGTTCTTTTCCCCCTTTCTTCACATCCAGAACTTTATCTAATTTCTCACAGAGTGTGTAAAAAATATCTATCATAGCTTTAATTTTGTCAAAATATGGCAGGTCAGGGTAAAAACCTCCAAATGCTAATCCATTTCTTTTTATTTGTTTCTCTAAATTCAACAACTCTTGAATTCTTTCTCTTCTATTTCTCACTTCATCTTCATCAATTATGTTCCTAGTAGCATCCTCCTCCACACAAAGACCATGCACATATGTGTTTGGTATGGTAGGAGTTAGGATTTTCTTAGCTCCGGCAATAAATCCCTCTGGATCAATATACCTATATAATGCTACTCCCATCTTATAGCTTTCCAACCATCCATTTACTAAATCAATAGAACTTTTTCCAATTGTAAACTGAAAAATCTTAAACTACCTAGGGGTTAATGTCCCCTTCCTATGTGGTTCAAAGTGCTCATTATCTATTAACAAAAGCTGCCAAATGAATTCCATAGCTGCAACTCTTGATGGCACATGATATGGTAGGACATGGGGAGGATGTGTGCATCCATACACTCTGATCATAGTGAAATTTTCTTCTAAAAAAAAATCTCCCCAATTGTGGTCACCTTCCCACTTATCAAAATATTTACATGGTCCCAGAAACTACAACACCTTCACTGGGAGTCTAGTCTTGCTAATACCCAAACTCTGCATCAAAGGGTAGACAATCCAATTCTCAAATCCATAGAAATCACAATCCTTGGAGGTGAAATTCCATATCCTAATCCAAAATTGGATAGGATTGGGCCGGTCATGAAAGATTCTCCGGGGGTTCAAATTGTTTACATTCATGATACCATAATTGAAATGCAATAATAAATGCATCAGGGTAGAATAATGTAAAAACTTAGGATCTTTATCCTTCTTCTGTACAGCTACAAACCCCTCATGCATTCTATTAATGATGTACTATATGTAATCATAGCTAGTACTAGAATGCACATCTTGTAAATCTAATACCATCATCAAAATCCCAGAATTTATCTTCTCAGCTCCTCCATCCTTACCCAACACTCTACACAAAGCATATGCAATGTATTTGATATAAAAATGTAGATCTTTGAAACAATAGGGTGCAGTTCCTTGTAAAGGGGCAATGTGGTTTCTAACCTCCTTAAGGATATGTTTTTGCAATTGGTTCCTAGCAACCCCAGGCTGTAACCTATACCTTTCCTCCTGTCTTGTAATATTAATCTTAGTGGACATTGTACTATATAAACCAAAAGCTTGCATAAACAAATTCCTATTCAAAATTAACGGTGCAGTACCATCATTATTTTTAATTGTCCTAGACAAGGAGTCACAATGGTTTGCTAGACCTAGAAACAAGTCTACATCTACAAAGACATCAGGAACAATTAACCTAGCCAAACCACTAGTCCAAGGGTTTGATATTGGGATGGCCTTATCAACATTATTATAAAAAATAGTTATAAAGAGAAAAACCTGTAGAACCTTGTGTATGGGTATCTCTGATATCACAGTTTTCATTTTCCAATATGTTGGCATTTTCCCTCTTGTTCTGTGTAGACCCAGGTAACAACTTCAAAAATTCATTAGAGAAATTCCTTTTCCCCTTGGCATATTCATCTACTTCATTTCTCTTCCCACTGGTAGAAGCCAAACTAACTGCTTTACTCATTTTGCTCTATTTTCACTTCTCTTTCACTGATATTGAAACAAATCTTCTCTCAGGACTCCTTAACCTTCTCTGTTCACTGAAGACAACTCAAGAACCTTGAAAATTGGAGAATCACCCTGAAATTGATCAATTCTTGCTTCCTAGACACAAAAAACCTAGCAAATTCTCCGCTCTAAAATTCTAGATGTATGATGAATGAAAATAAACCTGAGATGATCCCTTTCTGGTAACTTTTCAAAGTACTTAGCTCATCATTGAAGAATCGATCAATTTTTCCTTCAAGTTTACATGCTATGGTATTAATTGAATTCCTAGTCGTAGCTCATGAATGTGACAGGAAATCAAATTCATATGAGTGCGTGTTCAGAAAACCCTTATAAAATTTGAACAAAATCACATGTTTTGATATGATTGGCTCCTTATTAGGCATCTCAGCTACCTTTTGCACACAGTAATTAATCTCCTGTATTTTTATTGGATGATGAATCTCTATATTATCATGTCAACAATTGCCGCTTATTATCACTTTTAATATTTGGAAACCAAGCGACTATGCATTATCTCTTTGTCGCTGATCAAATCTCTTAACTCTCAATTCTTCTGGAGATCTAGCAGCTATATGATTTTCTTCACCTTAGCTTGACCATGATTAACTTCTGGCAATCACGTGACCAAATGAATCCAAGTCACTAGTAGTATTGCCAAACTCAGATTTTATTTGGAGACCCCACGACCATGGTTACTTTTCATCTTTTAATCTCTTATCGCTAAGTCTCTAAATGTTCTTTTCTCTTTATGAGACCTCGTGACTACCCTTAGTCACCATATCGCTAAATAAAATTGCTCTTTAATATTTCCTTTGGAGACTTTGTGACATATCCCATGAAACTTTATCTCATCGCTTTAATTTTAATTCGGAGACTATGCGACTAAAGCAAATCTCATTGTCGCGAGAACATTTTACTCTTATGCAAATTTGATAGAGACTCAATGACTACCATTAATCCTATCTTATTCTACATCTGATGGCTCCGCTAAGTTGCTTAATATATTTGGAAACCCTAAATCATTTGGAGACCATGCGACAATACATAACTTTACATCTTTTAGTCTCTTAATCACCAAATGATATCTTTCCTTTTGAGAGATCATGCGACTGATACATTTTTCTTTATTCATTGTGGACACGTGTCTCACTTTTAGTTATTTATCTCCAAATCATTGAAAAGATGTTAACTTACCATGTTTGACCAACGACTACCTGACCACTCTATATTTCATTTCAATTTGCATTTTTTTTCCAAGTCTCTTAACTTTTTACTTAACTAACCTTTTAAATAGAGACTTGGTGACTGAAGCTTTTAAACTTATCACTAACTGTGTTCTGATCTGGAGACCTCGCGAATGAAGGAATCGCTAAGTCTCATAATACTTTACTAACTGCAGGATACATTGTGTGACACCACAACTTAACCACTTGTCTTCATGTCACCAGATCATGTTTCTTCATTAGGAGACTTCATGACTGAAGGACTTCACTAAGTCTCATGACTTACAAAGAACATTCTTTTCCCATTAGAGACATCCCAACCAAAGCACATTGCCAAGTCTCGTTATGAAATGGAATATTCGTTTAACATTAAGAGACTGGGTGACTAACCTTTATCAAACACATAACTTATTTCAACTTAAGTCTTTCAAAAAGGTAATGCAAAAATATAAACTTGATTGACATTTTAGGGCTTTTTTTCATTTTCACATAGAAGACAATTCAGGGCTTTAGGTTTTTAACTATTCGTTTGGATTTTGACCTAAGAACATAAGGTTTTCATAGGGATAATTCAAATTAGGACAGATTCTTTGATTTTGGATAAAAATTAGGAGGACAACAAAATTTAGGGAAAACATACCAAAAAACCAAGAATACAACCAACATGGGCTCTGTTAACCCTTTATCCTTTCCTAAGGGTCCTTTTCCTTTATACCCCATTTGTTGCATGAGTTGATATCCTTTACCATATTTCTATAGGGAAATTTCAACATGCATAACTTCTTGGTCATGTTCTTTGCCTTTATAAAGCCAGGGAAGAACAACCTTTTCTTCATTCTCTTCTGAGAGAGACACAAGCTTTCACCATACCAGTCCCTTCATGTATTTATAATTTATAAGTGTTAGAAGGCTTGAATTATGATGAGAGAATTCCATAAGATCTAGGGGATGTAGGGAGATCAGAAATGGACAACAAAGGATGTAACTGATACTCTCCCATTCCTATGCTTTTGATTTTCAATTTATCCTCAAATTTCTTCATGAGTGTTGTTCAGGAACTTTCAGATTCTTTCTCATTAGATGCTTCCTTATTATGCGAAACTATATTGTCTTATTGCTTCAAATTATTACAAGAGTATGTGTTATGAGCTGGAATAGATACCTTGACTCCATTGTGTGGGAATTTTACACACTGATGATATGTTGAGGGGATTGCTTGCATGTCATGAATCCATGGTCTCGCCAATAAAATTTTATATGCTAAGAGTAAATCCAACACTTGGAAAATTACATCTCTCTCAATTATCCCAACTCTAATAGGTAACACAACTAATCCTTTTGATGACCTTTCTTCCTCATCTTATGCCTTTCTGGTGATCTTTCTTTTGGGATCTATAACAGGTTCTGAAAAACCTAATGTTGTCACGATCTTAAGAGTGAAAATATTGAAACCATCACCTACATATATCAAGACGTCTTTGACTCTATGTTTTTGGATCAATACCTCTATATTTAGGGTTTGGTTATGTGGATTATTCAACGATTTATAATCTTCTTTAGAAAAAGATAGGTAATGAGGTGAGGTTAGATGGCCTACCATAGAATGGAACCAATCAACACCATGGTCCTTTGGTACGGTTGTTTCTAAAACAACCATTTCAATAATCTCCTTATGTGATGGTGAGATTTTGAGTAATTCCAAGATGGAAATTTGGGATGGAGTTCTTTGTAACTGATCAACCAAATTATAGTTTTCCGCTGGGATTGATGTGACCATTTTCTTTGATGTTGAGGATTGTAAAGTGGTAGGTTATGTTGATGATGAAGTTACTCCCTTAAGAGTAACCTTATCTTGATTTCTCCCTAGAGCATTAATAGATTCAGACTCCTTTTTTTCTTTTATAATGATCACATTAACTGATTGATTAGATGGTTCAAGCATGTGGATCACATTGTCTTCATTAGGATAGGTGTAATTTACCTTAGCTCCTTGGTTCTTTGAAGATTCACCTTGTTCATATGAGGGTAGGGGTTGTTTGAAATCCTTGTGATGACTATTTGACTGATGCCCATCAACTGTGATGGTTTCATTATCAATGAGGTCTTGGATGACATGCTTCAGCTTCAAGCATTCATTAGTTAAGTTTCCTTTGTTCTTATGATATTCGCAGAAGTGATTGTCATTCCACCACTTGGATTTAACTATTAGTTCCCAAGGCTTTCAGTCTGGTATCATGATGATCTTGTGAGCCACCAGAGTTTTTAATGTATTTTTGAGAGGTTCTCCAAGAGGAGTGAAATTTAATTTAGGTTTTGGTATCCATGGTGCTTTGTCCTTTTGGACATCTTGATTTTTCTTGAATGGTGTTGGAGTAGTCGCATTATTCTTAGCAGCTTGGATGCTACTAGATAGGTTGAATACTGGTTCCTTGGGTTTGAAATTAGGTGAGTTTCCCACTCCATCATTGACCACATTCTTGTTCTTGTTCCAATACTTTTCTTTGTCTTTACCATTGTTATTGTTAGAATTGCTAGTAGTTTTAGTGTCTTTATATTAGGTGAGTTCACCTTTCTTCACAAGAACCTCTTCGATTCAGATAACACTTTCCACCAACTCACTAAAGGTAGTATGTCTTTGCATCTGGATTACATAATTCATGTCGGGTACCAAACTGCTAATGAAGATGTCAATTTTCTCAATTTCCAGTATTTGTCTAGGATATCTCGCGAATATTTTTCTCCATCTTTGAAGGAATTTGACAAAAGGTTCACCATTGTGATGTTTGGTATTACATAGATTTAGCATGGTGATTGTATTCAAGAAGTTGTAATAATAATGTTGGATGAACTTTTGTACGATCTCATAAAATGTTTGAATACCAAGAAAGATTTTTGTGAGCCATTCCAAGGCTTGGTCGTTGAGGCTCCATGGGAACAACCGCATTATATGTCCTCTCATGTATAAAATACATGCTAAGAGAACATAATTCACATGATCTTGAGGGTCACCCTCCCCATTGTACTTACCATATTTTGGAATCTCAACCTTAGGAAGAAATGGAGGCATATGTAAGTTTTTAATAAATGGAAAGGGACATATAGACTCCAGCATGTATTTGTTAGAAGGTTGTTCTTTTACTTTTTTCATTTCCTTAAGTTCATGCCTCATGTCTTGTAATTGTTGATTAAGGATGGTAATAGGAGATTCTTCCTCATGTTGTATTAGTCCTTTGATATCAAAATCAAGAGGAAGTTTAACACCTGCAGATGCTAAGTGCATGAAGTACTTATCCTTATCCATTTGCATAAGAATTTTCATCATATTTTGAAAGTTTTTTTCTTTCTGACATATTTTTATATCCTCTTCAGTAGGTTCCTTAATCAAGGAAGAAAAACTAGTGTGGTGACTCTGTCATTATTGGCTAGATCCCCATTTGTAGGCTCACATTGTAAATATGTTTTGATGGGTAGTATGAGTTGACTGATGTTGAGATCTTGACATTTGAAAAAAAGGTATTTATTGATAGATAGTTTGTGTATCTTGATTTGGAATCCTTTGAGTAGATATTGGTTTCTGAAAAGATGAGGGTCCCGACGTAGAATCATCGATAGCTTTTCCCTTTGAATCAAGATCAGATTTTTGTTGTCGGCTTCTAGTTTTTACCATGAAAGGAAATTGTAGTTAAGACTTTAGAATGACTAGAATGATGGGTCAGTGTCAAATATTTTCAAATTATCACTTGTTCGAGAGCTTGGTAAAAGGTGTGTTTGTGAAAGATTGTTGAGCTTGATACAAGGTATCATTTCTTGAGAGCTAAATGTCTGTTGTACAATACTTGTGATTGAGTTCATTGGTTTTTACTATTGATGAGATAGCACACAAGTAAGATCATTCAAGAAACTAGGATGAAAGATGATGATGAGTCAAGCCACCTAATCGAGAACTGATGATTTCAATGAGAAGGTACTGTGATTAATTCAGACCACATAGATAGGTAGTGAGGATACCAAAGATCAAAGTAACTAACTAGATTCTGAGGTAAGCCCATACGACAATTTCAAGTTCCCATACGAAAATTCATAGGTTCGTAGATGGGTTTTTGTTGTCAAAGTGTTTTGTTTTATGACAATTTTGATAGGTGAAAATGACAGAGTATGACAGGGACAGTTTGCCACTTGTTTTGAGTGAATTTGGACCAATTTATGCAATCTTGAGATGAAGGTGTCAATGTCTGGAGGTGTTTATGTTATTTTAGTGTCAATTTGGGGTCATTCAAACACAAAGGAGTGAAAATCAAACACTTCTTATCCCTAGAGTCAATTTGGCTTAGTAAGAAAATTTGTGCTCATTGACTTAGGTACACACCCAATAGCTAATAAGAATACAGTCATCACCAAGCATGCAATGGCTCCAGTCATGACATCGTATTAGCCAAATCCAAACAATAATGGGGGAACAATTTTATGAGTGTCTTGGGAGAGTTACTATCTCCCTTGCACTTGGATTATCCAATTTTGGAGGTGAATCGAGTAGTTTCTACTCTATGGATTCTAGTAAGGGTCTCTATTCGATTGTATCCTTTTCATCCATGCAAGCATAATTCACGTGTATAGCCCCCAAAAGAATCTTAGAAAAATAAGTCATGTAAATGTGATTGAGACCACGAGGCCCTACTTTGTGTTAAACGTGAGCCAAGTATAAGATCAAATGACATCTGACTCTCGAGGCTTTGGTCCCAAAGATAATTTTTTTAACTTGAGTTGGAGTAGTGTGGCTTACACCTCATTCTCACGTGGGTCATTCCTTGGATATTTTCCTTCAATCGGGAGGCCCATATAAAATGTATGCATTAAAAGTAAATGGATAGCAAAGAGAAGGTCTGGATTTCTGATTCTCCCTTAAAGAGGAGAATAACATAATCTGTTATTTCTCTTTGTGTTTCCAAAACAAATAAAACACTCCAAGTTTGCCCAAAAGATTACTTGTTTAAGATAAAATAAAACACTTCTAGGCTTTTGATCTTCCCTAAAAGGGAAGAGAGCATAATCCCCTAATGTTTTAGCTTGAATCACTCAAGTAATACTCTATTTAAACTAGGTGCCTAAATAACCACTTAAAGAAAACATGATCATTTGGTTGATGAAGTCATTAGGTAACCTAAAAAAGACAAATGTCTAGTAGTTTAAATGGAATTCCTTTCTTCTTCAAATTCCCTACAAGCACAAAACGTTAGTTGTTTTCAACAATAGGTGTGCTAGTGTGACTTTGACAAGCGAGCCCTTCACTAAATGTCTTGTAAAAACATGTTAAGTTGTTAAACCAAAGAGAAAAAAGACCAACACAAGCATGTTAGAGGTTATCAATCCAAGATCAAATCAAATGAACCCCTAAAAATGATCTCTATTCTTGAAACAACAAAGTACAAAAAACACTCTAGTATAAAAAATTGTACGACAATTTATATGTAACCATACGAAAAAAAATGTTAAGATGATCTCCTGTAAAAAAATTCTAACAGGTTAATATGACAATTTGAACCAAATCCAGACTCATATGATAGTACAAGTAATATGAAACAGAAAACTAGAGTCTAGTGATTTGTTGTACGAGCAGACATGAAACATCATAGGACAATGAGCGCAATTTGATCAAAATGTCAAAAATATTTAGAATTGGGGCAAAAACCCAGTTCCACCCCCACGGTGGGTGCCAAATGTATGTGCGATAAATGTGGTCTTCAACGTGAAACACCAAACACTCAATAAACCATTAATTCAAGGGTTAACATCATCAAATAGAAATAAAATCATTATGCAAACTACCCTCAAGAGTGGCTTATTGCTTTCTAGTTGAAGCGAGTTTTATTCTTGGAGTATGCTCATCATATTGGAATTTAGAATCAATGACTAGACGAATCCAAAATGGAAGATTCAAGAGATGGGCAAGATGCGTGAACTTGCATACTTTTCCCTCAAAACCATGGAAATGAAATGCGTGGAAACTACTAAACTAAATGCATATTGAACATGAGGTAATATAAGCAAGAATGAAACTACAAATTAAGGATAATGAAGCTAGAAATCATGTTAGAACTTAGATACATCAAACTAAGCTACAATGAAGATGGAGGCTACAACATGATCAAAAACCTAAAACCAAAATGACATTATATATTTGCTTCTTCAAATTGCCTCTTTTTGAGCTAGGGGAGCTATCCCTTTTATAGGAAATTCCTCAAAATGGATAGCCAAGATTGAGCCACGAATGGCAGTTGAGATTCATTCCACTTCAATCCATGTGGGATTGATCTAGGTGGAAGGTCGTTGATTGGTCAACCTTGTACTTTTTGGGGGGAGAATGGTACAAATTCGGTAATTACACCCTTTTAATTGCTTTTATTTGAACTTTGAATCCTCACACATGTGTGAGGATGTGTAAATGGGTTCATTTAATCAAAAAGGTTTAGGACTTTTAATTAAACTCAATAGTTCAAGCAATTAGGTGATTTGAGCTTTGATTGATAATTTGATTCAACAAGTTATGTTTAATTATGTAAGCAATTTAGATTAAATGGTCCCATAATTAGGGTCTAGCGATAAATGCCTTTGATTTAGGATTTCTTAAGGCCAATTAATTGAAATAGGAGCTATGGGTTTTATAGACCAATTTTAGGTGAATATAGTAGAAAGATTTGCAGGAGGATTGTATGATTTCTTAATGATATTCCAATAGTCTTCTCCAATTCATCTCAAGTGGGTCTTCATGCATCAGTTCCATATTGAATAGTTAGTGCCTTTAAATCTCAGACTATCCTTCTTGAAATATGTCATCCCAAATCTCCTCAAGCGATCAAGCTCCACAAAGATAACTTAGCTCTAATACCAATTGATAGAAACAATGCATCACACACAACTGAGAGGGGGCTGAATTAGTTGTGTCCCAAATCTCAAAACCTTAACCTTAAATCTAATATCTAAATGATGAACATTAAAACAAATATCACAACACATCAATCACTATAACACCAAGATTTTTGACATGGAAACCTAGTTAAGGGAAAAACCACAGTGGAGATCAAACTCATAATATGATGTAATCTATTAAAAGCACTATACCCAGTTAAAGGTATTATAAGAGGAATGCACATGCATTCAGGAACACTGCCTAGAGCTCACTGCTCAAATACAAAAAATAAAGGCTACAACCCCTTCGAAGGCTTGCTGCCTTACAACAATCATGGACTACAATCCATAGTGGAGAAAAATCCACAAATCATGAACTAATTGTTAGCATCTTCATTATGCCTATACAGTTTCAATGAAGTACATAATACATCAAATATCTTCCTCAATCACAGATTCCACTCATACATCTTCGTACAATCTCTCATAAATCCATTTACGCACTCACCCACAGAATCTGATTCACAAAAGGATATTACATTTATACAATTCATCAACCTTAATTCCTCAACGTTGGCCAAACACCTAATTACAAATTTTTAATCAAATACAATGAAATCTTCAATGTGATCCAAATATTTTTGGCTAAGACACAACAATGATACAAATCTTCATCCTCGAACATACTACAACTCCATAAATCATGTCTCAGCATTTGCAACACTCTACACCATCATGTCAGCCAAGAACGATGAAGAACACAAGCACGCCTCAAGAAAAACACCAAATGCAATCACACCAATCAATGGGATCTAGGAACACAAATACAAAGTAATCTAAAAACATCAGTAAGTACCAAGAAATGCCACAATAAAAACCAAAACAACTCTATTTTAGAATTTAACATCAACTCTACTCTGTTCATCATGAACACCAACAAAAACCTTTGTCACTCAATAAAAATAGCTTGTGATCCTTCAAATCATGAGCTAGACAAGCCAAGGACACATATCCATCTCCTAAACACACCAACAGGTTAGAAAACAAAAATATTGAATAACGGATCCACACCAAACCAAAAATTGTTACATCATCTCTTCCTAAACAACCAAAATACTAGTCTTTGATCAAACACCCATACCTCACTCAAATCATAATGCTAATCTTTGTAAATTGGATTAATTCAACTCTAGAAATCCCATAAACCATCTGTACATTCACAACATCTTATCTTCAACACAGTAGCCATACCAACAAATCATCTCACTGAACATCATAGGAACAACACTAGAGCATTGTCTCAAACAGTAGAAATGTGTTGACATCAATGACAAAAAATCAATTTTAGCACATATATGCATGATATTCCAACAGATACAAAAATAAGTTATAAATTTCCTATTAATATCCTACCAAGATATTGGGACAAATATTCATGTCATCAGCCCCTATAGGGACTTATTGGAAATTAAGGAATTCTATGACGAGAACATAGAGGAAATGTGTACCTAGATAATCTTGTCAGATAACCCTAAAGAGTCTAGAATTATCAAAAAAAATCCATCAATGGAGAGGCATTAGAGAAAAGGGTTTGTATGGTATCTAGGAATAATTCCTCAAACATGAGACCTTTAAGAATAACCAAGATTTTTAAAAAATGAAATTTAGTTGCATGCTTTCTTACAATTTTTCCTAAAGGAAAATAATGAATGTTTAACACCCTCAAGCCCATTCCTAGGCTTCTTATCCATAAAACAAGCTATCTAGAATGCATTGGAGGATAGATATTTCACATTTTCTACACAATGTAGAGAAAAAGGTAGTATATATAGAAGTACAAGGCCTTGGCGAAAATATTTTTAGAAAATATTAGCAAAGTGATAGTCTACTAGCTAGTTATAATCTCTAGATCCCCAACATTGTGGATGAACTTAGTGTTTCATTTGTTGATTAATTTTTCCAATAATTGATAATGAATAACATATTTGTAGACTCAGATGCTCTGGAATAGTGGGTTGTCACATACGCATGAAAACTTACAAGGAATGGAATTCATGCTATGTGAATTCTCATTATCCATCTACACATAAGATGAGTGGAGCTGATCCAAAGTTTCTAAGGTGAGTTACACTTAAGTGTAGCATGTCATTTGGTAGGAACAAGTAACAAATGTTGAAGAACTCGACTTCACTTAATGATTTTTTTATGCAACTGAAACACTAGCCTATAACGCTAATAGAAGGTCTTGGATAAATTAAGAGGCTCATATGAACTTCCATAATTGAAGTGGATGATCATGAATTGAGTTTTAACTATTTTGATACACAAGACATTGTTAAATCCTTTAGAATTATAAATACAATATTTACTACTACTCAATCGAAACAATTATCTGAATACCCTTAATTTCTAAAGAAACTTCTAGATTGTCCTATGATAAATAAAATGAAAGCCCAAAGCATACCATCTTCACCAAAACTCTCTACAATCAATTTGGAACAGTATTATAATAAATAATTTTAATTTAAAGAATACAATAAATTAACAATTAATAATTTCAAAAAGTGAAAAGATAACTTCACCCAACATTGATTGATGGCTCATCTAATGACTCAAATATTATATGCAAATGTAATCACACCACACGACTACTAAGATGTTCAAATCTAAAGATTTGATAGTATCTTTTGTTGATTTTTTGCATCAAGAAATCCATTGATTATAACTTAATACATTAAAATATCTCCAAATAATTCACAATTCTACTAACTTATAGCCTTTGACGGGACATAAGCCTCATATTCTCCCACACGAAAGCAAAAATCAAGCAATATTTTCTTCACATGAGTCCGTACCCATTTTAAATCCTTAAAGGCCAAAAGAGATAAATCTCCCTAATTATAAATTGCAAATGGGAAAGGGAACCCTTTCCAATGAAAATAAATAAAATATAATAACATTAAGGAAAAGTAACTCAATTTCATTCTTTTTTAATATTTAGTCTTCAAAAGCCAAATTGGAAATCAATGGACTTCAATTTTCTTATAATTAAAATATATTACTATAATAAAAATACATCAACTTTATTTTTTTAAAGTAAGGTTCATATTTAACTTTTCTTACTAAAATATCTTTGGTTTAATCATGTTGATATGCATTTCAATAGTGGCAATAAAGGGTGAAATTTAATGATGTGAATGTATTAATAAAATTATAAAAATGTTAATAAATAAAAATAATTTAGCAAAAAATATTTAGTCTTTACAAAATAATTATATATTTATTAAATAAAATTGAATGAATATTTTTAAAATAAAATAATAAAAAATACTGCTAAAATGATTATATGATTGAATATATGGTAAATAATTTATTCACATTTATCCTTCTCAAAATTTAGAAACACACACACACACACACACACACACACACACGTGTGTGTGTGTGTGTGTGTGTGTGTGTGTGTTTCTAAATGTGTGTGTGTGTGTGTACATATACATATGCATATACATATACATATTATATATATGTAAATATGTTTTAGTAGTAAATAGATTTATATATTTTATAAGTAGAGTAATAAGTTATATATAATAGAGTATAGAATAATATTTATTTATGGTATATCGTGATGATTAAATTGAGAGATTGTTGTAGTCAGTGAGGTTCAAGTCCTTGCAAGGCTATTGTGATCATATAAATTGTGTCCTTGTTGATCTAATTTTCTTGTAGGTTTAAACCTTTGAATTGATTTTTGTGACATCCATACTAATGCCTTAGTGTTCCAAACCCTTATTGGGTCACTATGCGGACTTTGTTCCCTTGCTAGGCTACTAAGCTCATGTATTTGAATTAATCACATTAGTGTTGTATGTGTGTGTTGGATATGAGGTCCCTCATTTATGATCTCACCTACCGTGGACCAAACCAAAAAAAATTATGTTGCTAATCAAACTATATAAAAATAAATAAAATATCGACTAATAGAAATAGTAATAATTGTTTATTAAAAATATTATGTAATTGGATAAATAAAATACGAAATGGTTATATTATTTAGTGAATAAAAAGACTAGCATATTTGTTTTTATCCCATGATGAGACTGGTAATTTGTGGCATTATTGTTGTGCCATGAAGGTTCAAATCTTCATTGGGATAGTACAACTACAAGTTTTGTGTCCCTACTGAACCAGTGTGCTTATAATTTTGAACTTTTGTTTTGATGTTATTGGCATTCACACCAAATACTTTAGTATTTTATTTGTGTTGCATAACCTCATTGGGTTAGTGTGCTCACAAGGTTGGTGCACCTTCTAGGCTACTATTCCTGCAAGTCTCAACTATCTTAGTTGTTGTTGTGAATGTTCATATTGAGGATGAGGACCCTTATTAGGCTAAAAATATCATGCTTGTCAACAGAAAGAAAGAAAGCAAAAAAAAGACTAGCATATCTATTCAAAATATGGGAGAAACATGTACACATACTCATTCATGTATTTTTTCCTTTAGGGTTAATTTAACCTATTTAAATAAACACAAATAATTAGACAAACTATTTTAGATTAAAATGACAATTTGATTTAACAAAAAAATTATTAAAATTATTAATTTGTGAAATTAATGCAAAAGATTAGGGAATCTAATTTTTTAACATATATAGTCAAAAGTGTATGCCATAGACAATTTCTAATATATAAGTTACACTCATTTCAACATTCATCCTTATAGCATCTTGTAGATCTCATGTAATCAATTGATGTGTTTTTAACATAATTCATGTTAATTTTATTGCCCTTCATAATCCTATCAAATCTTATGTCTTTAATAACATCTCACATCATATTCTCTATTTTGAAAACCTTTACTATTTCTAAATGATTTTGAATTCAACACGAGAGGGAATAATTAGTAGAGCTATAAATTTATCTGTGATAAATATAAAAATATTATCATAAATTTCATCATATAATACTATAGTGTGACTCAAAATGTTCCTTACTCATGAATTAATAGAGAAACTTTTTAAATAGTGTTCCTATTACTTCCTTCTTTAGAACCAACATCTATTAGAGGTGTTACTAAATATTATCTAACTTTCAATTATCATTATTTTAATTCAATTTTTCATCTATCTAAAAGTATTTTTCAAAGAGAAATTCCTACATTGTCTATTTTCATTTCTTTCACCATAATCCACTACTTTAACACTTTGCTACAAAACTTTAAGAATTTCACTTTTACAAATTTCATTACAAATTTGTTATAGGTGTATTGATATTTTTCTACTTTAAAAATAGAATCTCATTGTTGTGAAGACTAATTTTATGTTTTTTTTAATGAAATATATTTCCTAATTTTCTTAATTTCATTTTTTTAATAGGTAAATTGCAAGCTTGTGGCCTTGTCCTTTTATATTAAAATGTCTATCATTTCTTACAAATTCCAACTACCCAACCCCAATAAAATGGGTGGAGAATATCAAATTTTTAATAATATATACTACCTATTAATTCTTTGGACACAAAATGGAGTCATATTACTAGCTACCAACCACATGCTTTCCCTCTTGAAGACTATAGACTACTATATTGACCTACTCTGTAGCTCAAAAGAAAGCAAAAATAAAAAATTTAAACCAAAGAAGCTTTTGGATTACCTTGATCCTTCATTGTCACAACCATTCCTATCAATCTCATTTAAATATTTAATGATATCCTTCAAACATTTGTGTCCATCTAGTAGTGGCAAACTAGTAGTGGAAAACTAAGAGACCACTTTGAAAAGAGTACACATCCTGGCATATGAGCAGTGTTGAAGAAAACTTGAGTGTATGTTGGTGAAAATATGTGCATTTCTCTACTATTTTTCCTTGAATTATCATAATCTTAAAACCTTGAGGAAATTGAATACATCCACTTTACCCAACCATCTCCAACACATCATCTATTTCACTCAGATGTTATATCCTTACTAGTTGCTTGCACAAATTCTTTAGCATGTTTGGTGTTTCATCAATGTCCACTAGTGTGGCCAAGAACATAGATGCGATGTTGGTGTTGACACAATATATTTTTACCATTTGATTGCACAAATTCCTTAGCATTTTTGGTGTTTCACCAATGTCTACTAGTGTGGCCAAGAACAATGGAGGCCATGTTTGTGTTAGTAATAAATCTAAGTCATGCAAATTGGATTTGTATGCCCTAGTGATTTTTGGTGTTGTATTTATATACTATAGACTCAATATTTTTGGGCAAAATAGGGAATTATATATAGAATGAAGCTTAGTTGTACAAAAAAATAATGCACAGATCATATGGATCAAGAATTCAAAAGTATTTGTATTCATTCATATTCAATCTATACATCAGATACATATATCCTTATAATTCTTTATATATGCATTCCTTTACATTTCATTATTTATTTATATCTTCTCTTTATTATTCTCCTTTCTATCCACCATTAGATTTATTGTTATACTGGTGAATGAATCTAATAATATACTTATATCTATTATATGAGATTTGACCCTTACATAAAATCCCTAGATTGCATTTTATTTTATAGAGCTTATCCTTCATGACCTTCATGTGGTGAGCTGCAAAAATTTCTATAGATCGATCGAGTTATACCATTGTCCCTGCCAACATTAGCTCCTCTACCAAAAAAATATTTTCCTCAACTCAGCCTTTTAGCGTTGAAAGAATATCTTTGTAAATATCTTGTAGGGTCTCAAAATTTCAATCACACCACTTCTTCACTAACTAAAATTGATTGGCATAAATCTATGTACCATCTTTTTTTCCTCTAGAATTGTTTTTGGTATTTGAATATTTTGTACAAAGTGTTTGGCCTCCTAGGATTCCAATAAAGTGAACTAACCTCAAATTGAAAAAATCCCTTAATTGATGGAATCTTTTCCAATATTTAATATCCACGTGTTCCTGAAGTTGTTGATATTGATCATGTTAATCTTTAATTCTTTCTCTTCTTGTCCATCCATATCATTCATAGAATCATAATCCTTGGATCTTTGTAAGATCTATACCTCCAAGGTGTCTGTATGAATTTTAGTCTTGATACAATGGTTGGAAATTTCAAGTAGTATTGATATAACTTATTGATTTTTCCTTTGGTAGCATTTACTATGTTGATATGATTTTCTAATATAGACCGAGCAACAACACACCTTTTTTCTATTGCATATAAAGTATAAACAGATTTACATCTCCATCGATAAGGAGTTCCTCAGTACATATTTAACACTATATCACTAGACTCTCAGTACTATTGAGATCGGAACTACCAGATATTACAATGTATAATAACTATCAAGTATATCAAAAAAATTTGTTGACAACACCTTTTATTTTTTTCTTCGACGATCTTTGTTTTTGAAATTATTCTTGTACTTGTTGCAACATGTGATCTCTTTATAGGGAGGGGTCCTGAATAAATGCATCTACCAATTCTCTTAATTGTTTAAGTTTGTTGTGAGGGTTCCTTTGACATGAGGGAATTTTCCCTATATCTCATTCACTATTTCTTCTAGTTGTTCTACACTTTTCACATTTTTATTGAGTATCTCATCCTAGGTTGTCTGTGTAAAATATCCCCTAGTTAAAATTTGTGTAGAGGGAAGATCCTCCCTATATCTACTTATGTTCCTACCACTAGCAGGTGTAGTTGTGCATACGCTACCAAATGAATCTATTATTGTCAAGTGAAGAAATCCTTGATAGGTTGTATGGGAGATACTACTAAGATGGAGGATGTATCAATCCAAAGAGTTTTTGAAGGATTCTCTAATAAAATTTTATTATATTATTCTTCTTCCTTGTGTAACTATTGATAATATTTTGTTGGTATTTATGTAATCTCCATTTTTACCTATTCTCTAACCTCTAATTTTTCAAATATAATTTTATCTATTATTTCTTTATTTGGTCTCTTTTGTCTGTATCTCATTTAATAATTTATTTTATGGAGGTGTTATGGTTGGTGTTTATACTTGAGTGGTCAAATCCTTCAATTTATCTCTTCTTGAGATGTTATTTCTCTCTCGAGCTTAAGTTTGATAGCTAAAAGGCATAGAAATTAATTCATGAAAGCCTCCAATGTAATATTAGAAACCACCATTAATCTTATTAGTTCTTTCTCACTGGTCTTCTTGTTAGGGGGAACCATCCTAAAATATGTTTGTAGTGTTTGCTCAAAACTCCCTTTTGATATATGTCATTGTATAGTCAATCCTCTCTAGTAGAGGGATGACTTATGAGGTTGGTGTTTATTTATGGTCCAACATCCTCCTCCAATATGAATTTTACTTCTTCCTTGGTATATCTCAGTGGTTCTACTTCCCTTTGTGTTCTTTCTTTTCTCTAAGGCCTCTTCTTTTTTGAACTCATGCTTAGTATGGCCCCCATCGCCTCTTCTTTTGATGACTCTTTCTTTGTTGATGTTTTCTTTTTATCAACTGGACTCTTTTCCCTTGGGTAGATTCTATGAGGGTATTTTCTATTTATGATCTCCTAAACCTTCTTAAAGTAGGTTCAATTTATTCTTTTTCTCTTTTTCTATTTCAGAGGTATCTCCCATCGGTCATTTAGTCTCTATTTATTCTTCTTCAATCATTCTGCAGACTTCTCTTTTCCTACTAATTCCATGTATTCTTATATCTATAGGATGCATGTTCATGTTATGGTATTTAGGTAGACTTAATAAAAAAAATTCATAGGAATATACTCTTCATTTGATACATAATATGGTAATGAGGGGATTCATGATGTCTAGGGCTCTATAGGCTCCATTATAATGAATTATTTGTCTACTTGAAACAAAATGGTATTTAGATACTTTCAGACATGGAATTTGAAATTCTCCACCATTCATGCATCCTATTTCTAAACAATTTAAAGGATCCGTAGGATATTTGGGTGTAGGTGTTATTATCCAAGAAATTATTAACGTAATATTGCACATTTATTGCTACCAAGGTCTGATTGAATTCCATATTTTTCTAGCATATGAAAGTGATTAAGAAAGGCTAATAAAAAAGAAACTATACCAAAATTTCTAACCTATGGTATTCATTTGGGTTTTATTCTCATATGAATCCATTTATATAACTTGGAATAGGTGAAATTCTTTTCATTCAACCATCATCTTGTATATTGTGTGTATATTAATAGGGGTGGTGAAGCCTTCCTAGTTTGTGAAATAGATCTTGTAGTAAATCACCTTTTTTGCATACTTAACAACTAGGTTTGTAATATTATTGATGTCTAAGTGATGCAATCCAAACTTGGGGGATCCAATAAAGGACTTTCCAAACTTGCAGCTAACAACAAGAACAACATAATGGAAACAACACAACACAAGATATATCAATATCAACGTATATTATACCAGAATTTCAATTACATGCAACATGTCAGGTTGTAAGGCCTTCCCAATTAGGGCCAATTACATCAATAGATTCAACAAGATCTCACAGGATCCAACCTTATCCATCTACCCTATAGCAAAGTGGAAGAAATTAGATCTGAACTTGTGCTCGCGAACCACCAAGCAATCTGTAATCTCAGTCTACCCACTTACAAATATCTGCAGCAACTTACAATCTTTCAACTTATTATCTTACTCTGTTATCCTCTATCTATCTTTCCATCATTTTTTGTATCCTTTAAACATAAACCTAGGCTCTCTTTTATACACACTTGCCTCAAGTTGGCTTGTAAACAATAATTAATGACCCAGTCATCCATACACTCTAAAATGAACAATTATTAAATGCACTAGTCAGCTGTAAATAATACAAAATACATAAGAAAACACATCAACCCATATTTAGGTCCACACAAGATACAATGCCACAAATACACACGCCACAAAACTCAAAATGATCCCAATGACCCCCTCAAATCCCAGATGCGATCTCCAATGTCTGCCCAACCCATAAACACAAGCCGGTGAACCCCAACAACATGTCGGTAAAAAAGTACACAGGAGCCAGACCACTCAGTGAAAGACACAACCGAGGATAAATCCACCAAATAGACACCATTGATTAATATTCTATCAAGCAGGACACCATCTGTACACACTGAGAAACTACCACCGAGCAGCATACCCCAAGTAGAATATCAGAAAAACCAGCAACACCAAGAACCACCGAGTCTAGTCACCGAATCCAACAGTGAAGTAATACATCTTCCAACTAAGAACTACCACCAAAGTGACCAAGAACCTCTGGTCTCCATCCAAGTTAAATAATAAAATAGAAATCAAACCAAAACATGTTTTTGGTGACACAGGATTTCCAACTACCCCAGGATGCTCCTGCATTAAACACCCCAGGTGCAAAAAAGATGTTCTCTAAAGATGGATGAACATCTATTGGGATTAAATACATAGATCCCAAAGTGTTTCTTGGTATACATGTCTTTCAAGTACTCAATCGGCACACTCTTCCCTTGGTTCTTCTTTTGCTTCCTTTTACCACTATTACTTGCTAATATATCTTCATATTTCTACACACTCATACCTGCACCATCCACTGCAACCATGTGAGATTTGCTATCAATGCTCAAGTTCCTCCTCTCGAGCTCTATAACTTCAAAGGAATCAAAATAGACTTCTGCCCATCCTTCAATATAGTAAAGGAATTTCTTTTACAATCATGAATAGCCTCTCTATCATACTGCCAAGGTCTACTGAGTAAAAAATGACAAGAACTCATCTCCACAATGTCACATAATACTTCAACTCTATAAGTACCAATGTGAAAACTCACCATGCACTGCTCTTTCACCTCTACTACATGACCATCTTGTAACCAACTTATGTGATAAGGACAAAGATGCCTAAACCTTTTCAAACCAATTTTTTTAACCATCTCTTCAACAACTAGGTTGTCAGTACTTCCTCCATCAACAATCACCTTAAAATATTTACCACCAGACTTTCACATAGTCCTGACCAATTTCTTCCTCTGACAAGAATCAACTTTCTTTGAGGAAAACAATGTTCTCCTAAGAAAAAGATTCACACCCTCCACCTTAGGTTCATTCTCAGCAACCTCATTCGCCATAGCATTTCGGTGACTACCGACCTTCTTATCTGCATGGGGACATTCAAATGACTGATGTCCTTCTCCATAGTTGTAACATGTACCTCTAAATACACCTCTACTTGTTCTTCTCCTTGGTTCAACAGGTTTTGGTTCATCCTTAAATCTTGGTTTATCCTTTACCGAGTGTTCTTTCTTCTCTTTCCCTAGGAATTACCATAATGTCTTCTCTTCAACTTATCTTCTGCCTTCAATGCATACTGATAAGTATCCTCTATAGAGTCAATCTTAAACATACCAATCTCATCTTGGATATTGAATTTTAGACCATTAACATACCTCTCCACCTTTTCTTTAGAAATTTCCCTATGTCCAGACCGAATAGTGAGGTTGTAGAACTCCTTAGTATAATCTTTCACGGTCATCTCCTTCTATTTCAGATTCTAAAATTTCTTAAATAACTCAAGTTCATAGCCGGCAGGAGTGAACTTAGCCTTTAGATTTGCAACCATCAACCTCCACCGATTGATCTTCATCTCACCTTCTTCTTCTCGGTTCCTCTGTGACTCTTTCCACCATAAAGCAGCATGTCCCTTCAACTTAGTCTAAGCCAATCTTACTCTAAGTGGATCTTCAATGTCTTCTAGCTCAGAGTAGTCTTCTAACTCACCGATCCAATCAATCAGATCCTTGGGTCTCAATGTACCTAAAAATTTGGAAAACTCCATTCGGTAGTTTGTACTCAACTGAGCTCTAGGTCTCTGCAACCAAGCATATCTGTCTCCTCGAGATCTCTCTATTCGATCAGCTCTATCATCTTCACTAGATCCAAAAACTTCAAAATCTTCAAAAACTTCTTCATAACCATCATCCATTCTCAGACCTCTATGCAATCCAACATTTATGATACCTTCTATGATTTTATTCCTCATTTCCATCATCTCAGATCTGAACCTTTATGTTATTCTCGCTTCCACCTCCTCAGAAAGATCTGCAATCACCCTAGGGTCCAATATTCTTAGAGGCATCTCTCTAGATCTTTGAAAACCCTAAGCTCCACAAGAAATGAACCCGCTCTGGTACCACTTGATGCAATCTAAACTTAGAGGGTCCAATAAAGGACTGTCCAAACTTGCAGCCAACTACAAGAACAACATAGCAGAAACAACACAACACAAGATATACCAATATCAATGGTGCAGGAGCATCCTTGAGAAGGTAGTCAGATTGGTGGTCTCATGTCATTTTGGGTGTGTGAAAGTGTTTAAGACCCTCTTTAAGGGCATTGTAATTATATAATGTCATGTGGAACAAGTGTGGTTGAGTTAGTGTTAAAATTGTGCTTTTTGTTAGGTCAAAGTAGTGCATTTTGGCTCATTAATGGCATTGTACTTGATAATGTGGTCAAGTGGAAAGTTGATTTTTTTCATGTCTTTAGGGTCCTATGATACCCTAAGAGGTCTAACTAGGGTTAGTTAGGTCAGATTAGTGTCAAAACACTTGAAAATTGCAAATATGTAAAAGATGTCCAAATGTTGCTATGCAACATTAGCAACTTTTAAAAGTTGCTGACAACATTTTTGGTTGTCTTAAGGGTTTCAAGGTTTAATTTGTTTTTGAAGCCATCCAAAGAGTTAGTCACATGTGTTGAGGGGATATAAGGAAGGAAAACCCTAATTTGAAGGGTTGGAAGTCATTGTACAGATTTTGGGTTTTGGAGCCAAGCAGTTTTGAATGACAAAGTAGCAGAATTGAAGCAATTTGTGTTTTTCTTGTTGTGCATGGATTAGATTGAGGACTATGATCATTTGATGCCATTTTTGGGCATATTTTAAAGTGTTTTCAATAGTTATTTTTCTCTATAATTAATTTTCTTTTGGTGTTTGTAAATTAGTTTATTTTAGACAGTTTGTTGTCCAGTTCCGACAGAGAGGCAAATATGTGGACCTAACTCCATTTCCCACCATTGGATCTATACGGACACTTGGGGAATAGAGAATAGGTCCATGGAGCTTCAAGAATCTGGAAGGAGGATCTCTAGAAGTGCATGCAATGATTTTTAAGGTCTTTCCCTAGGCGAGCTGAATGAGAAGCCCGACTAGGAAGACCAAGTAGAAGTTAGTGTAAAATTGCAGGAGGTTGTTGTCATGAGCCAAGAAGGCCATGAATGTAATTCATGATTTTTTTAGGTACTCAAGAATGAGGATTATTTCCCAATAATTCATCTTACCAAGTTTTGAAGCCAAAGACCCAAGACTGGTCTAAAAACAAGGAAGGAGCCCTATTTTAGAAACAGGGTGTGCGGACAGAGTTGGACCCTAAAAACTAGAAAATATTGGTGGGTTTTTGCCTTATATGTAAATTTCCAAAACATTTCTAGGGTTCCTTTGAGGAGTTTTATTTGTATTAGAGATTTCCTAGATTTAAGGAGGCCTAATTGTCAAAAAGGCTACAAGGCCTAAATCTTAGGAATCTAGAGCTCGATTGGTAAGTGAATATCCTTGGAAATTTGAGACCCCATCTTGGAGTCAAGAATGGAGTGTAATGAATCCCTTGAACTCCTACAACTCAAATCAATGGTTAGGGCTTGGAAGGTGTAAATGTGAAGAGTTCTTGCAGAAAACAAAGTGTTGGACCTGACAAGATAGGTAGATTCTTGGTAGAGGAAAGAAGTGCATATTTCCAAGTGTTAGAGGGTGGATTGAGGAAGCCCTAAGAGGTCCTACAAGTGACCTAAGAATATTTCAAGAAAAATCAAAGAGGTATCCAAGTTTCTCCCTATCAATCAACTTATATTATACCATAATTCCAATTACATGCAACATGTTGGGCTATAAGGCCTTCCTGATTAGAGCCAATTACATAAACAAATTCAACAAGATATTGTAGGATCCAACCTTATCCATCTACCCTATAGCTAAGTGGAAGAAACCAGATCTGAACTTGTGCTCGCAATCCACCAAGAAATTTGCAATCTCTGTCTACCCACTTACAACTATCTCCAGCAACTTACAATATTTCATCTTATTAGCTTACTATGCTATCCTCTATCTATCTTTCCATCATTTTCTGTCTCATTTAAACATCAACCTAGACTCTCTTTTATACACAATTTCCACAAGTCAGATTGTAAACAATAATTAAATGAACCAATTGGCCATACACTCTACAATGAACAATTATTAAATGCACCAGTTGGCTATAAATAATACAAAATACATAGAAAAACAAATCAACCCAAATTTAGGTCCACACAAGATCCAATGCCACAGATTTGCATTCCTTGAAACTCAACACGATCCCAATGACCCCCTCAAATCATGAATGCAATCTCCAATTCACACCCAACCCATAAATACAAGTCGGTGAACCCCAACAACCCGTCAGTAAACAAGTACATCAAGAGCCATACCACTCGGTGAAAGACACAACCAAATAGAACTCCACCGAATAGACACTACCAAGTAATATACTACCGAGAAAGACACCACTGAGATGCACACACTGAGAAACTACCACCAAGCAGTGTACCTCAAGTAGAATATCACTGAAACCAGCAACACCGAGCACCACTGAGTCTATTCACCAAGTCCAACAGTGAATCAATACATCTTCTAACTGAGAAGTGCCACCAAAGTGACCAAGCACCTTAGGTCTCCAACCAAGTTAACTGCTAAAACAAAAATTAAACCAAAACATGTTTTTGGTGAAACAAGATTTCCAACTACCCCATGATGCTCTTGCATCACTAAGATCCTCCCATAAAAGGTAGATTTGGAAGGCTTTATGACCTTAGTGTTTTTATGCCCTTATTTGATGGAATTGTGCCTTAATCTAGCAATCTAGTCACAACTTGAATAGATTTATTTTTTATGCAGTAGGGTTTATACAAATATTTCTATTCATCATGTAGTTGGTTGAACACTTAATGGACTCATTCCTCCTCCATAGTAGAATCTAATAAATCCTTCCAGACATATAATTTATTTTCTTAAAGTTAGGCATAGTGAGATGAGTATCTATTAGTACTCATTTGCAATAAAGTTCTTTTGAGATCCTTGAATGTTGTATTGTCTATCTCTTTCATATGTGTGTGGATATACTTTCTCGCATATTTTAAATATATCACATTAGTTGGAATTCTCAAGAGTGCATGCTCAAAATACAAAGCCATGGTTATTTAACAAAATCATTTGTATTTTGGAAGAAGACTTCTTAATAGTATTTATGAGAACAAGGGTGACCAAAGTAACGAGTTAGCTATAAACTAGGGTAGAATAACTATGGTTTGTGCAAAAAGATAAGTTCATGGGAGAACAATAATTTTGATAGCACAAATGAGTTGAAGTGACCAATTTAATTCTATGATAGTAACAAGGAGGATTTATAGACTTTTAAGGGTGGGTGTATTTATTGTAGTAGTAATTTTGTTCTCTTTCATATCATTTTATGTCACTTAAATTTAGTACACCTAATTTTTCATAATCTTTATTCTTGTAGCATTGTAAATTATATATTTATAAAATTCCATACTCACTTAGGAATCACATTAGCACTTTGGTCTTCTATTCTTTGATTGTGTTTGATTCTTCTCACACTCACTTCAAGTTACAAACCTTATCTACTCTTGATAGGTGCAATAATAGAGCCTTGGGTGCCCTTTCCCTTAGAGAATTGTGCCTCAAGTGCTCTTGTCTTTCTTAAAGGGTACCAATTTTGGACCCTCCAATGGTTGAAAAATATAGGTAGTAAATCCTTTCCCATGATGAAATTCTTAAATAAATTCAAAATAGTTTCATAAGGTGAGGTATTGATGTAGGAGCATCCTATGATTCTTGTTGATCCTCTATAACACAAAAATATATTTTCTTTTGGATTTTTGTAGCTTAGAGGAGTTCTCCATTGAAGAAGTTTGGATGCTCGATCGTTATTGGGTATAGTGTTCACCGAGGATCTCATTCACTGAAGAACTCAGCCAACTTCTGGTGCTCTGAATGTATTGTGGCTCAATGATGCTTAAGGGATCTTGGTCGTAACACTTTCTCAGAGATGCTTGTTGTTTTTATGATGCTCAAAAATGCTTGGCTATTGTTTTTTGGCACTCGGCAGTTTACCTTAGCGACTTGTGTTCTTGCGGATTTGGGTGGCCGACTCGATACATTTAATATGTGTATCACAACACTTAATTTGGATCTCTCATTGGGGATTGTGGGGACCTAAATCTGGGTCATTAGCATCTCCTATATTATATTTTGTGGTCGAGTTTTTGGTTGCCTCTTGTATTTAAGTTGTGTTATCTTCTTAGCTTAAGGAGATCAGATCAGATGAGATCATATTAGATCAAATAGGGATTCAAGTTGGGAATCTGAGTATTGGACCTAAGTTGTATGTTTGGGAAGAAGGTGAATGGCCTGATGCTTGCAGAAGATTTGTGATAGATCTTAGAATTATATCTTTATCATTGGCTATAATCAGGAAGGCCTTACAGTCTAACATGTTGAATGTAATTATTGTTTGATGGAAATTGATCTCATATGTTGATTATATTTCTATGTTTTGGTTGTTTCTGTTCTTGTTTCTTTGGGCTGTTAGTTTGGACAGTCCATTCTTGGACCCTCCGAGATGCACCCCATTAGGTGGTATCAAATCTTGAATTTCCTAAGTGTGTGGACAGATCCCTGAAGGTGAGGCAGTTTGCACCAAGACCTTGGGTTGGGTGAAGTCTATCAGAGCTAAGTTTCAATCACTGGAGGAGGAGCTCAGTTTTTTATCATAGAAGATTGGTAGATCGAAGATGCCTTCGAAGAAGAATCACAAGATTATAGAAGAAGAACCTAAGGTGGATTTCAATCTTCAAGATTTCCAAGCTTTTGCAGAAGCAGGTGGGAGATCTGCAAGAGGATTTGCAAAGAAAGAATGCATCTAAAGAACACCAAGATAATGGTGAACAGTCTGAAGAAGAAGATCATTTGGAAGAAGTTGTAGAAGATTTCAGAGATCCAGAAGAGGATAGATTTCTAAGATCTGTATCTAAAATTGGGAAAATACCTAAGATCAAAGTTTCTACATTTGCTGGAAGCTTTAGGCTAGTAGAGTTGATCGATTGGATTAATGAGATGGATGAATAAGTAGAAGATCATGATAGAGTTTAGTTTGCAAAGACCAAGCTAAAAGGTCATTCGAACATATGGTGGAGAGAAGTTCAATTGGAAATAAGTCAAAGAGGAAAGGACAAGATCATTAGGAATTGAATGGTTGAAAATTCAAAGAAGAAATTCATTCTAGTCGATTATGAATTAGAGATGTTTAAGAATATTCAAGGTTTAAGGCAGACAAGAAAGTCAATCCAAGAGTTTATCGAGGATTTTTACAGAATCCTGATTAGGACTGGTTATTTAGAAGTTGATAAAGAGAAGGTTGTTAGGTATATCTATAGCTTGAGACCTAGTATACAAGAAGAGTTACTTACTATTCGGATAACAAAAATCAAATGACATTGAAGATTGAGGAGAAGCTAAACAATAAGTTTGAAGGTAGGCAGAACAACATAAACTGAGGTGGTAAGAATGATGACACAACTGCTGAGAGTAAGGTGGTGGAGAATCCTAAGAAGACCAAGGTAGGATCTAGTAGCAGTAAAACCACTAAGGATTATAACCGTGGATATAGAAGAAGAGGCATAAGTGATTTCATCGATACTTGTTTTTAGTGTCGTGAGAAGGGGTATAAATACTATTCATGTCCTCAAAAGAGATTTAACCTGGTTACTAAGGAGAGACAAGTGAATATTATATAATAAGGTGAAGTTATGATCACCAAGAGATTATCTGCATGTATTAATGAACCTGTGCAGAGAAGATATTTGTTCAAAACCATATGTAAGTACAAGGACAATGTATGTAATTTCATAATTGATGGTGGCAGTTCTAAGAACTTTGTTTAAGGAGAGATGGTTTGTAAGTTGAGTTTGGAAAGGAGGAAACATCCTAATCCTTATCAAATTAGTTGGATACAAGATGTGTCTAAGGTTAGGATTGAGGATAAATGCCTTGTTAATTTTAATATTGGATCTTATTATGATGAGATATTGTGTGATGTGATACCTATAGATGCTTGTCATCTAGTGCTCGATAGACCTTGGAAATATGATAGACATGTTATGTTTGATGGTCGTGCCAATACCTATGTGGTTAGGAAGGGAGGATCCACATACAAATTGGTACCTTTGCAAGAATCAACAGCTAAGAAATGTGGGGTTCTTAGATATTGTCCGAGTGACATTAGCAGAGTTGATGAACCTATTCCTATAGATGAAAGGAATGAGAGTCTGAAGGGAAAGGAGCATGACATCTCTGAGGAACTTGCAGAGATTAAGAGGTAGATGGCATTTATGACAAAGGTAGTGCAACAAATGATGACGTTAGTGACACATTGAGATGTAGATGATACCAAGTCGATTAGTAAGTTTGCTGAGGCTGTGGTTCACTGAAATACTGATGGTATCAATAGTGCAAAGGATGGTCAACTTCAGTTGTTGTTAGTTGCAAATGGGAGATATGAGAAAATACAAGGTAGATCAAACTTTCTGAATGGGGACATGGATAGAGTGAAGACAACATGGAATGAAGGATAAGAGGATATATGGGTTAAGAATAGATATGTCATACATGTTTTGATTCCCTTAAGATGTTCATGATTTCCTTTATGGGAACATCTTCTTTACTTGGGGTGTCTGATGCAAGAGCATCCTAGGGTTCTTGGAAATCTTGTATCACACAAAATTATATTTACTTTTGGATTTTGTGGCTTAGAGGATTCCTCAGTCGAACAAGGGTGGATGTTCTGTCATTATTGGGTGTAGTGTTGGCCGAGGATCTCAGTTGTTGAAAAACTCAACAAAATTCTGGTGCTTGACATGTATTGTGGCTCAACAATGCTTGAGGGAGATCGGTCATCACACTTGCTAGTGATTCTTGTTTGTTTGTTGATGCTTGACAATGCTTGGACGATGGTTGTTGGCACTCGGTAGTTTGTCTTTTTGACTTGTATTCTTGCAGATTTGGGAGGTTGACTTGATGCATTTAATATGTGTAGCTTAACATTTAATTTGGATCTCTCATTTGGGATTGTGGGGACCTAAATCTGGTTTGTTGGCATCTCCTATGTTAGATTTTGTGGTGACCTATTGGCTGTCTCTTGTATTTAAGTTGTGTTATGTTCTTAGCTTAAGGAGATTAGATCAAATGAGATTAGATTAGATCAGATAGGGGATTCAAGTTGGGAATTTGAGTATTGGGCCTGAGTTGTATGTTTGGGCAGAAGGTGAATGACCTGATGCTTGCAAAAGATCTATGATAGATCTTATAATTATATCTTTATAATTGGCCATAACCGGGAAGGCCTTACATCCCGACATGTTGAATGTAATTATTGTTTGATGGAAATAGAGCTCATATGTTGATTATAGTTCTGTGTTTAGGTTGTTTCTATTGTTTTTGCTTTGGGATGCTAGTTTGGACAGTCCATTCTTGGATCCTCTGAGTTGCACCCAATCAGGTAAAAAACCATGTCTTACCCCCTTATTTGAGACACTATCACATTAAATCATCACAACACATATTCTTACATCTTTTGAAATAAAGAGATAATTATATAAAACATTATTAAAGTAGTAAAAGAGAGATCAAGTTTAGATTTCAAGAATTCAAGATGGCATTTGTGATCAAGTTATTATGAATTAAATTATGCATTCCTACATGAAAACATAAACCTTTTCATGGAGACTTCAACACAAAGAATATTGATGGAGGTATAATTTTCCATTCAACATTTAAATATAAGATGTAGACTTTTCCTTTTCAAGGCACACTTTCAATTCTATTTCAATTTCAATTTCAATATCAATTTTAATTTAATTATAGAGTTAATTCCAAACCTAGGGTTTGACTTAAGAAGACCCCTATCAATTTAATAACATTTTATCTCTTTTTAATGTAACCACATATTATCTCTTTTGCATGCAACATTTTTTTTTGGCTTAAATACACATATCATAAGGATTCATGTAATCGTGTTCATTAGGCTCAACAACATTGGTAGAATGAGAAGGAAAAGGATTGGTAAAAATTTGAAAATTTAGATTAGAGGGTGCTACTGTATGCCTCTCTCTTCGATTCCCACAGCTTTCCAAAGGCGAGGGTTAGTAGCAAAGGTTTCACAAATGAATGCAAATCAAGTATATAATGACTACTAAATGAATACCAGAAACATGAGCAATAAAATGTACAAGCAAGAGAAAGGAAGACAAATAAATGCAAACCCCATGATGCTTGAAGCTTCTATTGTCTCTCTCTACTCCTTCCAAAATGTTGTTCTTGATGCTCAGTATTGGCGGGGTAGCGTCTATGACTTGAGAAGCTTTGAGAGTTTGATAATTAAAATGTGTGTGTGTGGTCGCAAGATGGCTTGAATGCTAGAACCAAACTGACGGAGTAATGACACACGAGAGCTTGATTAATCCTGGACCCTTCAAATAGTTATGAAGGGTTTATTATATAGGATTTGGTGATGATATGAATGGTTGAGATCAATCTCAGAGATGGGGAGATGAACGGTTGAGATCAAAAGGAACAGGAGAGGTCCTCAGTAAACTCCACCTCTTCATTTGGTAAAGAGGAGATAGAGTTTGGTTAACTGAAGAGCTAAT